>CM042403.1:14994022-15509022 GCA_023634145.1 Thymallus thymallus | reverse complement strand
ATGATAATAATGTTCTTGATGATGATGATAATAATGTTCTTGATGAAAATAATAATGTTCTTGATAATGATAATAATGTTCTTGATGATGATAATAATGTTATTGATGATGACAATAATGTTCTTGATGTAAATAATAATGTTCTTGATGATATATTAGTGTTATTGATGATGATAATAATGTTCTTGATGATGATGATAATGTTATTGATGGTGATAATAATGTTTTTGATGTTGATAATAATGTTGATTGATTGATTGATGATGATTGTGCTGATGATGCTGATTATGCTGATGATGAAAATGACAGTGATGACGATGTTAACTTTGCGAATATGCTAATGATAACTGCTGTGATGATGAGGATGATAATGATGATGATATGTGTGTGTCTGTCTCAGCTCTGCAGCAGTGCAATGTGAATGTGTGTCTGAATGAAGCATCTTGCTACCAGAGAGGCAACGCCAGCATCTGTGTGTGTGCACCTGGATACACCGGACAGCGCTGCGAGACAGGTACACACACGCACGCACGCACGCACACACACACACACAGGTACACGCACACACACACACACACACCACACACACACACACACACACACACAGACACAGTTATATTATATTCTGTGTCATTTGTGTAGATGTTGATGAGTGCCAATCCAACCCGTGTCGTAATGGAGCCACCTGCATGGACGGAATCAACTCCTTCAGCTGTGTGTGTCTGCCCAGCTACGGAGGACAGCTCTGTGAACAAGGTAACACACACCAGTGCAGCTGCTTGAATACCCTAAACAAAGCTTTTACAAAAAAGAGGCAGCCTTTCAAGCCAACTCACAGTTTTTTCCAAAAGTGGTAAATGATTCTAGTGGAACTGCCAACCATTGGTCGTATTTAGTCAGTAGACAGACTCCATTCTCTGGATAAGGCTGAGAAAACCATTGCCCAAGGTTGACTACGGCTGTGTATAGGGCTGCATCACACACACACACAATGCACACACACACACACACACACACACACACACACACACACACACACACACACACACACACACACACACAGTGAGTCATGTCTCTGCTCCCTTGGATATCCCCTAACACTGGGCGTTGGCTGCACACTAGATTAGTTCCTGCTCCATCCCCAGTACGATTCAACTCAGCAACTATATCGTATATACATGCATTCTCACGTGCATACAGTACACCCAATACGATGTGCATCCACCATCTTACTGTATCTGTAACAGTGCATATACAAATATCATGCTAAACTAACAAACACACTGACAGCCACACCTGGAGAGCCACAGCTGTGTTCTGGTGCTAGTGGGCCAGAGGATAGACAGAGAGGAGAGAATCAGTCCATTATTATATTAGAAAGATGTTGCAGCTGTGGTGAGCTGGATCAATGCAGGCTGTACTAACCACTGGCATTGACCAAACCAACTTTTTATCCAATACAGAGCTGCTTGTTGACAGTTTGTGTGTGTGTTTGTCTGTGTGTGAGCATGTATATGTGTGTGTGAACGTACGTGCATGCGTGTGTGTGTGTAGCGAGGGTATGATAAATTAATAAAGGTGATCTGAAGTTCTCTGGTGATAGACGTTGAGGCCTTGATGAAATTTCATTTTATTGTCAATTGCACTCAAGGTCCAACCGAAACTTAACCTCTGCTTTTACCTCAACCCCTGCACAGGGCTGCCACATTGAGAGCTGTTGTTGTGGGGGCGTTACCTGCATTGCTTAAGGGCGGGACGGACGATTTTTCACCTTGTCGGCTCAGGGATTCAAACGGTCAACCTTTCGTTTACTGGCCTAGCGCTAGGCCACCTGCTGCCCATAATCCCCCACCCACACACCACATGCACTCTCAGTCCAGCAGTCTTGCTTTAACCCTTTATAATGTATGTATGTTTCTATAGACATCATAATTGATGACATCACAAAGACCTGCCTATTCAGCCCGTACGGTATGAATAACACTAGTCATTTCCTAGCAACGAACTAAGCAACAAGACCTGCGGGAAACAAGCAAAGCCGACCCGACAAGACAACAGTGGTTTTTGCAGATTTGGCATTCGTTGTATCAAGTGTCTCATCATTAAATTATGTCAACACATGATGTGATGCTTTTCATAACATATTGAACCCATTCAATATTCGACAGTAGAACTCTCAGAATAAACTTCTAGAAGAATGGAACTACTCTAAACAACTATTCAGAATTCTAATTCTATTAGAACAGCTCACCAGAGAACCATGTGTGTGAATAGCCAGCAGCATGCCAGATTCATGGTGTTCTGACATAGCATTGTGGACCCACTAACATACACTTCATGACCAAATCTAGCAAAGTCCAAAACTAACAAAGAGGGTTCACTATGGAGCTACAGTCCCTTATTGCGGTAGCATGCTCATCTATACTTGACTTACACAGGCGGATCAGTGTGTGTGAATACATGAGAGCGAGCACGCTTGTGTATGTGTGTGTGTGTGTGTGTGTGTGTGTGTGTGTGTGTGTCTTTGGTCTAGAGAACAGGGGAACTTGTGAGGGTTTCCAAACAGGATAATGAGCTCCAACTGTGAGTCTGTGAGCTCATTCAGTCAGGGACCTTTCTAAACCAGCTGGAGCTCTTTCTCTTTTACAGTCTACCCTTCGTTTTAGTTTCTCTCTCTAACTCTGTTTCTCTCTCTTCTGCCCTAATTTTCTGCAATTTGTTTCATCCCTGTGAATATTGTTAGCCATTGATTCCTCTGTTAGTCATTGATTCCTCTCTCTGCCTCTTTCTCCTCCAGACACAGAGGTGTGTGAGTATGGCTGGCAGAAGTTCGAGAGCCATTGTTATAAGTACATCACCCACCGTCGGACCTGGGACGCCGCCGAGAGAGAGTGTCGTGTCCAAGGAGCCCACCTAGCCAGTGTCCTGTCACAGGAGGAGCAGCTGTATGTCAACCGTAAGTCCCGCCTCCCTTAGGTTGTCATTGGTCATAGGTAACAGGTCCAGGTTAGGGTGAGAGGTCAGTGGGTAGAGAGTATGGGGCATAGAGATATTGTGTGTCATATGCAGCACTCAAGTCTCCATAATGAAACAGTTTTGATGAGTGTAAAAGACTGATGTTTGTGCAACATGCAGCTCAGGCTGTGGTAACAACATGACAACATGACCCAGTTTTCCTGACTAGTTTATTGGGGGTAGTTCACAGTAGGGGGGACTCACACCATACCCTAGGGCTGCTTACCTACTGTACAGTAAGTACCCCCTCTGCTCTGGTCTCTATCATTAATACACACACTGCAAACTACCCACTGGGCACAGACGTCAGTTCAACGTCTAGTTTTGATTTACATTTGTATGAGTTGTCATCTAACGTGAATTCAGAGTAAAATCTACACGTTTCACCATGCCATTGGATTTAAAATTTGAGTGAAAAAAATATCCATTCCGTTTTCCAAACGTCGTCACATAGAATCTTCATTTGAAATGACGTGGAATCAACGTTGATTCAACCAGAAAGGGGGGAAGGAGGGAGAGATTGGCAGTGTTTTGGGGCTTAGAAAGTAGGCTTTGGGAACAGGAAGCTGGTGATTCACACATCTTAAAATGCCTTTGTGATTTCCTGTTGTAGAGCTAAACAGAAGCAGGCCTAACTGTTTTTCTCACCCCCAGGTCTGGGCCATGACTACCAGTGGATCGGTCTGAACGACAAGATGTTTGAGAGAGACTTCCGCTGGACAGACGGCAGCATCATCGTAAGACAGGAGAAAATCCCCCTGATAAGATACACTACATGGTCAAAAGAATGTGGACCCCCTTGAAATTAGTGGATTTGGCTATTTCAGCCACACCCGTTGCTGACAAGTGTATAACATCGAGCACACAGCCATGCAATCTCCATAGAAAATCATTGGCAGTAGAATAGCTCCTACTGAAGAGCTCAGTGACTTTCAGTGTGGCACCGCTATAGCTGCCCTGGTCAACTCTAAGTGCTGTTATTGTGAAGTGGAAACGTCTAGGAGCAACACCGGCTAGGTCGCGAAGTGGTTGGCCACACAAGCTCATAGAACGGGACCACTGAGTGTTGAAGCGCGTTACGCGTAAAAATCGTCTGACCTCGGTTGCAACACTCACTACCAAGTTCCAAACTGCCTCTGGAAGCAACGTCAGCACAAGAACTGTTCGTTGGGAGCTTCATGAAATTAGTTTCCATGGCCGAGTAGCCACGCACAAGCCTAAGATCACCATGTGCAATGCCAAGCGTCAGCTGGAGTGGTGTAAAGCTCAACGCTATTGGACACTGGGGCAGTGGAAACGCGTTCTCTGGCGTGATGAATCACGCTTCACGATCTGGCAGTCTGACGGACTAATCTGGGTTTGGCGGATGCCAGGAGAACGCTACATGCCCAAATGCATAGTGCCAACTGTAAAGTTTGGTGGAGGAGGAATAATGGTCTGGGTCTGTTTTTCATGGTTTGGGCTAGGCCCCTTAGTTCCAGTGAAGGGAAATCTTAAAGCTACAGCATACAATTACATTATATAAGATTCTGTGCTTCCAACTGGCCTGCAGAGAGCCCTGACCTCAACCCTTTGGGATGAATTGAAACGCCAACTGCCTAATCACCCAACATCAGTGTCCGACTTCATTAATGCTCTTGTGGCTGAATGAAAGCAAGTCCCTGCATCAATGTTCCAACATCTAGTGGAAAGCCTTCACAGAAGAGTGGATGTTGTTATAGCAGCAAAGGGGTGACCAACTCAATATTAATGCCCATGATTTTGGAATGAGATGTTCGACTATACTTTTGGCCACGTAGTGTATGATATGATGTGATATGGATGTTACAGATAATCTTATCACACACACACACACACACACACACACACACACACACACACACACACACACACACACACACACACACACACACACACACACACACACACACACACACACACACACACACACACACACACACACACAAACACAAACAAACAGAGAATGTCCAGCTGTTTTCTCTGTATGAAGTGTGAGCTGAGATATGGAGTAAAGACAGTGTGAGTGTGTGTGCGCGAGAGACACAAATGATACTGTTGAAACGATGTTATTTTTTAATGGCGTTATCGCTCAGTACTTCAAGACACTCTTGTTCAGTGTACGTGTGTGTTTGGGTGTGTGTTTGAGTTAACATGCGTTAATGCATGGCTGTAGATGTTTGGACCAGGGACACTGCAACAAAAAAAATCCTAAAGGAGAGAAGGCAGAGGAGGGAAAAGTTGGGGAGAATTTTCCCTGTCCCCATGCCAGAATGTGGTGGTGGTGGTCGGGGTTAGCTAAACATCTGTTTCAGTTTCACAGAAGAGAAAATGGGTCTGGCTCACTGAGATGGAGCAATACCGCCCCCACATGGCCTGTGTATTACAGCCACAGCACGATTCTGTCGAAGTAGGAGTCTCCACTGGGTTCTTCCTCTAGAGGCGGTTAGTTAGTAAAGCTTCTGACAGCTCACAGAATAGCAGGGTTAACAAAGGAACCTATAGTATCTAGTGATGAAGGATTTTTGGTAAAGAAGTTACAATGAGATTCCTCCCCTGTGTTATACGGTGACTACCTTATAGGTCAGGTGAAGTGTGAATGATGATCTTATACATTAAGGGTTCAGTAAAGCTGTTAGTGAATTTAACTGCAGTAAAAAGGTCTAAACTTTGGTGATGATAAGAGTCTGTGATTGTTTGTTTGCAGCAATATGAGCACTGGCGTCCCAACCAGCCAGACAGTTTCTTTCAGTCTGGAGAGGACTGTGTGGTGATGATCTGGCATGAGGGAGGACAGTGGAACGATGTACCCTGCAACTACCACCTCACCTTCACCTGCAAGAAGGGCACAGGTAACACACTCACCAGGGTTGGGGTTTAATTCCATTTAAATTCCAGTCAATTCAGAAGGTAAGCCAAATTTACATTTTTCTCATTGAAAAACATTGAAGAGAATTGGAATTGATCCCAACCCTGATCCCAACCCTGACAGGCACTCACTCACTCAATCACACACACACACACACACACACACACACACACACACACACACACACACACACACACACACACACACACACACACACACACACACACACACACACACACACACACACACACACACAAACACACCGAGGCTTCATAGAACATCTCTCCTCCCTCCAGTCTCTTGCAGCCAGCCCCCAGTGGTGAAGGATGCCTGTGTATTTGGTTCTATGAAGCCTCGCTATGAGATCAACACTCTGGTTCGTTACCACTGTAAAAACGGCTTCATACAGAGACATGTCCCCACCATCCGCTGCCGTGACAACGGCCAATGGGACAGCCCCAAGATCACGTGCATGAGCCGTGAGTACCGTTCACTTCCGCTCATTGACTACCAGAACTGACTACACCCACCAACTAATCAGGGCCTTGATCCAAAGACATTAATAATCTCTCCTTTTGTTTTTTCAGCCGCTACCTCCCAGAAGTCTTTTGTTTCTAGGCAACGTACCGATAATCACAATCATAACCAGAATCAGTACAATCACAACTATCAAAACCAGCACCAATACAACTATCAAAACAATCAAGACCATCTGAAGAACTACAACCAGCAGCGTCAGGTCAGCCGTAACCAGCAGCAACAGAGCCAGAGAGAGAGGAGACATCAACACTAATCTGATCTCTGGTCAGTCCTTAAAAGCGCAGATAAGGTTGCAAAATTCCAGTAACTTTCCCAAAATTCAGACGTTTTCCAGAAATCCTGGATGGAGGATTCTGAATTTCCTGCTTACTCCCCTCCTGATTCCAGGAATCTTCCAATCTTCCAACTTTGAGTAATGTACTAATCCCAGACCAACTCAGATCGAATCCAGAGGACTAGCTAGGGCCAGACCCATAGACATATATTTATAAATATGTATAGCTATGGCTCTGGATAGGGCCAGGAGGGTATTTCACAAGGCATAATCATAATCAACAAGCTAACTCTGATAAACTTGGATAAAACACTTTTCCATTTTTGAACAGGTTTTATTAACATTGTTACACAGAGTATTGAGTCCATTTCAAATTCAACTAGGACAAATGAAGTTAGCTGGCTATCTTGATCTTGATCTTGCTTAGTGAAATCCACCCCAGATCATGTCTGATTCTTCCTACAACTGTGACACACAGTGCCTTAATGGTTAATACAGCAGCAATGTCCATCTCTAGAACAGGAGAGCTTGACTGTTCCTGCTCTAGAGGGACACATCTGAATATTTCCACTTCACCCTGTTTCTTTTTCCTGAGAAATAATCCACTGAAAAGACACATCAAATATATATTTGGCTCACTACTAGAATGTCTGCATGTGTGCTGGTGACAAGTTTGCAACTATTCCAGTAAAAGAGACCATAGTTTATTATTTGGAATAATGAGCATTCACATAATCACATCAGCAAGTTATGAAGGTTTACATGAATCATTACATATTTTCTGCTCACAGAATGTGAGATAGAAAGTTGATTGTTCTCATATATACCCACCCCCTTCAGAACAGCCTCAATTCGTCGGGGTATGGAAAACGTTCCACGCGGATGCTGGCCTATGTTGACTCCAATGCTTCCCACGGTTGTGTCAAGTTGGCTGGATGTCCTTTGGGTGGTGGACCATTATTGATACACACAGGAAACTGTTGAGTGTGAAAAACCCAGCAGCGTTGCAGTTCTTGACACAAACCATCCACAATCCCTGTCTCAATTGTCTCAAGGCTTAAAAATCCTTCTTTAACCTGTCCAATCCATTATTGAAGTGGATTTAACTGGTGACATCAATAAGGGACCATAGCTTTCACCTGGATTCACCTGGTCAGTCTATGTCATGGAAAGAGCAGGTGTTCTTAATGTTTTGTATACTTAGTGTAGAATTGATTAAATATTGTCCATACAGGCAGTAAATCATGTGAATTCATTTTATGTAAAAAAATATATATATATAAATTGAGCCACACATTTATCACAATATTTGGTCAATTGAAAAGTCACTATGAAGTGAAATCGTGTTAGTGACAAGTGACTGTTACCATATGGAGCATAGAACTGATATCTGTGACAGTCACCTCCTGCAGTGGCTCTCCAGCGTATTCAAAAACATCAGTAATACCTTCATTGTAAAGACAATGTTTTTTAAAGGGAGTGTTTAATTAACCATTCTTATACATACAGTATGTATACAATGATAAAGAGGAAAAGATAGAGTATAATGAATGTCAGGTATGTGGGTGGGCGTGGCTAGGGACCTGACTCATACCATAGAGGATAAAAGTTATATATGAAGACATATCCGTTTAATTTATTGCATGTGTTACACCTATAAATGGACTATGATACTGTTCAAGGTCATTAGAACTGAAGTGATTTCTGATAACGATGACTTATTTAGCTGTTTACAGAAATCTGCCTTGTTGTACCTTGCAGAGAAAGTACATTAGGTTACATTATGTTGCCTTTCGGTTCTTTATGTCGCACATAACCTGTTTAGTAAAGTTATACAATCCAGACATCTGAGCTGTTACTGCGCTTTGCAGGGGATTGACCTGTACCTGAGAATCACCCCAAACTGCTCTCAAAAGAACCAACTTTGAGAAATTACCAGGTCGTGTTCCCTTGCTCAGACGTTGCATGCAACAGCCAATGGTTGCATGCCAGATCGCTATAACATATGGTGTTGTTAGCTGATGCGTAAAATACCTATCCAGGCACATCTGAGCAGAGGAACACAAGCTCAAAGACACTTGAACTATGACCTTTTAGAAATACTAATGATTCCTTTCTCCGTAAGGAACAATATTTGTTCAAAAGAAAATAGATGTTCAAATAGTTGTTCAGTATATCCTGTTGCTATCATCCGTAAAATATCTGTATAAATCAATTGGTCCTGATGAAGCATGAACAACAGTACAAAGAGGAGGCGGTATTGAAAGTTTATAGGCTAGTATCTCTGTTCCTCTGCTTCATTTGTCTTCTTTGTTTAGTGCTTTCATCCATTCTGTTTGCTCTTCATGCATGTGTTTTATCATCTATGTGTGTTTCTACCCAGAGAGTGTTGGGGTTACTGTATTGGAGGAGGCAGAGGGGATGAGATTTATCAGAGGATACTTTGTCGGTTTTTATGTTCATGTTTCTGTTGTGCATGTCGCCAAAGACCCACTAATAATGTACCTACAGTATACACCATCCTCGGCTCCATCACAACTTCTGCTGTCTGTGCAATAAGAATATGTGTATCAATAATCTCAATGCAGAACATTATTCATTACATGCAATTGTACAAATATTGTCTTTACCTGCAATAAGTATTGACTACCAACAGAGAGAGCCACTGTACTTTATTTTAGAAAGTGGAGATGCATTCCTCAATGTCTAATGGTGTAAAGAGTGGTGACATATACTCTCACACAGTAAATAAATGAATAAAATTATTGAAGTGAGTGAATGAGTCTATCTTTCCTGTCGGTCTGTCAGTCCAGCCCTGCTGTACATCCAGGCAACAGCTAAAGGATGGGTGGGGGATCTGAAAATAGCACTCTACTCTGGAAACCAGCATGAAAATATGAACCGCCAACAGTAAACCAACGTCTCACCCTCATGACGTCATCCAGCTCCTAAAACAATTTGCTGCTTTGACAGACATTTTTCGCTTACAAGATCAACGAACAGAAAAGGAATACCATGAAGATACATCTGTGTATTTCTGTAATTCCTTAAACTGGCAGGAAAACATTTATGCAAACGTCCCCACTCTTTCAAACACGTACATTACTGAGGGCCCGTTACTATATCCCCTACCCCTATCCTACTCCTATATCCCCTACCCCTATCCTACTCCTATATCCCCTACCCCTATATCCCCTACCCCTATCCTACTTCTATATCCCCTACCCCACTCCTATATCCTCTACCCCTATCCTACTCCTATATCCCCTACCCCTATCCTACTCCTATATCCCCTACCCCTATCCTACTCCTATATCCCCTACCCCTATCCTACTCCTATATCCCCTACCCCTATCCTACTCCTATATCCTCTACCCCTATCCTACTCCTATATCCATCCAGGCTGTATCACATCCGGCTGTGATTGGGAGTCCTATAGGGCGGCGCACAATTGGCCCAGCATCGTCCAGGTTTGGCCGGGGTAGGTTCTGATGTTGTCCACAATACGGCAACAGTGTATGTGCAAAGTTTCAGACTGATACCTTGAGGGAGCTACATCAAGAATGAAATGCTTTGGTAATAAAAAATACAAGTTTGCACACTCCCATGATGGCTCATTAGCTTCCCTACAGAGGGGTCGGAATTAACCATTTTCTAGATTTGAATGAGTGGAAGAAGGACACCTTTAATTTGGTGGTTCACAATGTTCATTTGAGTCATTAACTCTATGGAAAATGTTTTAAATTCAGTAAGAATACTTTTACGGATGAGCCCTGCATCAATATATTATTTTAAATTATTATTATACTTTAAAAAATATTTATTTTTATTTTATTTAACCTATATATATATATATATATATATATATATATATATATATATATATATATATATATATATATATAGCAACAAAGTATAGCCAATGTGTATTTTGTGTTGACTTCAACACTCTGTTGTTGTGATTTTCGAGTGCCTTGTTTGCTATTCATACACATACAGTGGGGAGAACAAGTATTTGATACACTGCCGATTATGCAGGTTTTCCCACTTACAAAGCATGTAGAAGTCTGTAATTTTTATCATAGGTACTCTTCAACTGTGAGAGACGGAATCTAAAACAAAAATCCAGAAAATCACATTGTATGATTTTTAAGTAATTAATTTGCATTTTATTGCATGACATAAGTATTTGATACATCAGAAAAGCAGAACTTAATATTTGGTACAGAAACCTTTGTTTGCAATTACAGAGATCATACGTTTCCTGTAGTTCTTGACCAGGTTTGCACACACTGCATTAGGGATTTTGGCCCACTCCTCCATACAGATCCTTCATGTTTTGGGGCTGTCGCTGGGCAATACGGACTTTCAGCTCCCTCCAAAGATTTACTATTGGGTTCAGGTCTGGAGACTGGCTAGGCCACTCCAGGACCTTGAGATGCTTCTTACGGAGCCACTCCTTAGTTGCCCTGGCTGTGTGTTTCGGGTCGTTGTCATGCTGGAAGACCCAGCCACGACCCATCTTCAATTCTCTTACTGAGGGAAGGAGGTTGTTGGCCAAGATCTCGCGATACATGGCCCCATCCATCCTCCCCTCAATACGGTGCAGTCGTCCTGTCCCCTTTGCAGAAAAGCATCCCCAAAGAATGATGTTTCCACCTCCATGCTTCACGGTTGGGATGGTGTCCTTGGGGTTGTACTCATCCTTCTTCTTCCTCCAAACACGGCGAGTGGAGTTTAGACCAAAAATATCTATTTTTGTCTCATCAGACCACATGACCTTCTCCCATTCCTCCTCTGGATCATCCAGATGGTCATTGGCAAACTTCAGACGGGCCTGGACATGCGCTGGCTTGAGCAGGGGGACCTTGCGTGCGCTGCAAGATTTTAATCCATGACAGCGTAGTGTGTTACTAATGGTTTTCTTTGAGACTGTGGTCCCAGCTCTCTTCAGGTCATTGACCAGGTCCTGCCGTGTAGTTCTGGGCTGATCCCTCACCTTCCTCATGATCATTGATGCCCCACAAGGTGAGATCTTGCATGGTGCCCCAGACCGAGGGAGATTGACCGCCATCTTGAACTTCTTCCATTTTCTAATAATTGCGCCAACAGTTGTTGCCTTCTCACCAAGCTGCTTGCCTATTGTCCTGTAGCCCATCCCAGCCTTGTGCAGGTCTACAATTTTATCCCTGATGTCCTTACACAGCTCTCTGGTCTTGGCCATTGTGGAGAGATTGGAGTCTGTTTGATTGAGTGTGTGGACAGGTGTCTTTTATACAGGTAAAGAGTTCAAACAGGTGCAGTTAATACAGGTAATGAGTGGAGAACAGGAGGGCTTCTTAAATAAAAACTAACAGGTCTGTGAGAGCCGGAATTCTTACTGTTTGGTAGGTGATCAAATACTTATGTCATGCAATAAAATGCAAATTAATTCTTTAAAAATCATACAATATGATTTTCTGGATTTTTGTTTTAGATTCCATCTCTCACAGTTGAAGTGTACCTATGATAAAAATTACAGACCTCTACATGCTTTGTAAGTAGGAAAACCTGCAAAATCGGCAGTGTATCAAATACTTGTTCTCCCCACTGTAATGAACAGCTAGTCTGAGCAACTCTGAGCCAACTGTGCAGTCAGGGCTTTGAGCACTTTGAGACAATACATACATTCTATCCATTATCTATCAACTCTTAATCAAATCTAATTTGAGTGTCACAATGCACTTTACAGACTTAAGACAGGGGTTTATGCTAATGAAGAAGGCAATGTATTTATATGAAGTATTCTAGCAGAACTCCAGTCTACACCAGTCTCTGTGTTAGGGATGTCTTGACGTGCGGGGGTCTTGACGAATGTTCCATCTGGAGTGATGTCTGTCTTTATTTTCATATAACCTTGTGTCTTAGAGTGCCGTCCCCATGTCCCACCATAGCTAACGCATATCAGGCTTTCTATAGAACACCATAGTCACTCAGAGTGTGTGTTCCTGTATGTGTGCGCAAACGTGAATACATCTGTGTGTGGCCTCAGCCACTAAGAGAGACATAAAATGCCCTAGACTGATTGACGGTGGGTAACCAAATAGCGGGTCAGCGACATAACATTATGACTGGGCACTGACTGACTAAGTGTCCTCCATTACTGTTCCTTTATGACTGTCATCAATATGACACTCTGAAAGTCCACCTTTAGAGCTCCTTACCACCAACCATTCCAGAGGTTGGAGGAGAGTGCAGGGTGACCATGACACATCCAGTGACCAATGACTAGAGCAGACCTTATTTATGACCCAACACACATATGACAGAGAAGACTATTGACCCTCACTGATCCTCTCTCAGGGGGACACGCAGGCTTGTCATAAAATAGACTCTGGCTGCAGTTATACACTGTGGAGTCTTCCCCGACACACACACCCCTTGGGAGTGTCTAGACAGCATCACGACCAGCGCTGCAGAATGACAATATTAACCAGCTTTAAGGACATCTTGATAGACTGTGACAGAGTGGGATCATGCGGTTCATCACTGAGCTGATTGATTTTCTTCTGACTCCTCTGAGAGGAGTGACGCACACACACACGCACCCAGAGTCTAAAATCTAAATGTTGTCCCCAAGGAGAGTGTTAGGAAATACTTAGTGTCTGTCCAAGGGGTCCTCTATTTGAATTCACAATAACCATAAAGCTGAAACTCTGTCTGTCTGACCCCATATAACAGCCCAGCTGTAATCACCCTATTCTCTCTGGCCACACACACACTGTAATACAGTATTCCATCTCCCTGTAGTGACGAGTATTGTTACACTCAGTTACTCCCCTCCACTAACAGTCCCCCTGTCACAAGTTAGGTAAAGCCTCTTCCTACGTGTGTAAGGGGCCAGGGGAGCTCTTGGCAGTGTGTGTGAGGAGGTAAACAAATGGGTTTCATTACATGCATGTCTAACTGACACACACACACATCTAGAGAGAAAACATATGACGACAGCCTCTGTATTGGGTATTACATACTGTATGTCAGACTATATGGTTAATACGCACTGCTAGAAGTGTTGAGTGGAGATGGTAAGTTGTGGGTTAGTTATAGGTTCGTTGTGGGTTGGTGTGGCTTAGTTATAGCTTTATAATTCCAATTGACTAATGAATTAGGCTCTGGATAGCGTAATATGCCAGACTTCTAGACTGTCTTCAGACACTTGGCTGAGAGAGTAGGGCGTAAGGACTTGGTTTAGGAGAACATAGTTTAGGAGAACATGGTTTAGGAGAACATGGTTTAGGAGGACCTGGTTTAGTTGGACGTAGGTTGGCTCTGGATAGTGTCACTGTCTGAGGTCACAAGACTAACCAAGCCAATCTAAGGACTGCAGATAAGATTGTAGCCTACATACGGAAAGCCCTGTGGTTTAATTGACATTCTGAAGGTCTTGACAATTCTACAGAACATCCAACCGTAGACATTGATTAGTGTCTATGCAATACAACAAAGATCTTTAGTATTTTATACAGCTCACTCCCACTCATTAGACAAACATCGTACTGGCAGATACCTTAGCTTACTTCATAGGGTAAATGCTTATTTCCTATAAGCATGGGGTTGGAACACTAGAAATGCTGTTTCCGCCCTTCATTCATCTATTCTCTGACCTCAAAGAGCCTTTATGTGACTCTCATAGTACACCTCTCAGGAAAGAGAATTAATATAGTCAGATTTCTAGAATTAACATAGAGAGGCTCATGTTAGAGAATTAGCATAGTCAAGTTAATGTTAGAGAATGAACATAGTCAGGTTGTCACGAGAGTGTGTGTGGAGAGACCAAGACGCAGCGCAGGGATAGTAGTTCGACATCTTTATTTATTTATACTATGTAATAATATTAAATTACTATGTATAAATAAAAACACAAATGACGAACTACAGAACAAAAACACGAATAGACTAAACGTCACGTACATCAACACAAACACGAAAGGACGGACGTAACAAAAGTGGCACACTTACTTTCACTGTGACTCGCGAAATGATCGACAACGACCCACACCAGAGTGAAGGACAGACTAACATATACAGGATCCCTAATTAGAGACAATGCAGTGCAGCTGCCTCTAATTAGGTATCCAACCCAAAACCCACACAGAAACAGAAAAGAAAGACACTGTCAGACTCTGACCATAGCTACATAGAGAAGCAAATAGGCTTCTCTATGGCCAGAGCCTGACACAGGTTTATGTCTGTTAGAGAACAAACACAGTCAGGTTTATGTCTGTTAGAGATTGAACATAGTCAAGTTAATGTTAGAGAATGAACATAGTCAGGTTTATGTCTAGTAGAGAATTAACATAGTCAGGTTTAAGTTAGAGAATGAACATAGTCAGGTTAATGTTAGAGAATGAACATAGTCAGGTTTATGTCTAGTAGAGAATTAACACAGTCAGGTTTATGTCTGTTAGAGAATGAACATAGTCAAGTTAATGTTAGAGAATGAACATAGTCAGGTTTATGTCTAGTAGAGAATTAACATAGTCAGGTTTAAGTTAGAGAATGAACATAGTCAGGTTAATATTAGAGAAAGACAATAGTGAGGATTATGTCTGTTAGAGAATGAACATATTCAGTTTTATGTTAGAGAATGAACATAGTCAACTTTATGTTAGAGAATGAACACAGTCAGGTTTATGTCTGTTAGACAATGAACATAGTCAGGTTTATGTTAGAGAATGAACATAGTCAACTTTATGTTAGAGAATGAACATAGTCAGGTTTACGTCTCGTAGAGAATGAACATAATCAGGTTTATGTTAGAAAATGAACATAGTCAGATTTATGTTAGACAATTAACATAGTCAGCATTGTGTTAAATAATTAACATAGTCAGTTTTATGTTAGAGAATTAACATAGTCAGATATAAATTAGAGAATGGACATAGTCAGGTTTGTGTTAGAGAATAAACATATATTTTTTTAACTAGGCAAGTCAGTTAAGAACAAATTCTTATTTACAATGATGGCCTACACTGGCCAAACCCGGACGACGCTGGACCAATTGTGCGCCGCCCTATGGGACTCCCAATTACGTCCGGTTGTGATATAGCCTGGATTTGAACCAGGGTGTCTGTAGTGACGCCTCTAGCACTGAGATGCAGAGCTTTAGATCGCTGTGCAAGGTATAAATTAGAGAATGAACATAGTCAGGTTTATGTCAGAGAATGAACATAGTCTGGTTTATATGTGGTTAAGAATAATCTCTGCCAGACCTACAGGGTACATGAGGTAGAAATTAGTCCGGGTAAGAGATTAAGTTTGAGGATAGGTTCATGTCTGTAGGAAAATTAACATACAGTATGTCAGGTTCATGTCTGTAGGAAAATCAACATACAGTATGTCAGGTTCATGTGTGTCCAGATATGTTAATAGACAGGAGCATTGTAAAGTCTGTAGGTGCTTCCCCAGTCCTCTCACCTGCTTCTGTTGTTAGATCAATAAAGACAATGCTGTAAAAATGTACAGTACAGTACGTGGCTCAAACGAAACACAGACACTGTTACTGGAGGACTCAAGCTGGGTTGGTTTTTTATTTAGTCTTGGGTGGGGTACTTCTGTATTTATTTCTAGGTGGGGTATTTCTGTATTTATTTCTGGGTGAGGTATTTCTGTATTTATTTCTGGGTGAGAAATTTCTGTATTTATTTCTTGGTGAGGTATTTCTGTATTTATTTCTGGGTGATGTATCTGTTTGAATGCAGGGCTGGTTCCTTAAATATGCAGCATCACAACAGAGCAGTCAGAAGCTTGTTGCACAACGGATATATTTTCCCCTAGGTGAGAGTGGTGGGTTCAAACATTAGAAAAAAGGGTTCCAAAAGTGTTCTTCGACTGTCCCCATAGGAGAACACTTTTTGGTTCCAGGTAGAACCCTCTGTAGAAATGGCTCTAGGTAGAACCCAAAAGGTTCTACCTGGAACCAAACAGGTTCTACCTGGAAACAAAAGGGGTTCTTCAAAAGGTTCTCCTATGGGGACAGCCAAATAACAATTTTAGGTTCTAGATAGCGCTTTTCACTCAACACTCACCCTATCCTTAACCCTCATCCCTATCCTCCTCATCTTACCCCTTACCCCTACCTACACCCATCACTCCAACACTCACCCCATCCTTAACCCTCGCCCCATCCTCCTCACCCCATCAGTAACTCTCACCCCTAACCTCCTCACCCCATCCTTAACCCTCACCCCTAGCCTCCTCACCTCACCCTTACCTCTAGCTACGCACAGATCCCTCTATAATAACCTCAAACAGACAGGTTAATATAGTTAAATCCCACAACACACTTAAGGGAACCCCAGCCAAGAAGTTAATGTAGTTTGGCCTCCCTCTGCAAGCCACTTCAGAAGGAAGGAGACGTGGGTCAGTATGCATACCTACCCATATAGTCTACCCCCCATGGGGACACTTCCAGGAAAAGGGTCAGAGGCTAGAGTTCAAGGTTCAACATGCCTCACTGCAGAATGGGAACATGATAGGGGTCAATTCCTTTAGACCCATATTGACTACTCACTAATGGCATGTTAGTGAGTGTCCCACCGTCCACTGTTGTTAAACTACCAGAGATGAATATCTGATATAATCTTATCTTCCACCAGAGAGCGATGAATTTTTTTTTGAAAAGTCATATTCTCAGCGCCACCCAGAAGCTCCTCGACCTGTTTCAGTTTGCCTATCGGCCCAGCAGAGTTAACGATGCAATTCTTACTCTCCTCAACATGGTCTAAAGACATCTAGAGGGCGCCAAATCCCATGTCAGGGTTCTGTATGGTGGCTTTTTCTTTTGCCTTCAATACAATCCAGCCTTACATTCTGGCACAGAGACTCATTAGGGACTTCTCCTTAGATGGGGGCTGGTTTTGTGGCTGTTGGACTTCCTGAGCCAGAGGTCACAGCCGGTCAAAGTAGGTCCCCACGTGTCAGACATACGCACCACCAACACAGGCTCTCCTCAGGGACGTGTTTAGTCCCCGCTCCTGTACATCTTGTACACTATAAGTTGTACTAGTTCCCATCCTGACAGACACCTGGTTAAGTTCGCTGAGGACACTGCCTTGATCAGACTGTTGTATGATGACGAGGAACACCCTTGCCCGGTCCTAAAGGACTTTGTAGAGTGGTGTGATGAATCACACTTGGTCCTCAATACCAACAAGACCAAAGAGATGTGCATAGACTTCAGGAAGCGTACAACACCTACCTGTGCAACATCTATCAGAGGTCAGAACATAAAGATTGTAGAGGACAATAAGCTTCAGTGGAGTAAATGTAGAGACCTGATCTACAAGAAGAGAGTTAACAGAGACTGTACTTCCTCAAAAAGCTGGGATCGTTTGATGTTCACTGTACTAAACTGACTCTGTTTTACAAATCTTTCATTGAGAGTATTTTAACTTTTTGTAATGTTTGTTGGTTTGGCAATGCCACTGTCAGCCAGAGAAATATGTTGAGAAGGACTATCACCACAGCAAGCAAGGTACTTGGACTCAAACAGACATGAGATCTTTAAGGTCAGGGACCTCTGCAAGGCTCCAAAAAGTATTTTAGACCCAAGCCACCCCCTGTACCGAGACTTTGAACTACTCCCCTCTGGGTGCAGGTATAGGGCACCCCTCGGTAGAAAAACAGAAAAAGATAATCATTTGTGCCAGGTGTGCTATCCCTCCTAAATAGCTCTGGCTTGATTTGATTGTATTAGAATCTATTTTAGTCCTCACTTGGACAAATCTTCCAAGAGTCCTTAAACATTAAAATACAATTTATAAAACGATCACATTTTCACATATAACATACTGTTACAAATAAACATAATACACTGACATATTGACCAGACAATACTCTTAACAGTCTAAAGAGATTGATTACTTCATCTCCCAGGGCACATTTGCAAATGAGACCTAGGTCTCAATCTGTTTTCCCTGGTTAAATAAATGTTTGGCCGTTTTAGATGGTGTACATTGTGAAATAAAATAATATTTTTTTCAATGATCCTGTTGCATGACTACAACAGAAGAACCATATCTCCACCTTAAAACAATCCTCACTGCTTTGTTCTGGGCAATCTGCAGCCTCCTAATTTCACTTGCTGGTGCATTTCCCCAGACCACAGAACAGTAGTTCATCTGACTCCCAATTAATGTTTGGGTTGTTCGTTTAAGAATCTTTTCCGGTAAATATTTAGCTATCCTTCTGATCATGCATGCAGTTTTAAAATCTATATATATATATATTTTTTTTTTAAACATAGATTAGTTATTTGATAAGCATGATAAGCAGTTGTCTAGTTGAACCCCTAGTAATTTGGTTTCTGCAACTTCCTCAATTTGTACTCCCCCATACTTAATTATATCCCATGTTGTATTGGCCGTTTCCTGGTGGAACAGATCAACATAACCTTGGTTTTCTTGGTGTTCAAAACTAGTTTGTTCCGACAAACCCACTCTCTGATATTTCCCAGATCTACTTGTAGAGCTTGCTGTACCTGTTGAACTGATTGTCTTGCTGTATAAATTGTAGTATCATCTGCAAATATAGTAGCTTGAGGTTCAGATAAGGCATAAGGAAGGTTGTTGTTATGTATTAAGTAATGAAGTGGCCCAAGGCAGCTGCCCTGTGGTATTCCACAGTTTAAGGCATGAGTGGGAGAAAACTACCCATTAATATAGGTGGACTGTTTCCTGTCAGTTAGATATGACTGTACCCAGTTCAATGCTGCCTCCTTAAACCATTAATGCAATAGTTTTGTCAAGATTTTTTAATGATCCACTAAATCAAATGCTGCACAAAAATCTAAAAATAGTACACCCACAAACCTGCCATTATCCATAGCATTGAGCCACTGGTCAGTCATGTCAACCAATGCAGTGGTAGTAGAATGGTTTCGGCGATAAGCATGCTGATTGGTTGTTATCAGATCATTATTTTCCATATACTCCCATATTTGTCTACTCACAATCCCCTCCAATATCTTACTGAGTGGAAGGAGTAGACTAATTGGTTGACTATTGGCAGGAGTAATGGGTCATTTGCTGTCTTTCGGGATTGGACCGAGTTTAGCATGCTTCATACATTTGGAAATGTCCCCTTTTCCAGTGACCAATTAAATATGTATTTCAGTGGAGCTGCAATCTGGGGAGCAGCATAGCAAAGTATAACATTGTCCATAAGATCATAACCTGTAGATTTACCATTGGGTAATGACTTCGATAAGTTTAACACCTCCTGTACTGACACCATTCCTATTTTGACTTTTGCCATATTTCTTTGACAAAATGCCTCACCCAGTTCATCATCAATCCATGGAGATGGACGAGCCACAACTCTACTCTTTCTTACTGGGGCATGATGGCCCATTACTTCATTGAGCAAATCAATAAAACATTCTATAGCATGATTTAAATCATCCTCTAGATAAATCAACTCCCTACAGCAGCAGCCAAATCATTTTGAAATAGCTCATGATTAAATCTTTTAAAATGTATCTTGACCACAATCCTTGGGGGTTTCTTTGGAACCTTGGTGTTCATAGTTATGGTCACAATATCATGGTCTTGTAACGAATGCCCCTCGCCGAGCTGCGGGACCTCCTCTTCTCCGGCGCTCCTCCTCGCCGGCGTTCTAACCGGCGGACGTGGGAAGATGGCAGTAACACCCTGATGATCCACACCTGTTTTTCATTTGGTCCTCAGGGTCACTATAATACCTTGTATGTTTGTGTTCAACCCTTGCGGGTTATTGTGTATTGCTGTTTTACGCTATTAAATCTCTCATTTATGTCACATCATCCTGTTCGCCTCCTATTTCACTCTCACCCCTCGCAATATCACAGAATAACCCGCCCAACCCGAGGCACTTTTTTATTTTTTCACCAGTTTAATATTTTGTCTGCACCTCAATTTCTCTCTTTTCCTTTCGTTTCCCTAGGTCTCTATGGACGGGCGCGGAGAGGGAGCTGGGCTACCCGGTCGGGCACCTGAGCTAGAGGAGAGACTTAGAGCCATGGAGGAACAAGTCGCCGGGTTGGTGACCGCACTCGGGGACATGATGTCCCTCATGGCAACACGATCGGGTGGGGAGCACCTGGTGGGTTCAGCTGGAGCCACAGCGTCACCAGTATTTGGGAGACCAGTCGGTGTCGGACTCGGAGAAGGTGCGCACGATGATTACTCTTCTCACGGGGTGTGCACTCGATCTGAGCCGGAACCAGAGCCGATGGAGCTTGGGATAATGAGAACGGCGGAGTCAAGGACCAGCCTCACATCCGCAAACCACGTCTATGGCGTTGTGTGGGCGAGTACCCCTGGGTGGGAACCACTGATCTATACAATAGGTTATCATTGATTTTGGCCAATGGGCTAAAAGGAGCATTCAGTTTTGATAGGGTTATTTTTGCATAACAAAAAAGCCTACCTAAAAAATATCTGCATCCCTTCCCTTCCTGGCAAGAGTGTCCCGAAGGGTGTTTAGTATCCCCAGTGGCTGTGCAAGCACAGAGGTTATTCTCCGCTGCTGGCCAGGCACCATTGCGTGAGCCTGAAGCCACAGGATCTGATCAAACTAGTGTTTCTATAAGTGAATTGTAAGACACTGTAGACCAAGCCTAATAAAGCCTTTTATTTCATTCTAAGTAAGTCACAGCCTACAGTATATGCACAATGTTTAATGATGTAATACAACATGTTTAAATGCTGAGATCCTAATGTGCCTGTCAGCCTAGTGTGTCGCACCCTCTCAAATGCTTCACAAATTATTTATCTGTAGGATATAGCCTTCTCTGGCTCCTTACCTATTTAGTGTTTTATATGCTGTTTAATATGACATAGCCTATTTGTTTTTATGATTAACACTTCTTCTTAGTCACCTTTTCATGTTTATTAAAATACTTTTCATTTCAAATCATATGGTTTGGTTTCAAAACCAAATGGTAGTTCCAGGTAGTCACAAAAAATATATGGGTGTTGGGTAGCCCTTCCCTGTAGTCAATGACCAAAAGTGCCATCTTTGGCCTCATGGGTGGAATGTTATTAATATTTTTCATAATTGATAAGGACCGGTCTATATCTAAAACAGTTATGTTATACTTCAGTCTTCTGTTATGTGTATATAAAGTGTAATATTGGGATCCAAACTCAAAATGTAATACATTTCAACTCTATATCTGACATGGTACAGGTGTTAACTTTTTTTTTTAAAGCCAATAACCATGTGTATTAGGTGTATACTTTCGTTTCAAAGCAGATTTGTTTAAGACTATGATGAAACACTGCGTGACCCTGTTTTAGCCCACTGCAGTAAAAGGTTAAATGGTGATTTTAATGAATGAAGCAAATTTTGAGCAGCAGTTTTTCCTTCCAATGAGCAAGGAGGGGGTTTTAGCAGAGCGTTGGAGCTGTGCCCAAGCACCCTCTGTGAGCGATGAGCGGGATTTTCAACTCTGCTCACATACTCTGAATGGAATGTATGCAGTCGGCTATACACTCATATCCCCTGTGGACCGGCTCATATCAAAACATTCTCCATTCAGGCTGCTGTTAGATTGCGTCAATTCAAATCTGGTATTGGAACAAAAGGATTACTACACAGTTTAAATCATCCTTGTATTTTATTCTAGCAAACCTTAAATGGTAAGTATGAAGTTCGTATATACAGGCTCACTGTGACACCACGCAGGGCAAACAGCAAGCAGAGAGAGAGAGTCAGAGAGCAGCGCTAGAGAAGAGCCTAGAGAAGAGGAGAGGGGAGAGGAGAGTCCTATCCTTTGTTCTTCATTAAATACTCCCGACAGAATAGTTCCCGCTCGCTGCTGGCCTGTCAGAGTAGAGGCTGAGTGTGGTTTAGACTTACTCAGCCTATCGTTGGTGTGCAGGCTGGTCCCAGCCTCGTGACGCACTCCTATTGTCAGGCGTTATCTCGTAGCTTTGCAGGTGGTGTCAAGGACATGATCGCACGTTCAGTTCCAGTTGTTGCACTTTCAGTACTTAGTGGTCTCTCATGTAGCTAACTCTCTAGCTTGTGAAACATTCTTTTTGCATGCATCACTAGCCTCACTTTATAATTAACCACACAGTTTCTGCTTTCTTAACTTGTACATTGAAGTAGGCCTTAATCCTTGCTTAAACATAGTTTACACAATGGCAGGTTGCATAGCAGACTTATGGTATTAATGCCTAAAACCGATAATTATACCTTACACTGCAAAGACCTCGACTACCTCCTTAACTCGATTTAATAGTAAGTGTTTAAAAAATATAATATGCATACTTTCTTTATGAAACACCATATTCTACCACCATGCTACAGTGGCTAATGCTATTCCCATGTTGCGTATCGCATTCAGCCAATCCGACCCGGGATGAAAAAACAGACTGCTGCTAACTGATTAGCCGAGCACGATACGCAACATGCTTTTGCAGCCTGATCAGAATGATTTATGTATGACCCGCTGGTCAGCAGTGCATAGCCAGCTAAAATGTCAAAAAGATGAAACGACTCAACATTGCCATCTGCAGGCCTTTGGGCTTCTTCTACCCACTATACCCACTCCCTCCCTCACAATGAGAGCTGACATCTCTAGAGACACACCATTCTGGCTTGGGCCCAGAGTCAATCATCTACATGGGGTAATAAATTAGACTGCATCATCTTATTCAGTCATATAAACCAGCAGCACTCTAACATACAATATGAGTGCTGGGGTCTGCCAATCCCTTTTACAGCCATCATTGACCACAACCTGTGGAAAGGTAGGGGGAGAAGGAGTAATGAGTAGGAGAAACAGAGATTGTATTTGAATTAATGGAGGATCTTTCCTCTTTTGCTCTCCCTCATATCTAACTCTTTCTCTATCTCTCTCTCTCCTCCAGAGAATCTCCAATGCGCTGTTGGTCTGTTTGTGTTAAATTGGTGAGTTAGTTATGGTTTAATTCGGAACAGTTCCGTGGGTGTTGATTAGCTAATTATTATTTCTGCTTAATCTAACACATTGCTTAGGTTTCAAAACACAACACACTCACTAGAGCACACACATACTCTCCATGTATTCTCTTATTCACATAGACTTTCATCCTAGACCTCATCTCTAGTCCATCCATCCATCCATCCATCCATCCATCCATCCATTCCTTCATTCATAAGCTGCAGGAGGAAGGAGATGGACTCAAACTACCTCCACCCAAAACACTGTAGAGTCCCTCAAGGATAGACAGTGGACAGTAAAACAAAACAGTAACAGTACAAGTTATGCAACAATCACCTCCTACTAAGATCCATCTCATTACAACCAGATGAGTGTGATTGCTAGTAGTTTATAATGGTGTTGATCTATGGAGAGCTGAGATGCTATTTGACGTGACACCAGACTGCATGGTTCTCTTAGTATGTCCTAACACTACACTCAACAACAGACTGTTAATGAATCAAGACAAATCTTTCATATAAATGACTTTAATTGTTTCAGTAATGTGTTTTCCCAAAGTGAGGGAGAGGAAATGAGAGAGAGAGAGATAGCTGAGAGAGACAGAGGAAAGAGAGAGACAGCTGAGTGACAGAGAGGTGAGAGAGAGACAACTGGGTGACAGAGACAGAGAGGAGAGTGAGAGAGAGCTGAGTGACGGAGAGACAGAGAGGAGAGTGAGAGAGAGCTGAGTGACATGGAGACAGCGGAGAGAGAGACAGAGAGGAGAGAGACAGACAGCTGAGTGACAGAGAGGAGAGAGATCAGAGTAAAATATGTTTATTAATACATATACAGTATAATATCACAAAACAATCATTATAAGTGGTTAGTTGCACCCCGAATATTCCTATATTATTCATGCTGTGCCTCTGTGTCTTGTTAATATATTTAGTCTTGACAAATCAGATTTACGATGGTCTGAAAGAGAAAGATGGGATTTACCACCATCTATAAGTCTCTCACAGAAATCCTGTAAAGCTTAGCTAGGTTATCACTTAGACCACATGCTCTCTCATTGGTACAGTATAGCAGTATCAGGTATGATCCCTAACCTCTGATCAGTCAGTCAGATAAGAAGGGCAGTGTCCTGGGAGAAATGGATGTGAGAGGAGCTGAGGACTTAGTGGATAGAGCCACTGGTTCTGTTAAAGTTCATGGACCTTTGGAGTGATTATTACCATTACACACACACACTGTCACGACCCCGCCCCCGTGAGCCTGTTTTCCTGTCTGTCTGTGTCTGTTTTGTGTAGTGTTCCTGAACGTGCCCTGTTCCGGTTGCTGGGCAACGAGTGTAACGCGGGAATTCCAAGATCACTTGAGTCTGCGCTCACCTGTTCCTCGTCAGTAATCATCACACCTGGTCCTGATCATCATTACAACTCTACTTAAGCCGAGACCTGTCATCCAGTTCCTGCTGGATCGTTAGTCACACGCCGTATGTTGTGCTTGCAAATCAGACCATAGTTAATTTGCTATATTCAGTTTGCCTTGTTCATCTCAGTCTGCCTCTCATCTGATATCTTGTTCTCTCTGCCTCAGTACGTTCACCTGGAATTCCAATCTCTCCTGCCTGGCTACCGGACCCGTCTACCATCCGTGGAACACTAAACTACACCTTCAGCCCCCCTTCATCTGTACTCTCCTGTCTGCACATCTGCCGTACCATCCTCATTATATTGTGATCAATAAATACTCACCTTTTTCACCCCCCTACCTTGTCCGATCTGTGTTTGGGTTCAGAACCAGGGAAACATGCACACAGGCACATCCATCGTAAGAAGGACTCCCATTCACATTTGTTTTTAATGGCCAAGTCTCAGTCTCTGACCTTTGTCCAGACATTCACTAACGGTCATTCACTGTCTTGTGAAAGGTCACCAACTGTCTGAACAGCAGAGGACAGAACTACATCTAAAAAAGGCACATGTAGCCTACATATCAATACATACACAAACAATCTAGGTCAAATAAGGGAGAGGCATTGTGAGGTGTTGCTTTATCTGTTTTTTGAAAGCAGGTGTGCTGTTTATTTGAGCAATATGAGATGGAATGGAGTTTCATAAAATAATTTGTTCTGGATTTGGGAACTGTGAAAAGACCCCTGGTGGCATGTCTGATGGGGTAAGTGTGTGTGTCAGAGCTGTGTGTAAGTTGACTATGCAAACAATTTGGGATTTTCAACACATTAATGTTTCTTATTAAAAGAAGTGATGCAGTCACTCTCCTCAACTCTTAGCCAAGAGAGACTGAAATGCATAGTATTTATATCAGCCCTCTGATTACAATGAAGAGCAAGACGTTCCGCTCTGTTCTGGGCCAGCTGCAGCTTAACTAGGTCTTTCCTTGCAGCACTGGTCCACACAACTGGACAATCAAGATTAGACTAAACTAGAGCCTGAAGAACTTGCTGAACATTGAATCTGTGTTTTGACCATGACAGTTTAAAATCAAAGGTAACGCCAAGTAATTTAGTATCCTCAACTTGTTCACCAGCCACACCAGATTCAGCTGAGGTCTAGAACATAGGGAATGGTTTGTACCAAATATAATGCTCTTAGTTTTAGAGATGTTCAGGACCAGTTTATTACTGGCCACCCATTCCAAAACAGACTGCAACTCTTTAAGGGTTTCAGTGACTTCATTAGCTGTGGTTGCTGATGCGTATATGGTTGAATCATCAGCATACATGGACACACATGCTTTGTTTAATGGGTCAGCCGAAACCACCTCTGAATACTCTCTCTGCTGAACACACAGTGAACATTAGCTAGATATAAGGGGAAAAGCATAAAATTACTTTGAATGTCTAGTTTAAATATCCAGTTAGTCCAAAACATTTTGCTAAGGATAATACAGATACAATCAGATATGTATGACTAGTTTGAACATATGCTTTCTGTAACCCAAGTAGCTATAAATAAAGGGCAAATGTGATTCAATCTCATGATGTAAGTGTCGTTGTGTCATGCTGGATACGTATAAGTTTTGGGGTTTTGCTTTTGATGTCTTATTTTTGTTTACAATTCTAAACATTTTGCTTTCAATTATTTGGTTTTTGATTTCAACATCCATTATTTTACCTGTCCTCGAAAATATTAGGACAGGTAAAATTTGAAAAAACTTTATTTTTCATGTTCACAATTTATTTTATTTTAAATTCAATACATATGGTGTGAAATTGACCCCATACACCTATTTCCAACCAGTTTTTTGGAAAACATATAAGCTAGAACTGATGCACAACAAGAAATGGAATACGATTTTGGGCGCACTAGAGCGCATTACATAAATTCACTCGGAAGTGGTTTAAACTGCATTCTAATGTTGACTAGTAGAAATTTTAAATGGAAGTTATGGAACTCCATTGCGTGGTTATTTTTATGGCAAAAATTCCTCAATGAAACGGACATTAAATGTGCAGAAAGATACATTTGCCTCTGTTGGCCATCAAGTATTAATTTAAGCTGTGTTGGTTTCTGTCTGTCTGTCCCAGGTAAGCTATCTTGTTTGTGTAAACTGCTAATTTGCTTAAGAGGTAATTGCTACCCAATCAGAGTGGGTGTCCATCCACCTCTTTTGTTCTCTGCAGATTCCAACTGAATAGGAGGGCAGTGGCTACACCTGTGCTAGGCAATTAGCTTAGTGTTATTAGTACAGGCTACTTGTTCAGCGGCAGCTGTCCCCAAAACGAAGACAGTTCTGCTGAGTTGTTCTGCGGGAGCTAGTTGAGGCCGCATGTTATCGCTTGCCCATGTGTTTAGTCAATATTATTCCGATCTCTTTTGCATTATTGTAGCCTTTTTCTGTAGCCTGTCAACTATGTGTCTGTCGATCCCTGTTCTCTCCTCTCTGTACAGGCCATACAAATGCTTCACACCACGTGGCTGCAACCACTCTAATCTGGTGGTCCCTGCACGCACGACCCACGTGTTCCAGGTCTCCGGCAGCCTTTGGAACTGCTGTTCTGCGGCCAACAAGGAAGAGTTCATCTCAGCCTATGCTGCCCTCCGGTCCTTCGACTTCTTGGCGCTGACGGAAACATGGATTACCACAGAAAACACTGCTACTCCTACTGCTCTTTTCTCATCTAATCATGTGTTCTCGCATACCCCGAGAGCATCTGGCCAGCGTGGTGGTGGCACAGGAATTCTAATCTCTGGACGTTCTCTCACTTCCCCCTGACCCATCTGTCTATCTCCTCATTTGAATTCCATGCTGTCACAGTCACTAGCTTAACATCCTTATCGCCCTCCAGGTTGCCTTGGAGAGTTCATCAATGAGCTTGACGCCTTGATAAGTTAATTTCCTGAGGATGGCTCACCCCTCACAGTTCTGGGTGACTTTAACCTCCCGACGTCTGCCTTTGACTCATTTCTCTCTGCCTCCTTCTTTCCACTCCTTTCCTCTTTTGACCTCACCCCCTCACCGTCCCCCCCCTACTCACAAGGCAGGCAATACACTTGACCTCAGCTTTACTAGATGCTGTTCTTCTACTAATCTCCCTGCAACTCCCCTCCAAGTCTCCGACCACCACTTAGTCTCCTTTTCTCTCTCACTCTCCTCCAACACTACTCACTCTGCCTCTACTCAGATGGTTATGCGCCACCGCAAACCTTCACTCTCTCTCCCGCTTCTCTCTCCTTTTCCATCCTATCATCTCTTCCCTCTGCTAAATCCTTCTCCCTCCTATCTCCTGATTCTGCCTCCTCGACCCTCCTCTCCTCCCTTTCTGCATCTTTTGACTCTCTATGACCCCTATCCTCCCGGCCGGCTCGGTCCCCCCCTCCTTCTCCGTGGCTAGACGACTCATTGCAATGTCACAGAACAGGGCTCCGGGCAACTGAGCGGAAATGAAGGAGAACTAAACTCCCTGTGGACCTGTCATCTTTTCACCCTAGGAAGCTCTTTGCCACCTTCTCCTCCCTGCTGAATCCTCCTCCTTCTCCCACTCTCTCCTCCCTCTCTGTGGATGACTTCGTCAACTATTTTGAAAAGAAAGTTGACGACATACGATCGTCATTTACTAAGCCTATTGACACCACTGGTCCTGCTCACACTGCCCTACCCTCTGCTCTGACTTCTTTCTCCCCTCTCTCTCCAGATGAAATCTTGCGACTTGTGACGGCCGGCCGCCCAAAACAAGCTGCCCGCTGGACCCTATCTCCTCTCTTCTCCAGACAATTTCCAGAGACCTTCTCCCTTAACTAAACCTTAATCATTAACTCATCCTTGACCGCTGGCTGTTTTCCTTCAGTCTTCAAGAGGGCGAGTATCCCTCCTTTCTTTTCTCTCCAACTCTTGAGTGTCCTGTCGCTAACCAACTCTCCTGCTATATCTCTCAGAATGACCTTCTTGATCGTCAGGTTTCAAGACTGGTCTCCTCTGCTCTTATTCTTCAAGACCTATAGTACCAATAACATCAAAGCGGTGACATGATCCTGCAGGTTCATGCTCTACAACATTCGCAGAGTACGACCCTAACTTACACAGAAAGCAGCATAGGTCCTAATCCAGGCACTTGTCATCTCCCGTCTGGATTTGTAGAGGGTTCTTTGCACAGTGCTGATTTTCTCTTCTTTATTCAAACAAGCTTTAACTTAGAAAATGACAGACAACAGCTTCTTAGTATATAAAAATATATTTAGTTATGCAAATTTGCATGTCAGAAGTTTAATAGTCAACAGAATTTGTATAGCTCTCTTAATTGTGTCAGTCTTATATAGCTTTCCGTACATTTCATAAACATTGGGTCATAGAAAGGTGTGACCTTCACAGTAAAAGTAACTGTCTAACTGCGATCGTGACTGTGGAAATGGACCACTAGGTGAGGGGAAATAGCCTAGTTTAAGAGGCGTCCCCTTGGCAATGTTATATTGCACGTGACGTATTTTAAAAACCAATCCCCTATTTTAAAAATATGTTGTTTTACATGTTCTGTTAAATTTAGGCAAAATCAATCTAGTAAAAACTTGATGTACCATATCCCCTCTTGATAAATGACTCACCCGGTGAGCCATTCAGTAAACCTACAGAATGAGCTGCACTGGCAACACAGGTTTACCTGAAAGGTGTTGTCGCCAGAGGCCATCAGGGACCCGGGAGCAACCTCTGGCCTCCCAAAGGGAGTGAGACATGTGGTCAGTCACAACTCAACAACAGGCGAGGCCACAGCAGGAGCCAGACACACAGCATGGGTGTGACACCTTGCAGCAGCAGCTTTATTACCTAAGCTAATTCTGTCTTGGTTGCCTGTGTGGGCACGAACCTCCAAAATTGCCAACTTAGCTGGGAGCAACATTGCTTCCAGCAGGGCCTCAATCTGTAAACATTTATTTTATTTTTTTATGCGTTCCAGATGCGTTTTGTAAAATCCCTACCTTTCCAAACCCCTGCCCATGATAAACAAACACCAATTGCGTCTGAATCAGAATATATTTTAACATTTAAACCACTACCTAGTTTACATGCCTCAGTAAGGGCCGTCATAGTAAATAAGAATTTGTTCTTAACTGACCTGCCTAGTTAAAGGTAAGGAAAAGTTTCTATCAATATTGTCCTATCAAGTGAGACAATTCCATAACCAGCATGTTTTCAACCTGTGTTCGAGGCTAGAAATGCAGAACCATCTAAAAAGAGATTAACATCAGGGAGCTCAAATGGTTCATCAAAACGTTCTGGTCATGCCATTGAGTCTTGTTGGACTTGACCTTCAAAGTGATGATTGGGTCTTTTGGTAGCTTTGGGAAATATGTACTGGTGACACTGGAGGAGGGGATCAGGGCATCTCTATTGTTGATTATTCTGTTGCTGGAACCAAGTCTGGTTTGCCGGTGGAGGCTGGCCATCCATACTTAATTCCCTGCATTGGTTGTGTTTAGGGAAGGTCCTTGATTAACATAGTGGGGTGGCCATGCTGGGGGCGCTCTTCTTCCTCTTCCACCCTGGAAATGTCTTCTTCCAGCATTCCCTCTCCATTATCCTCTTCCCTTCTGCTGCCATTGTTGTTGCTGTTTCTGTGGGCACATGTTTCTCATATGACCTGCTATGCCACAACTCCAACATACCAGCGGTTGACTTAGTGCTGCTAGGCAAGGTTGTGTGTTCCCATATGGTTGAGGAGGGAACTGTGCTGCAGGTGTCTGGGGAAACTGATGCAGGCGCTGGTGGAGGTTGTGGTCATTGCTCAGGGGTTTCTGTCGCCATCAGGTTACTAGTTTCACCTTTGTCTAGCTGGGCTAGTTTGGCCTTCTTAAGCTGTGTGTCAATTCCAGGTTGTTTTCTCCTCAGTCTTCATCTTTTCCCAGGCTCTGCAGTGGTGTCTAATGCGGTCTTCTTTGGCAGGGCCCTCAAATCTGTCCCATCCCACAACATTCACCTGATTCTCCTCCACATAACTTGCCATCCTCTTCTCCATCATTATAGCATCCTCTGCTCTCTTCAAACTCTCTCTTTCTACTTTCTTTTTTCATTTTGTTGTTCTTCCATCACTGATTGTCCTGTCCTGGTATAGGGGTATTTAGGCTTGGATGCAGTAAGTGGCTTGGTTCTTGAGTCCAAGTCCAACTTGTCAGCCTGGTTACCACGGAGGGCCCCGAACCGGGGTTTGTGGAGCCCTCTGTTCCTCCTCCGGTCTCTTCCAGGGTGCCTCTGATGATTATATTCTTTACCTTGGTATCGGGGCCGGAGCAGTCCTGCCTCAGTGGGAACACCCCCCTTTGTATCCAGAACAGTCATCTTCATATGGGGGAGGTGATTTTATTTCCAACTGGTTATTTTTTCTCGTCTTCCTCCCTTTTTTACACTGTCTGCAGATGGGTCATCCTTGAACGTTCCCAAAACAATTGCAGGACAGTTAGGGATACCTGCATGTTTTTTTTTGTTATCTTGGTCTGGCAGGGTGCCAGGTCCCTGTGTGCCCAGCAGGTTAAATCTTCAGTAAAAACAACGCTCTCTGTAATCTTCAGTTCTCCTCCTTGTTCATTGGCTCTGGGAGACCAGCCAACTGAGGCTGCTAGTTCATTCGGGAGTAATGGATAGACTCCTTTTGAAGTCATCTCCGCAGTAGGGAGTGGGCCACCCTTCCCCTTCTCCCTCTCAGCCTCTCTCTTTCTCTCTGATACTGACCACACTTTAGCAATACATGCTCCACAGTCTCTGTTTCCTGGCAATAATCACATCCTGTTGGATGCTTTCCTATCACATTCAAGGTCTTATTCAACTGGCTGTGTCACACCCTTAATCGTGTAAGTAATAGCAGATTTTCCATTACTTGAAATAATTGCCTTCCCTTAATATCTCTATTCCACTGTTCCTGCCATCTCTGCACCATCACTGTCCATCAGGCTTCAGGCTTTTTGCTTCTGCCTTGCTCATTGAAACTACAACATCAACATCCCCACTACTAAGTGCTTGTTTAGCCAGTAAATCAACTGCCTTGTTACCCTCCACCCCCACATGGGCTGGGACCCAAGTAAATCTTATCTGTATACCCATCTGTCTAATCCTGCCATGGGTTTGTAGCACCTCATAAAGCAGGTCTTGTCTGCTATGTGAGCTAAATGAATGGAGACTCATTAACACTGCTCATGAATCAGAGCAAATAACTACTCTGTCTGTCTTGACTTCCTCCACCCACTGCAAGGTCAACAGCCAGATGATCTGTAATACGTTTCCTGACTTCCACCCCACATTCCTGCACTATAAATGCTGACCCAGTACGTCCTGTCCTTGGATCTTTTGAACCATCTGTGTAAATGGCAACAACATCCTGATATACAGTATCCAGACATCTCTTAAACATGTGTGTGGTGTGCGGGTGGGTGGGTGCATGTGTGAATGCGTGTTAAGTCGTCTGCTGGACCAGTATGAAAAAAAGTATGAACATGTATGCACTAACTAACTGTAAGTCGCTTTGGATAAGAGTCTGCTAAATGACTGAAATATAAATACTGACTTTCAGATTGGTACATTTACTGCAGTTCACAGAATTGACCAACAGGTGAAAATGTCAGTCTCTTCTCGGACTGTAAATTACCACCAGTCAGCTAGATTTCTTTTGTTAGGAGGGGATGGAAAAGCATTGAGACTATTTGTCATCGAAGCAATTTCACTCATGGACTAATATGAATGGGTCCAAACAGATAAGAGAAGCTAATATTGATACGCACTGTTAAATCTTTACAGCTCATTATAATATGACCATAATCAAAGACCATCACTACCATCTACTGGCTGGATCTGTCAACTGATTTAAATTGAAACAGTTTTAGAACTTAGAGATGATTAACTAAAATAGGATTCAGATATGATCATAGGTGGAGGCACCTTGCTGTATTATAGCATAAACCCTCTAAAGGCCGTCAAAAGTCACAAACCCTGCCCATTTTTACATGCATACATCTTCATACTTTTTTTTAGTAATGGTCCCTCATGTGTATCGAAACCAAAACCCTGGCTTTGCAAGCGCGATTCTCTTCCAACTGAGCTACACAGGACTACAATTTTTCTTCTCATCAATCTGATTTTAAACCTAACTTTAACCCACACATCTAACCTTACGCCTAACCTTAAACATAAATTAAAACTACATTTTTGTTTTCATCAAATTTTACGATAGGCCTATAGACGTTTATGACTTTGTGGCTGGATTATTTAACAAGCAAAGAGGCAAGGGGGGAGGAGTTTACTCCCATGTGCCTGTGCAAAGGTGAAAGTGAAAGTTCTGTCTCAGTATAGGCCTGAGGTGCAGATTGTTCTGTAAAAACGAGTAGATATTCATATATATTGAATATTAGAGTATGGTTATCGATTTAAATAAACTGTTTTTAATCTGAAGTGGAGGACGTGAAGACCAGTAAAGGTAAGAGATCTCAGTATATTTCACTTTCCAAACTAGACACAAGAGGAAGTGATGTTTGATTCTGTGTGATTGAGAAAAAGAGAATTTGATGAATAGATTGTGTAATGATAAATATAAACCTTTTCTCTTTTTATTGCAGTTAAAATGGCAGAGTCCAGAGTTCATAGTAAGTCACCATGCTATAATTAATTATTAACTTTTATTTCATGTATCTGGGACAACAGTACTAAACCAACTATTGAAAATGAAATGTGTTTGTGGCTTTATTTGTCTTTGTGTGTAAATGTGTGTCTCTGGATGAAATGTGTTTGGAACATGAGGAGTTGTAGCTGAGTGTGTCTGTGAGAAACAGCTCTACTGGTCCACAGTGACCTCTCCCTCCAAACATCTCCTTTCATTATACAATTCATTTAATCCTGTCGGTCACTATACAGAATAAAAACAAATGTTTATACTTTACAGGCTCTAGAGAAGTTATAGTTGTACTTATCAACACATTAGGATTAACTGCTTTGCTCAAGGGCACATCAACACATTTTTTCCTAGCTGCCTCAGTGATTCAAACCAGCAACCTTTCAGTTACTGGCCCAATGCTTTTAACCACTAGGCTACCTGTGACACATATCTAACAAATGGGAAAATACATTGGCTCTAACTTTTTCTATATATTTCTATTCTATTCTATTCTATTGATTTTTTCTGTATATTTAAGTTGAGTTTGGTTATGGATATACTTGATCAAGATGATGTTACAGATGATTTGATTTGATTTGATTTGACCATTATCTATTAGCCTTTACTATTGTCTAAATCAGTGATTTCTACTGTAAAACATAATGTTCTTATTTCAGGGGGATTTGGCCATGTTTAGACCCATTAACTGAATTAGTGTGATAATTTAACTGATATGTAATGTCAATAGGTTTATTTAGTGTCTCCTGCACAATGGTAGACCTGGTTTGTATGAAGGTTGAGGCTTGGGAACTGGGGTAGACCCGTTTTTATATGAGTATGCCCATGGATTTACCTGGTTTATATGAGTAATGGGGTGTAGGGATACACAAGGCTCATACAGGTAAGGGGGCTGGATGCAGGTCTATTGCCCATTCAAATCCTTTCTAGCAACAACTTTAGTGGTAGGAAAAAAGTGAATGGGGCTGGGACACTGTACTATGAGTTTATCTATGAAATGATTAGTGTATACAGGTCAGAGGTCACAGGACTAACATATGCAAACAGGGTTGGGTGTACAGTGAATAGCTTGATATAGGTTACGGTTGGTGAATTGGGGAATACAGGCCTAAGGAAAGTGGGTAACAGGGATGAGATGTACTGGCAAAGTTAATAAAGAAAAAAAAGAGAGAAAAAAGCTGAATGTTAGGGTTACTGGTGGCATAAGATTAGCATAGTAGCATGTCTGGGAAATTTTTGGGAACCAATGGGATTATATAATTCTAGATAGTAGCATTCACATTATGCTATGATATATGACTTTCCTTCAAGTGAATATGTGTCTGTGATTGTGTGTGTTGTGTTTTAGAATTGACATGGTCCTGGTTGTTGTATGTCTATTGTAGTTTTTAATTCAGCTGTGTTTATAAATGTACTGAGTATTTGTTTTCCTGACACAGATGATGTCATTAAACCAGAATTGTTCTCTCTTTCTGAACAGATCAGTTTAAACTCACAACCACTGAAAGCAATGTGGAGTCTAATGTTGGTGAAGATGTCACCCTCCTCTGTCACCTCTCACCTGAGACCAGTGCTGTTGCCACGACAATCAGGTGGTTTAAAGAGACAGAGTGTATTTACCTGTATAAGAATGGTCAGGTGACAGAGAGGAGTGGCTATGAGGGCAGAGTGAGTCTGATTACCCAGGAGCTGGAGAGAGGCAACTTGTGTTTGAGGCTGAGAGACATCAGGAAGTCAGATATAGGAGTCTACATATGTCAGGTCATCCATGGAGAACATAAGGAGGAGACTGTAGTGGGATTATGGGTCAGAGGTAAGTGTTCTATAACTTCAGCAATGTTTATAAATACCTAAACAACAACAATAACAACCAGTCTCTTTCCCTGTACAGAACACTTGTACTTTCTCATGTAGGTAGGAGTTCATAGTAGGAGTTACAGATGAATAGACTACATAAAAATCTGAATATCAACTAGTTAGAATGCATATTACAATCACTCTGAGATTTGAGCTTGATGTCCTAAAGCATTTGAACCATTACAACATTACTGGTCACGTCCCTTGAATCTCATTAGTAATGAATGTGATGAACACTCATACCCCTCTGATGTATATCACATCACTATGGTATTTGATTGGATAATGTGACAGTGATTTGAAGGTAATAATATTAACTCATACATAGTGTTATAGATTAGCATTATTAATTACACTCCATCCTGGATAATGGATGAAACGGAGCAATACTACACACAATATAAAAACAATATATCTGTCATAAAGATCAACAATTCACAAACCAATATTCAAATGGAATCATCTTGAACTCAGCTTGATGTCCTAGTATGAAGCATTCAGTCATTCTCAGATTGCTAACATATTATCACTGATTACATCCCTTCCATAGAGTTACGTTAGTTATGAATGTGATGAACAGTCATTGTAATATAATGTACACTGTGGTATTAGATTAAAAAAAATGTAATGTGACAAGAATTGGATTCAATGTAACTGTTTTAAGTAATTCATTTTGTTATACATTATCATTATTAATTACACTCCATCTTGGATAATGGATGAAAAGGAGCAATACCATAGCCCTCCCACAATATATATGCGATATAGATCAACATTTCACACACCAATATTAAAATGGAATCAGCTTGAATTCAGCTTGATGTCCTAGTATGAAGCATTCAGTCATTCTCAGACTGATTACATAGTAGCACTGCTTACATCCCTTTCGCTAGATGTACATTAGTAATGAATGTGATGAACAGTAATTCCAATATGATGTTTAGTATTTCATTAAATTATGTAATGAGTAAGAAATTCTATTAACAATAATAACTAATGCATTCTGTTTTACATGATCATTATTCATGACTCTCCATCTTGGATAATGGATGATCAGAAATAGGTGAGTACTTACTTATTTGTTTTTTTTTGTTTATTGACAACCAATAACACAAGACAAAGAACAGACCAGAGTGTTAATGTGATACTATAAAGAAATACAGGCCTTGTGAACAACACAGTGTCTTCTTCAAGGTTCAAATTAAATCAGTTTCTTTACATTTATCAATACTCTCCCCAAATGTTCTAAAGGTAGGTTGGATTATGATGTGAAGATGTTCTTCAAATTATACAGAATTTACATACCATAGCCCTCCCACATTATATCTGCCATGAGCTCAATATTTAACACTCAAAAATTGACACGTAATCATCTTGAATTCAGCTTGATGTCCTAGAATGAAGCGTTCAGTCATTCTCAGATTGCTAACATACTATCACTGATTACATCACTTCCATAGAGTTACGTTAGTTATGAATGTGATGAACAGTCATTGTAATATAATGTACACTGTGATTATAGATTTTTAAAAATGTAATGTGACAAGAATTGGATTCAATGTAACTGTTTTAAGTAATTCATTTTGTTATACGTTATCATTATTAATTACACTCCATCTTGGATAATGGATGAAAAGGAGCAATACCATAGCCCTCCCACAATATATGCGATATAGATCAACATTTCACACACCAATATTAAAATGGAATCAGCTTGAATTCAGCTTGATGCTGTCACGGTGCGTAGTATTAATGGGACGGTATACGGAGCGCTGGTGCAGTGTCATCCTTTTTATTGAGAATGAGATGTCCTCACGAAGCATTTACAATCAAAAAGGAGAGTGAAAACAAAAACACGATAACAAACAAAAACACAGTGACTTACTTTGTGTTGCAGGCAGTGCAGACAAACACAACAGACAATGATCCACACACAGGTGGAAATGTGTGGAGCCTATATACTATCCCCAATCAGAGACAACGCCAGACAGCTGTCTCTGATTGGGGATGATAATCTCCCTAGTTAGGGTGTGATGACTTGGTTGTGTGCCTCTCTCCTACCCTAGGTGGGAGTAAGAGGCCTTACCACAACCAAGCCATCACAGATGCCCTAGTTTGAAGCATTCAGTCATTCTCATAATGATTACATAGTAGCACTGCTTACATCCCTTTCGCTAGATGTACATTAGTAATGAATGTGATGAACAGTAATTCCAATATGATGTTTAGTATTTCATTAAATTATGTAATGAGTAAGAAATTCTATTAATAATATCTAATGCATTCTGTTTTACATGATCATTATTCATGACTCTCCATCTTGGATAATGGATGATAAGAAATGCGTGAGTACTTACTTATTTGTTTTTTTTGTTTATTGACAACCAATAACACAAGACAAAGAACAGACCAGAGTGTTAATGTGATACTATAAAGAAATACAGGCCTTGTGAACAACACAGTGTCTTCTTCAAGGTTCAAATTAAATCAGTTTCTTTACATTTATCAATACTCTCCCCAAATGTTCTAAAGGTAGGTTGGATTATGATGTGAAGATGTTCTTCAAATTATACAGAATTTACATACCATAGCCCTCCCACATTATATCTGCCATGAGCTCAATATTTAATCATCTTGAATTCAGCTTGATGTCCTAGAATGAAGCGTTCAGTCATTCTCAGATTGCTAACATACTATCACTGATTACATCACTTCCATAGAGTTACGTTAGTTATGAATGTGATGAACAGTCATTGTAATATAATGTACACTGTGGTATTAGATTTTAAAAAATGTAATGTGACAAGAATTGGATTCAATGTAACTGTTTTAAGTAATTCATTTTGTTATACATTATCATTATTAATCACACTCCATCTTGGATAATGGATGAAAAGGAGCAATACCATAGCCCTCCCACAATATATATGCGATATAGATCAACATTTCACACACCAATATTAAAATGGAATCAGCTTGAATTCAGCTTGATGTCCTAGTATGAAGCATTCAGTCATTCTCAGACTGATTACATAGTAGCACTGCTTACATCCCTTTCGCTAGATGTACATTAGTAATAAATGTGATGAACAGTAATTCCAATATGATGTTTAGTATTTCATTAAATTATGTAATGAGTAAGAAATTCTATTAACAATAATAACTAATGCATTCTGTTTTACATGATCATTATTCATGACTCTCCATCTTGGATAATGGATGATCAGAAATGCTTGAGTAATTACTTTTTTTATTTTATTTTTATTGACAACCAATAACACAAGACAAAGAACAGACCAGAGTGTTAATGTGATACTATAAAGAAATACAGGCCTTGTGAACAACACAGTGTCTTCTTCAAGGTTCAAATTAAATCAGTTTCTTTACATTTATCAATACTCTCCCCAAATGTTCTAAAGGTAGGTTGGATTATGATGTGTAGATGTTCTTCAAATTATACAGAATTTACATACCATAGCCCTCCCACATTATATCTGCCATGAGCTCAATATTTAACACTTAAAATTAACATGTAATCATCTTGAATTCAGCTTGATGTCCTAGTATGAAGCATTCAGTTATTCTCAGACTGATTACATAGTAGCACTGATTACATCCCTTTCGCTAAATGTACATTAGTAATGAATGTGATGAACAGTCATTCCAATATTATATATAGTATTTCATTAAATTATGTAATGAGTAAGAAATTCAATGAATAATAATAACTAATGCGTTCTGTTTTACATGATCATTATTCATGACTCTCCATCTTGGATAATGTATGATCAGATGAGGGTGAGTAATTACTTATTTGTCTTTTTTGTTTATTGACAACCAATAACACAAGACAAAGAACAGACCAGAGTGTTAATGTGATACTATAAAGAAATACAGGCCTTGTGAACAACACAGTGTCTTCTTCAAGGTTCAAATTAAATCAGTTTCTTTACATTTATCAATACTCTCCCCAAATGTTCTAAAGGTAGGTTGGATTATGATGTGAAGATGTTCTTCAAATTATACAGAATTTACATACCATAGCCCTCCCACATTATATCTGCCATGAGCTCAATATTTAATCATCTTGAATTCAGCTTGATGTCCTAGAATGAAGCGTTCAGTCATTCTCAGATTGCTAACATACTATCACTGATTACATCACTTCCATAGAGTTACGTTAGTTATGAATGTGATGAACAGTCATTGTAATATAATGTACACTGTGGTATTAGATTTTAAAAAATGTAATGTGACAAGAATTGGATTCAATGTAACTGTTTTAAGTAATTCATTTTGTTATACATTATCATTATTAATCACACTCCATCTTGGATAATGGATGAAAAGGAGCAATACCATAGCCCTCCCACAATATATATGCGATATAGATCAACATTTCACACACCAATATTAAAATGGAATCAGCTTGAATTCAGCTTGATGTCCTAGTATGAAGCATTCAGTCATTCTCAGACTGATTACATAGTAGCACTGCTTACATCCCTTTCGCTAGATGTACATTAGTAATAAATGTGATGAACAGTAATTCCAATATGATGTTTAGTATTTCATTAAATTATGTAATGAGTAAGAAATTCTATTAACAATAATAACTAATGCATTCTGTTTTACATGATCATTATTCATGACTCTCCATCTTGGATAATGGATGATCAGAAATGCTTGAGTAATTACTTTTTTTATTTTATTTTTATTGACAACCAATAACACAAGACAAAGAACAGACCAGAGTGTTAATGTGATACTATAAAGAAATACAGGCCTTGTGAACAACACAGTGTCTTCTTCAAGGTTCAAATTAAATCAGTTTCTTTACATTTATCAATACTCTCCCCAAATGTTCTAAAGGTAGGTTGGATTATGATGTGTAGATGTTCTTCAAATTATACAGAATTTACATACCATAGCCCTCCCACATTATATCTGCCATGAGCTCAATATTTAACACTTAAAATTAACATGTAATCATCTTGAATTCAGCTTGATGTCCTAGTATGAAGCATTCAGTTATTCTCAGACTGATTACATAGTAGCACTGATTACATCCCTTTCGCTAAATGTACATTAGTAATGAATGTGATGAACAGTCATTCCAATATTATATATAGTATTTCATTAAATTATGTAATGAGTAAGAAATTCAATGAATAATAATAACTAATGCGTTCTGTTTTACATGATCATTATTCATGACTCTCCATCTTGGATAATGTATGATCAGATGAGGGTGAGTAATTACTTATTTGTCTTTTTTGTTTATTGACAACCAATAACACAAGACAAAGAACAGACCAGAGTGTTAATCTGATACTATAAAGAAATACAGGCCTTGTGAACAACAGAGTGTCTTCTTAAAGGTTCACATTAAATCAGTTTCTTTACATTTATCAATACTCTCCCCAAATGTTCTAAAGGTAGGTTGGATTATGATGTGTAGATTTTCTTCAAATTATACAGAATTTACATACCATAGCCCTCCCACATTATATCTGCCATGAGCTCAATATTTAACACTTAAAATTAACATGTAATCATCTTGAATTCAGCTTGATGTCCTAGTATGAAGCATTCAGTCATTCTCAGACTGATTACATAGTAGCACTGATTACATCCCTTTCTCTAGATGTACATTAGTAATGAATGTGATGAACAGTCATTCCAATATGATGTATAGTATTTCATTTAATTATGTAATGAGTAAGAAATTCAATGAATAATAATAACTAATGCGTTCTGTTTTACATGATCATTATTCATGACTCTCCATCTTGGATAATGTATGATCAGATGAGGGTGAGTAATTACTTATTTGTCTTTTTTGTTTATTGACAACCAATAACACAAGACAAAGAACAGACCAGAGTGTTAATCTGATACTATAAAGAAATACAGGCCTTGTGAACAACACAGTGTCTTCTTCAAGGTTCAAATTATATCAGTTTCTTTACATTTATCAATACTCTCCCCAAATGTTCTAAAGGTAGGTTGGATTATGATGTGAAGATGTTCTTCAAATTATACAGAATTTACATACCATAGCCCTCCCACATTATATCTGCCATGAGCTCAATATTTAACACTCCAAAATTAACACGTAATCATCTTGAATTCAGCTTGATGTCCTAGAATGAAGCGTTCAGTCATTCTCAGATTGCTAACATACTATCACTGATTACATCACTTCCATAGAGTTACGTTAGTTATGAATGTGATGAACAGTCATTGTAATATAATGTACACTGTGATATTAGATTTTCAAAAATGTAATGTGATAAGAATTGGATTCAATGTAACTGTTTTAAGTAATTCATTTTGTTATACGTTAACATTATTAATTACACTCCATCTTGGATAATGGATGAAAAGGAGCAATACCATAGCCCTCCCACAATATATATGCGATATAGATCAACATTTCACACACCAATATTAAAATGGAATCAGCTTGAATTCAGCTTGATGTCCTAGTATGAAGCATTCAGTCATTCTCAGACTGATTACATAGTAGCACTGCTTACATCCCTTTCGCTAGATGTACATTAGTAATGAATGTGATGAACAGTAATTCCAATATGATGTTTAGTATTTCATTAAATTATGTAATGAGTAAGAAATAATATTAACAATAATAACTAACGCATTATGTTTTACATGATCATTATTCATGACTCTCCATCTTGGATAATGGATGATCAGTAAGACGTGAGTAATTACTTATTTGTTTTTTTTGTTTATTGACAGCCAATAACACAAGACAAAGAACAGACCAGAGTGTTAATGTGATACTATAAAGAAATACAGGCCTTGTGAACAACACAGTGTCTTCTTCAAGGTTCAAATTATATCAGTTTCTTTACATTTATCAATACTCTCCCCAAATGTTCTAAAGGTAGGTTGGATTATGATGTGAAGATGTTCTTCAAATTATACAGAATTTACATACCATAGCCCTCCCACTTTATATCTGCCATGAGCTCAATATTTAACACTCCAAAAATAACATGTAATCATCTTGAATTCAGCTTGATGTCCTAGTATGAAGCGTTCAGTCATTCTCAGATTGCTAACATATTATCACTGATTACATCACTTCCATAGAGTTACGTTAGTTATGAATGTGATGAACAGTCATTGTAATATAATGTACACTGTGGTATTAGATTAAAAAAAATGTAATGTGACAAGAATTGGATTCAATGTAACTGTTTTAAGTCATTAATTTTGTTATACGTTATCATTATTAATTACACTCCATCTTGGATAATGGATGAAAAGGAGCAATACCATAGCCCTACCACAATATATATGCGATATAGATCAACATTTCACACACCAATATTAAAATGGAATCAGCTTGAATTCAGCTTGATGTCCTAGTATGAAGCATTCAGTCATTCTCAGACTGATTACATAGTAGCACTGCTTACATCCCTTTCGCTAGATGTACATTAGTAATGAATGTGATGAACAGTAATTCCAATATGATGTTTAGTATTTCATTAAATTATGTAATGAGTAAGAAATAATATTAACAATAATAACTAATGCATTCTGTTTTACATGATCATTATTCATGACTCTCCATCTTGGATAATGGATGATCAGAAATGCGTGAGTAATTACTTATTTGTTTTTTTTGTTTATTGACAACCAATAACACAAGACAAAGAACAGACCAGAGTGTTAATGTGATACTATAAAGAAATACAGGCCTTGTGAACAACACAGTGTCTTCTTCAAGGTTAAAATTAAATCAGTTTCTTTACATTTATCAATACTCTCCCCAAATGTTCTAAAGGTAGGTTGGATTATGATGTGTAGATGTTCTTCAAATTATACAGAATTTACATACCATAGCCCTCCCACATTATATCTGCCATGAGCTCAATATTTAACACTCCAAAAATAACACGTAATCATCTTGAATTCAGCTTGATGTCCTAGAATGAAGCGTTCAGTCATTCTCAGATTGCTAACATACTATCACTGATTACATCCCTTCCATAGAGTTACGTTAGTTATGAATGTGATGAACAGTCATTGTAATATAATGTACACTGTGGTATTAGATTAAAAAAAATGTAATGTGACAAGAATTGGATTCAATGTAACTGTTTTAAGTAATTCATTTTGTTATACGTCATCATTATTAATTACACTCCATCTTGGATAATAGATGAAAAGGAGCAATACCATAGCCCTCCCACAATATATATGCGATATAGATCAACATTTCACACACCAATATTAAAATGGAATCAGCTTGAATTCAGCTTGATGTCCTAGTATGAAGCATTCAGTCATTCTCAGACTGATTACATAGTAACACTGCTTACATCCCTTTCGCTAGATGTACATTAGTAATAAATGTGATGAACAGTAATTCCAATATGATGTTTAGTATTTCATTAAATTATGTAATGAGTAAGAAATAATATTAACAATAATAACTAACGCATTATGTTTTACATGATCATTATTCATGACTCTCCATCTTGGATAATGGATGATCAGTAAGACGTGAGTAATTACTTATTTGTTTTTTTTGTTTATTGACAGCCAATAACACAAGACAAAGAACAGACCAGAGTGTTAATGTGATACTATAAAGAAATACAGGCCTTGTGAACAACACAGTGTCTTCTTCAAGGTTCAAATTATATCAGTTTCTTTACATTTATCAATACTCTCCCCAAATGTTCTAAAGGTAGGTTGGATTATGATGTGAAGATGTTCTTCAAATTATACAGAATTTACATACCATAGCCCTCCCACATTATATCTGCCATGAGCTCAATATTTAACACTCCAAAATTAACACGTAATCATCTTGAATTCAGCTTGATGTCCTAGAATGAAGCGTTCAGTCATTCTCAGATTGCTAACATACTATCACTGATTACATCACTTCCATAGAGTTACGTTAGTTATGAATGTGATGAACAGTCATTGTAATATAATGTACACTGTGATATTAGATTTTCAAAAATGTAATGTGATAAGAATTGGATTCAATGTAACTGTTTTAAGTAATTCATTTTGTTATACGTTAACATTATTAATTACACTCCATCTTGGATAATGGATGAAAAGGAGCAATACCATAGCCCTCCCACAATATATATGCGATATAGATCAACATTTCACACACCAATATTAAAATGGAATCAGCTTGAATTCAGCTTGATGTCCTAGTATGAAGCATTCAGTCATTCTCAGACTGATTACATAGTAGCACTGCTTACATCCCTTTCGCTAGATGTACATTAGTAATGAATGTGATGAACAGTAATTCCAATATGATGTTTAGTATTTCATTAAATTATGTAATGAGTAAGAAATAATATTAACAATAATAACTAACGCATTATGTTTTACATGATCATTATTCATGACTCTCCATCTTGGATAATGGATGATCAGTAAGACGTGAGTAATTACTTATTTGTTTTTTTTGTTTATTGACAGCCAATAACACAAGACAAAGAACAGACCAGAGTGTTAATGTGATACTATAAAGAAATACAGGCCTTGTGAACAACACAGTGTCTTCTTCAAGGTTCAAATTATATCAGTTTCTTTACATTTATCAATACTCTCCCCAAATGTTCTAAAGGTAGGTTGGATTATGATGTGAAGATGTTCTTCAAATTATACAGAATTTACATACCATAGCCCTCCCACTTTATATCTGCCATGAGCTCAATATTTAACACTCCAAAAATAACATGTAATCATCTTGAATTCAGCTTGATGTCCTAGTATGAAGCGTTCAGTCATTCTCAGATTGCTAACATATTATCACTGATTACATCACTTCCATAGAGTTACGTTAGTTATGAATGTGATGAACAGTCATTGTAATATAATGTACACTGTGGTATTAGATTAAAAAAAATGTAATGTGACAAGAATTGGATTCAATGTAACTGTTTTAAGTAATTCATTTTGTTATACGTTATCATTATTAATTACACTCCATCTTGGATAATGGATGAAAAGGAGCAATACCATAGCCCTACCACAATATATATGCGATATAGATCAACATTTCACACACCAATATTAAAATGGAATCAGCTTGAATTCAGCTTGATGTCCTAGTATGAAGCATTCAGTCATTCTCAGACTGATTACATAGTAGCACTGCTTACATCCCTTTCGCTAGATGTACATTAGTAATGAATGTGATGAACAGTAATTCCAATATGATGTTTAGTATTTCATTAAATTATGTAATGAGTAAGAAATAATATTAACAATAATAACTAATGCATTCTGTTTTACATGATCATTATTCATGACTCTCCATCTTGGATAATGGATGATCAGAAATGCGTGAGTAATTACTTATTTGTTTTTTTTGTTTATTGACAACCAATAACACAAGACAAAGAACAGACCAGAGTGTTAATGTGATACTATAAAGAAATACAGGCCTTGTGAACAACACAGTGTCTTCTTCAAGGTTAAAATTAAATCAGTTTCTTTACATTTATCAATACTCTCCCCAAATGTTCTAAAGGTAGGTTGGATTATGATGTGTAGATGTTCTTCAAATTATACAGAATTTACATACCATAGCCCTCCCACATTATATCTGCCATGAGCTCAATATTTAACACTCCAAAAATAACACGTAATCATCTTGAATTCAGCTTGATGTCCTAGAATGAAGCGTTCAGTCATTCTCAGATTGCTAACATACTATCACTGATTACATCCCTTCCATAGAGTTACGTTAGTTATGAATGTGATGAACAGTCATTGTAATATAATGTACACTGTGGTATTAGATTTTAAAAAATGTAATGTGACAAGAATTGGATTCAATGTAACTGTTTTAAGTCATTAATTTTGTTATACGTTATCATTATTAATTACACTCCATCTTGGATAATAGATGAAAAGGAGCAATACCATAGCCCTCCCACAATATATATGCGATATAGATCAACATTTCACACACCAATATTAAAATGGAATCAGCTTGAATTCAGCTTGATGTCCTAGTATGAAGCGTTCAGTCATTCTCAGACTGATTACATAGTAGCACTGCTTACATCCCTTTCGCTAGATGTACATTAGTAATGAATGTGATGAACAGTAATTCCAATATGATGTTTAGTATTTCATTAAATTATGTAATGAGTAAGAAATAATATTAACAATAATAACTAACGCATTATGTTTTACATGATCATTATTCATGACTCTCCATCTTGGATAATGGATGATCAGTAAGACGTGAGTAATTACTTATTTGTTTTTTTTGTTTATTGACAGCCAATAACACAAGACAAAGAACAGACCAGAGTGTTAATGTGATACTATAAAGAAATACAGGCCTTGTGAACAACACAGTGTCTTCTTCAAGGTTCAAATTATATCAGTTTCTTTACATTTATCAATACTCTCCCCAAATGTTCTAAAGGTAGGTTGGATTATGATGTGAAGATGTTCTTCAAATTATACAGAATTTACATACCATAGCCCTCCCACATTATATCTGCCATGAGCTCAATATTTAACACTCCAAAATTAACACGTAATCATCTTGAATTCAGCTTGATGTCCTAGAATGAAGCGTTCAGTCATTCTCAGATTGCTAACATACTATCACTGATTACATCACTTCCATAGAGTTACGTTAGTTATGAATGTGATGAACAGTCATTGTAATATAATGTACACTGTGATATTAGATTTTCAAAAATGTAATGTGATAAGAATTGGATTCAATGTAACTGTTTTAAGTAATTCATTTTGTTATACGTTAACATTATTAATTACACTCCATCTTGGATAATGGATGAAAAGGAGCAATACCATAGCCCTCCCACAATATATATGCGATATAGATCAACATTTCACACACCAATATTAAAATGGAATCAGCTTGAATTCAGCTTGATGTCCTAGTATGAAGCATTCAGTCATTCTCAGACTGATTACATAGTAGCACTGCTTACATCCCTTTCGCTAGATGTACATTAGTAATGAATGTGATGAACAGTAATTCCAATATGATGTTTAGTATTTCATTAAATTATGTAATGAGTAAGAAATAATATTAACAATAATAACTAACGCATTATGTTTTACATGATCATTATTCATGACTCTCCATCTTGGATAATGGATGATCAGTAAGACGTGAGTAATTACTTATTTGTTTTTTTTGTTTATTGACAGCCAATAACACAAGACAAAGAACAGACCAGAGTGTTAATGTGATACTATAAAGAAATACAGGCCTTGTGAACAACACAGTGTCTTCTTCAAGGTTCAAATTATATCAGTTTCTTTACATTTATCAATACTCTCCCCAAATGTTCTAAAGGTAGGTTGGATTATGATGTGAAGATGTTCTTCAAATTATACAGAATTTACATACCATAGCCCTCCCACTTTATATCTGCCATGAGCTCAATATTTAACACTCCAAAAATAACATGTAATCATCTTGAATTCAGCTTGATGTCCTAGTATGAAGCGTTCAGTCATTCTCAGATTGCTAACATATTATCACTGATTACATCACTTCCATAGAGTTACGTTAGTTATGAATGTGATGAACAGTCATTGTAATATAATGTACACTGTGGTATTAGATTAAAAAAAATGTAATGTGACAAGAATTGGATTCAATGTAACTGTTTTAAGTAATTCATTTTGTTATACGTTATCATTATTAATTACACTCCATCTTGGATAATGGATGAAAAGGAGCAATACCATAGCCCTACCACAATATATATGCGATATAGATCAACATTTCACACACCAATATTAAAATGGAATCAGCTTGAATTCAGCTTGATGTCCTAGTATGAAGCATTCAGTCATTCTCAGACTGATTACATAGTAGCACTGCTTACATCCCTTTCGCTAGATGTACATTAGTAATGAATGTGATGAACAGTAATTCCAATATGATGTTTAGTATTTCATTAAATTATGTAATGAGTAAGAAATAATATTAACAATAATAACTAATGCATTCTGTTTTACATGATCATTATTCATGACTCTCCATCTTGGATAATGGATGATCAGAAATGCGTGAGTAATTACTTATTTGTTTTTTTTGTTTATTGACAACCAATAACACAAGACAAAGAACAGACCAGAGTGTTAATGTGATACTATAAAGAAATACAGGCCTTGTGAACAACACAGTGTCTTCTTCAAGGTTAAAATTAAATCAGTTTCTTTACATTTATCAATACTCTCCCCAAATGTTCTAAAGGTAGGTTGGATTATGATGTGTAGATGTTCTTCAAATTATACAGAATTTACATACCATAGCCCTCCCACATTATATCTGCCATGAGCTCAATATTTAACACTCCAAAAATAACACGTAATCATCTTGAATTCAGCTTGATGTCCTAGAATGAAGCGTTCAGTCATTCTCAGATTGCTAACATACTATCACTGATTACATCCCTTCCATAGAGTTACGTTAGTTATGAATGTGATGAACAGTCATTGTAATATAATGTACACTGTGGTATTAGATTTTAAAAAATGTAATGTGACAAGAATTGGATTCAATGTAACTGTTTTAAGTCATTAATTTTGTTATACGTTATCATTATTAATTACACTCCATCTTGGATAATAGATGAAAAGGAGCAATACCATAGCCCTCCCACAATATATATGCGATATAGATCAACATTTCACACACCAATATTAAAATGGAATCAGCTTGAATTCAGCTTGATGTCCTAGTATGAAGCGTTCAGTCATTCTCAGACTGATTACATAGTAGCACTGCTTACATCCCTTTCGCTAGATGTACATTAGTAATGAATGTGATGAACAGTAATTCCAATATGATGTTTAGTATTTCATTAAATTATGTAATGAGTAAGAAATAATATTAACAATAATAACTAACGCATTATGTTTTACATGATCATTATTCATGACTCTCCATCTTGGATAATGGATGATCAGTAAGACGTGAGTAATTACTTATTTGTTTTTTTTGTTTATTGACAGCCAATAACACAAGACAAAGAACAGACCAGAGTGTTAATGTGATACTATAAAGAAATACAGGCCTTGTGAACAACACAGTGTCTTCTTCAAGGTTCAAATTATATCAGTTTCTTTACATTTATCAATACTCTCCCCAAATGTTCTAAAGGTAGGTTGGATTATGATGTGAAGATGTTCTTCAAATTATACAGAATTTACATACCATAGCCCTCCCACATTATATCTGCCATGAGCTCAATATTTAACACTCCAAAATTAACACGTAATCATCTTGAATTCAGCTTGATGTCCTAGAATGAAGCGTTCAGTCATTCTCAGATTGCTAACATACTATCACTGATTACATCACTTCCATAGAGTTACGTTAGTTATGAATGTGATGAACAGTCATTGTAATATAATGTACACTGTGATATTAGATTTTCAAAAATGTAATGTGATAAGAATTGGATTCAATGTAACTGTTTTAAGTAATTCATTTTGTTATACGTTAACATTATTAATTACACTCCATCTTGGATAATGGATGAAAAGGAGCAATACCATAGCCCTCCCACAATATATATGCGATATAGATCAACATTTCACACACCGAGATTAAAATGGAATCAGCTTGAATTCAGCTTGATGTCCTAGTATGAAGCATTCAGTCATTATCAGACTGATTATATAGTAGCACTGCTTACATCCCTTTTGCTAGATGTACATTAGTTATGAATGTGATGAACAGTAATTCCAATATTATGTATAGTATTTCATTAAAGTATGTAATGAGTCAGAAAATCAATGAATAATAATAACTAATGCATTGTGTTTTACATGATCATTATTCATGACTCTCCATCTTGATAATGGATGATCAGATGAGGGTAAGTAATTACTTATTTGTCTTTTTTGTTTGACAACCAATAACACAAGACAAAGAACAGACCATAGTTTTAATCTGATACTATAAAGAAATACAGGCCTTGTGAAAAGCAGAGTGTCTTCTTCAAGGTTCAAATTAAATCAATTTCTTTACATTTATCAATACTCTCCCCAAATGTTCTCAAGGTAGGATGATGATGTATAGATGTTTTTAAAATTCTACTGAATTAGTATTCCATTCAATCCTGCCTCCTGACACAATAGACTGTATCTGTCATAGAGCCCAATGTTGGTTATCACAAAAAATGAAAATAATATTTTTTATCAGAGATAGGCCAATATGAGGGGGGATTGAGTTACCGGAGAAATCTGATTTGGTCCTGTTTGGTCTGTGTATAATAATGTAATCTACCTTACAGAACTTGCGTCTCTTTTTTATACCATATTTCCAGGTTCACACTATTTACATCGTGAGACCCAGGAAGACAAGCTGAAGAGGGAGGCATCAGCTGGTGAGCTTGGTAAGTATGAGAGAGTCTGGAGGAGAGAGGATTGGCTCAGGGAACATCAGTGATGTTATTCCGTCTTTTATACTAATTCAATTGGTAATGTATGAAATAGTCAATAGACCAGTTGATGATTAGTTCAGCTCAAATCATTGTTGACTGTAGAAAATAATAAAAATGATTGAACCACCTCCACATCATATGACAATGTGACTTTATAGGCATACTATTGAATGAACTAATTAATTACTTAATCAAACAACCCATTAAATATGTTAACTGCTTTCTCTCAGAGTTGAAGATGGAAAGAGAATTAAAAGAGATATTAAGACTGGAGATGATGAAACAACTAGAGGAGAAAGACACACAACTGGATGATATGACCCAGGAAGTGAGAGAGAAAGAGAGACTACTGGAGGAGAAGAACCAGATAATGGGACAGAGGGATAAACTATTAGAAGAGAAAGAAAACCAACTGGAAGAGAAAGAGAAGCAACTAAAGGATAGAGACATTCAACTAGAGACACTGAGAAAGAACCTGCAGGATAAGAACAGACAAGTAGAGAACTTCAGAGTCCAACTGCAGGAACAAGACCTTCAACTAGAGGACAGGAACCACAGACTGGGAGAGAAGGATACACTACTGGAAGAGAGAGACAGACTACTGGAGGGAAAAGAAAATGAACTAAAAGAGAGGAGGCAGGAACTAGAAGAGAAAGATAAACTCCTAGAGGAGAGAGAGAAGCAGTTAAAGGAAAGAGACAAACAAGTGAAGGATGTCAACATTGAAAATACTGAACTGGGTAAGATTATTACAACCATTAATACATTTAGACTACTGTACTTTCCTAAATTCTCAGGTTATTGTAGACTCTGCTGAGTTGGGAATATTGTTTTACATCACTTCATAAAATCTAACACAGAATTCAGATGTTAGTCCTGCTTTGTTATTTCAGCTCAACAGATATGTGATGTGAAGACTGAGGTAGAGAGACTGAGAAGAGAGACCTCAGCCCAGATGACTGGTGAGTGAGATATGTGATACTTAACATTAACATTTCACTAGAAACCCAGAACTACCCTTAAGTAGGTCTATGTTTCTTCATGTGTCACTGAGGTAAATGTTCCCATTTTAAATGGTTGTTATTTGTTGTTTTAGAACATGGAGAGACCTCAGATACAGGTTCCATACTCCCAGTCAGGAGACAGAGCATGGACTTTTATCCTCCAGCCAGTGAGTTATCAATATTGTCCTGCTTTCTCCTACTGTTTCTAGTCTATAGTGGACCATCCTTCACTTAGTGTGTTATCAATGTTGTCTCAAACTGTCATCAATCTTGATATTCCCTATTTTCTCCAATAATCTATATTTCACTATGATGTGTAATGTATTTGTAGTTTGTGTATACTATGTTTTTAAACATAGTATACACAACAGAGTCAGTCTGTTGACCAGTTCTCTATGTTGTGTTTCAGTGGGAGGAGAGACCACAGATACAGACTCCACACTTCCACTGAAGAGGAGAAACAGCATGGAGATCAATCCTCCACATAGTGAGTTATGGATGTAGATTATATTATACACTGTGTTGTACATCCTCCAGAGAGTCAGTGCTGTGTGTTGTGTTGTTTTACAGTGGGAGGAGAGAGCAGCAGTCCAGACTCCCCGGTGTCTCCCAGTGTGTCTGAGCTGAGACTGGTGCTGCTGGGAAGGACTGGGGCTGGGAGGTGTGCAGCAGGAAACACCATCCTGGGCAGAGAGGAGTTTGGGGCCCAGGCCAGCCCCTCTGCAGTGACCCAGAGGAGTAAGAGGAGAGAGGGGGACGTGTGTGGGAGACGGCTGGTGCTGGTGGACACTCCAGACTGGTTCTGTGCTGGGCTCTCTCTGGAGGAGATGAGACAGGATGTGGGGCTCTGTGTTCGTCTGTCTGCCCCGGGACCCCACGCCTTTCTCCTGGTCATACCAGTGGAGCCCTCCAAAGGGGAGGAGAGAGGGGTGCTGGAGAGAATAGAGGAGATGTTTGGGGAGGGTTGTTGGGAACGTACTGTGATTCTATTCACCCATGCTGATGACCTGAAAGAGCAGAGTATTGAGGAGTTTCTCCAAGAAGGGAGTCAGGACCTCCTTCAGCTGGTAGAGAAATGTGGGAGTAGGTACCATGTCCTCAACATTAAGGACAGGGCCCATGGTACTCAGGTCCCAGAGCTGCTGGAGCAAGTAGAGGAGATGGTGGCAGGAAACGAGAGATTCTACAGCAGTCAGACCTACCAGGAGGCAGAGGACCAGGTTAGAGAGATGGAGGGAAAAATGCAGAGAGATAGAGAGGAGAGGAAACAGAGGGAGGAGAGAGACTTGAGAGAGAGGCTTCAGAAGGAGTTGCAGGATTCTCTGATAAAGATAGAGGGAGTGATCCAGGAACATGAAGGAGATATCAGAACACTCAGTGAAAGAACCACTGAACTGGAGAGACAGGTGGAAGAAGAGAGAGATGAGGAGAAGAAAAGAGAGCTAGAGAGGGAGCTGAAGCGAGAGTCTGATAGGAGGGAGGAGATGGAGAGAAAGCTGGAGAGATTTAGAGAGAAGAGAGAGAAGGAGAGGAGGGAGATGGAGGAGAGACACAGACAGGAGATAGAGGAGATGAGGGGTAACTATGAAGGTGAAGCAGAGAGAAACCTGATGAAGATAGTCCTACCTGAGTTACAGAGGAACATCATGATCTCACAGACAAAGATGCAGAGGGAGTTCAGCAGACAGTTGGAGGAGAATAATAGACAGATGAAGGAGAAGGATAGAGTGGTGGAGGAGAAGGATAGAGTGATTGTAGAAAGAGATGGAGAGATAGCGGGACTGATAGAAAGACTGTGGGAGATGTGCAAATGAGTTCTTGTAACTAGCCTGAAGAGCTGCTCAGATACAGGGAGTTAGAAGCAGTAAGAAGAAGAGAGAGTAGACAGGGTGCTCTTCTACAACCCTCAAATAAGTACGGAAGGTTTAGTTCAAGTCATTTTGGCAAATTTAATTTGATTTACTGCTAGCCTATTGGACACGCTGTCACGAGTGGGTGTAGAGAGAGACCAAGAAGCAGCGCAGCGATAGTTCGACATGTTTATTTTAACTATAAACTTGAAATGTCACAAACTATACAAAACCAAACAATGAAACAGAACACACTTACTTGGCTGTGACTTGACGTACAAACATCTAACAATGACCCACACAACAGGTGTGGGGAAAGGCAACTTAAATAGAATCCCCAATCAGAGACAACGTCTCGCAGCTGTCTCTAATTGGGGATTCAGCACAAAAAGAAAACATAGATCTACTAGATCTGTCAGGCTCTGACCCTGGCTATCTAGAGGAGCCAAAGAGCTCCCTATGGCCAGAGCCTGACACACGCCACCTTTGGTGAGGGGTATGAATGTGTTTTTCATAGGTGACCGTCTTTACAACAGTTTGAATTATTGGAGAATACATGAACAATTATGTTTGTTGAAAATAGGGATGGGAGATCTACATTCCTAACCTATTTGTGAGTTGCTTGTTCAAACCATATGGCAACTAACATCTTATTTAGCATTAGGATGGTTGTCACATAGAATTTGTAGTGTGTTGTTACTATCAATTCCATTATAACCACATTGTTTGGGGACATTGGCACTGCCAGTATAAACTAAATCCCCAGCTCTTTTGTGCTGTTGTTATAAAGACCTCCCTTCCCAGGAAATACAAACACCTTTGGCTCACATATCAAAATGTAGAGTGGAGAGCGTTTGCACATTGGAAAGACGTCGCCCAGACCTCGGAATAGAATGTTGATACCTGGCCAACATATAAACGATGTAGAGCTGTAGAATTTAGAATGTAGGTATTCTAAATACATCTGTGAGACGTTTAGCCAAATAACAAACTATGTTTAAATTTCATCTTCCTGGTGCATCATGTACACTGTACATCTGTTGAACAGAGGTATCTGTGATAGTTGTACCATTGAGAGCATCCTGACTGGTTGCATCACCGCCTGGTATGGCAATTGCTCGGCTTTCGACCGCAATGCGCAAGAGGGCAGTGTGCACGGCCCAGTACATCACTGGGGCCAAGCTTCCTGCCATCCAGGACCTCTATACCAGGTGGTGTCAGAGAAAGGCCCTAAAAATTGCAAAAGACTCCAGCCACCCAAGTCATAGACTGCTACCACACGGCAAGCGGGGTCCAAAAGGCTTCTGAAGGTCCAGAAGACTTCTGGGTCCAAAAGGCTTCTGAAGAGCTTCTACGCACACTACCGTTCAAAAGTTTGGGGTCACTTAGAAATGTCCTTGTTTTGCGGGTACTATTTAATGACGCTGCCAGTTGAGGACTTGTGAGGCGTCTGTATCTCAAATAAGACACTCTAATGTACTTGTCCTCTTGCTCAGTTGTGCACCGGGGCCTCCCACTCCTCTTTCTGTTCTGGTTAGAGCCAGTTTGCGCTGTTCTGTGAAGGGAGTAGAACACAGCGTTGTACGAGATCTTTATTTTCTTTGCAATTTCTCACATGGAATAGCCTTCATTTCTCAGAACAAGAATAGACTGACGAGTTTCAGTCTATTCTTGTTCTGTAATCTAACCCACAAATTCTGATGCTCCAGATACTCAACTAGTCTAAAGAAGGCCAGTTTTATTGCTTCTTTAATCAGCACAAAAGTTTTCAGCTGTGCTAACTTAATTGCAAAAGGGTTTTCTAATGATCAATTAGCCTTTTAAAATGATAAACTTGAATTAGCTAACACAACGTGCCATTGGAACACAGGAGTGATGGTTGCTGATAATGGGCCTCTGTACGCCTATGTAGATATTCCATTAAAATTCAGCTGTTTCCAGCTACAATAGTCATGTCTACACTATATTTCTGATAAATGTTATTTTATTGGACATTTTTATTCTATCAAAAACAAAGACATTTCTAAGTGACCCCACTTAGAAATGGTGGACACTCTAGACTGGTTCTGTCTTGGACACTCTCTGGAGGAGATGAGACAGGATGTGGGGCTCTGTGTGCGTCTGTCTGCCCAGGGACCCCACGCCTTCCTCCTGGTCATACCAATGGATTCCTGCAAGGGGGAGGAGAGAGGGGTTCTAGAGAGAATAGAGGAGATGTTTGGGGAGAGTTGTTGGGAACGTACTGTGATTCTAGAAAAGGAGGGGAGGGAGGTCTTAATGAAATTTAGACCATAATTGCAAACCAATGATTGACCTTGCACTGCAGGCTTTTAGAATGGAGAGGAATGTGGGGGGTCAGGGGGTCATTGGGCAGAGTCAGAGCCTGAGAACTCTAAAGATCTGAGTGACTTTTACTTAGTGTTGGAGGTCTACTATTGGACGGAGAGAACCATACTGTATTTACCACACAGTAGTTCCTGTTCTTAGCCAATAAAATTGCGCAATTTAATTTTGTGTTTAAAACTGAGAGCACAAAACATTAAGAACACCTTCCTAATACTGAGTTGCACTCAGAACAGCCTCAATTTGTCAGGGCATGGACACTACAAGGTGTCGAAAGCCTGGGAAGATTAGTGGTCTACGGAGGCTCCTCTGCTTTTGTTACTCGCGCAATAAAAGTCTGGAAAAGTAACAAACTTTGAAAGTGCTTTATTTTTAAGCGAAAGGGTGAAGATTTTCCACAACAGCACCTATTACCATGCCCTGTTCAAAAGCACTTAAATATTGTATCTTGCCCATTCACCCTCTGAATGGCACACACACAGTCGTATGAAAAGGTTTGGGCACCCCTGACAATTTCCATGATTTCCATTTATAAATAATTGGGTGTTTGGATCAGCAATTTCATTTTGATCTATCAAATAACTGATGGATACAGTAATATTTCAGTAGTGAAATGAGGTTTATTGGATTAACAGAAAATGTGCAATATGCATCAAAACGAAATTAGACAGGTGCATAAATTTGGGCACCCCAACAGAAGAATCACATAAATATTTATTTTGCTAAAATAACAGCCTCTAGACGCTTCCTATAGCCTCTAATGAGTGTCTGGATTCTGGATTAAGGTATTTTGGACCATTCCTCTTTACAAAACATCTCCAGTTCAGTTAGGTCTGATGGTTGCAGAGCATGTACATCCCGCTTCAAATCATCCCACAGATTCTCAATGATATTCAGGTCTGGGGACTTTGATGGCCATTCCAGAACATTGTACTTGTTCCTCTGCATAAATGCCCGGGTAGATTTTGAGCAGTGTTTTGGGTCGTTGTCTTGTTGAAATATCCAGCCCCGGCGTAACTTCAACTTTGTGACTGATTCTTCAACATTATTCCCAAGAATCTGCTGATATTGAGTTGAATCCATGCGACCCTCAACTTGAACAAGATTCCCAGTACGGGCATTGGCCACACAGCCCCACAGCATGATGGAAGCCCCACCAAATTTTACAGTGGGTAGCAAGTGTTTTTCTTGGAACGCTGTGTTCTTTTGCCGCCATGCATAAAGCCCCTTGTTATGACCAAATAACTCAATCTTTGTTTCATCAGGCCCCAGCACCTTATTCCAAAATGAAGCTGGCTTGTCCAAATGTGCGTTTGCATACCTCAAGCGACTCTGTTTGTGGCGTGTGTGCAGAAAAGGCATCTTCCGCATCACTCTCCCGTACAGCTTCTCCTTGTGCAAAGTGCACTGAATTGTTGAACGATGCACAGTGACACCATCTGTAACAACTTGCAATACCTTTTCTCATGAAAGGATGCACTTGTCTATGAAGTTCAAGGCTTAATGAGCTCACCAAACCAATTGTGTGTTCCAATTAATCAGTGCTAAGTAGTTACAGGTATTCAAATCAACAGAATGACAAGGGTGCCCAAATTTTTGCATAGCCTATTTTTCACATCTGATTTAATTTCATACAACTTAATATTGCTACACTAAAAATCTTTGTCTGGACAATACCCCAGTACTTCATTAGAAAATGAATGGCATGCCACTGTGATCATTTTCTGTGATGACAGAGTAAATTATTATGCAGCCAAACTTTTTCATACGACTGTACACAATCCATGTCTCAATTGTCTCAAGACTTACAAATAATTCTTTAACCTTCCTCCTCCCCTTCATCTACAGTGATTGAAGTGGATTTAACAGGTGACATGAATAACGGATCATAGCTTCCATCTGGATTCACCTGGTCAGTCTATTTAATGGAAAGAGCAGGTGTCCTTAATGTTTTGTACACAGTTTATGTCTACAGTGAATTGATGAGTAATGCATTAGATTATTGTTCAGTTGTTGGAGAGGAGACCAGTTAGAGAATCACACTGTATTTATCCTACACTGTGAGAGCAACGTTGGAGTTGTATTATTTTACCACAGTCACAAAGCTTTTTTTCTATTTGCTGACCTTCATCAATCAAAGTTCATTGGCATACTGTTTTTATGATATGTTTCATGTTGAAACCTTAAACATATCTCTACAGTACTCACTCGTAGACAGACATGCAATGTACCGCTCACGTGATTTGGTTCAGGGTTCAAGATCACAATGAAGGAATGATGAGAAATGCATGAGTTTATTATGGTCTGTTAGTTGAACCCATTACCCTGTTGGTAGTAATCAGTGATTTGGATGTAGCTTCCAGTTACCACAGTGTTGTCTCATATTGATGGTGGGAATCTATCCCAATGGAACTGATATTGTTGAAATAAAGAAATAAAACTTTACTGAGCTATCAACAGTGAGCTGGTCTAACAGCTGGTCTCTCTTTACCTGACACACACATACAGACAAATACTACTACTACTAATACTCTAGGACATCAGTTTGAGAAGACCAGAGGAAGTGATGGACCATCAGTCTGAATGGAGATGTCCATATGACAGACAGGCGGGCTGCCGAGTGCAGCAGCGGTTTAAGGCACTGCATCTCTATTGCTAGAGGTGTCACCACAGACCCTGGTTCAATCCCAGGCTGTAACACAACTGGCTGTGATTGGGAGTCCCATAGGGTTAGTGGAGCCTGGGGTAGGCTGTCATTGCAGATACGAATTTGTTCTTAACTGACTTGCCTATTAAATAAAGGTTAAAAATAAATAAAAGTTGAGGATTTAAAGTGCCATGGAGTAACCTTCTCTGACCACCAGGTGTCTCTGTTACACCACCAGAGAATCAGGATGAACCATGAGGAGTATAGGAGCAGGAGAAGTCCATTCAACACTTGAGTCCAACCCTTTTTTATTTTATATCCAAACAGACACAGAGAGAAATACACGTATTATGTTGATTGTTTTTGTTGCTTTGTATCAGAAACAGTATACAGTTGAAGTCGGAAGTTTACATACACTTAGGTTGAAGTCATTAAAACTCATTTTTCAACCACTTCACGGATCTCATGTTAACAAACTATAGTTTTGGCAAGTCGGTTAGGACATCTACTTGTGCATGACACAAGTAATTCTTCCAACAATTGTTTACAGAGAAGTCCGAAAGGCCGCTCAGCAAGGAAGAAGCCACTGCTCCAAAACCGCCATAAAAAAGCCAGACTATGGTTTGCAACTGCACATGGGGACAAAGATTGTACTTTTTGTAGAAATTACCTCAAACATACTTCCAAAGTTGTGGCAAAATGGCCTAAAGACAACGAAGTCAAGGCATTGGAGTGGCCATCACAAAGCCCTGACCTCAATCCTATAGAAAATGTGTGGGCAGAACTGAAAAAGCGAGTGCAAGCAAGGAGGCCTACAAACTTGACTCAGTTACACCAGTTCTGTCAGGAGGAATGGGCCAAAATTCACCCAACTTATTGTGGGAAACTTGTGGAAGGCTACCCGAAACGTTTGACCGAAGTTAAACAATTTAATGGCAATGCTACAAAAATACTAATTAAGTTTATGTTATCTTCTGACCCACTGGAAATGTGATGAAAGAAATAAAAGCTGAAATAAATAATTCTCTCTACTATTATTCAGATTTTTGGCTCTATATTTATTTCACATTCTTAAAATAAAGTGGTGATCCTAACTGACCTAAGACAGGGAATTTGTACTAGGATTAAATGTCAGGAACTGTGAAACTGTGTTTAGATGTATTTGGCTAAGGTGTATGTAAACTTCCAACTTCAACTGTATATATACACATAAAACATTTGCTTTTCTTTCAAAAACAAGGACATTTCTAAGTGACCCCAAACTTTTGAACGGTAGTATATATAGATATATACATACACTTATATGTATATGTATATTTATATATATACCGTTCAAAAGTTGTTTTTGAAAGAAAAGCAAATGTTTTGTCCATTAAAATAACATCAAATTGATCCGAAATACAGTGTAGACATTGTTAATGTTGTAAAGGACTATTGTAGCTGGAAATGGCCGATTTTTTTATGGAATATCTAAATAGGCGTACAGAGGCCAGGAGTGGCCTCTTTACTGTTGACGTTGAGTCTGGTGTTTTGCGGGTACTATTTAATGAAGCTTCCAGTTGAGGACTTGTGAGGCATCTGTTTCTCAAACTAGACACTTTAATGTACTTGTCCTCTTACTCAGTTGTGCACTGGGGCCTCCCACTCCTCTTTCTATTCTGGTTAGAGCCAGTTTGCGCTCTTCTGTGAAGGGAGTAGTACACAGCGTTGTACGAGATGGAATAGCCTTCATTTCTCAGAACAAGAATAGACTGAAGAGTTTCAGAAGAAGTTCTTTGTTTCTGTCCATTTTGAGTCTGTAATCTAACCCACAAATTCTGATGCTCCAGATACTCAACTAGTATAAAGAAGGCCAGTTTTATTGCTTCTTTAATCAGCACAACAGTTTTCAGCTGTGCTAACATAATTGCAAAAGGGTTTTCTAATGAACAATTAGCCTTTTAAAATGATAAACTTGGATTATCTAACACAACGTGCCATTGGAACACAGGAGTGATGGTTGCTGATAATGGGCCTCTGTACACCTATGTAGATATTCCATTAAGAATAAGACGTTTCCAGCTACAATAGTCATTTACAACATTAATGTCTAGACTGTATTTCTGTTATTTTAAAATGGACAAAAAATTTGCTTTTCTTTCAAAAACAAGGACATTTCTAAGTGACCCCAAACTTTTGAAAAGTAGTGTATTTAAAAATAAATAAATAACTCACAGGGTGGATGTCTATGAAGAGTCCATGTTCGTCCTCAGTAGGCTGAAGTCCCTGTACGAAGTCCAGCAGGACAGGGTCAGCATTGTAGAAGTGAGGTGAGAGCACAGGTGAGTCTAGAAATCAATATTAATACAACATCATCATCAATATCCTATTTAAGAAGTATTTGTGAGAGACAAGCAGTTGAATCCTGACTTTGAATTTCGTTTATTCAAATCTCCCCTTGATATCAATGCATGATTTATAAACATTTTTTACAGTATGTGGGCATTTCTCAAGCTACAATTCATCCCCAAGTGCATATGTTATCTTGAGATGCATGTTCTATGGGGTGCTAGATTAGGAACATAATAGTGTAATGAATCATGATATGCTGTCTCATGCCTAAGTGTTTCTCCATCCGTTTACACAGTGGCATGGCTCCTCTCTGCATGTTTGCCATACCTCCTCCACCAGTCTGTTTAAGGTATCTGGGTCATGACTAAAAGGGTATATGACGGTCACCCCTGAGATGTGTCCATCGGTTACTGGCCCAACGCGCTAACCGCTAGACTGTGTGTGTGTGTGTGTGTGTGTGTGTGTGTGTGTGTGTGTGTGTGTGTGTGTTTGTGTGCGTGCACTGACTGGATCTGCAGCTGCTGACATTGAGGAGACCAGACTGTCTGCAGGGACAGAATCCCTCGTTGGGAGCGTAGTCTGAGCCGTTAGCGAACAGAGTCTTAGGAGCCACGTAACGATACAGAGGAATCCCCTCCATTATCCCCTCACGCTGGTACACCATCTCCAAAGACCTTTAGAGACACAGAGAGAGAGAGAGACACAGAGAGAGAGAGAGACACAGAGAGAGAGAGAGAGACACAGAGAGAGAGAGAGAGACACAGAGAGAGAGAGAGAGACACAGAGAGAGAGAGAGAGACACAGAGAGAGACACAGAGAGAGAGAGAGAGACACAGAGAGAGAGAGAGAGACAGACAGACAGACAGACAGACAGACAGACAGACAGACAGACAGACAGACAGACAGACAGACAGACAGACAGACAGACAGACAGACAGACAGACAGACAGACAGACAGACAGACAGACAGACAGACAGACAGACAGACAGACAGACAGACAGACAGACAGACAGACAGACAGACAGACAGACAGACAGACAGACAGCAAACACACACACTCGCTTTCTCCTCTAATTCACTGGACTCCCCAGCCACTCTGCTGGTTGACCACAGATATGATAAGCTGTTCCAGGATCAACCAGATACAGATCAGTTACACAACCTCAGTTAATAGCCCACTCAACAAGACTTTATCTGATATCCACTCACACTAGTGTGATACACTGGTTGTTGTTTTGATACTGTCCTATTCCATCTCACTACACATCATGGTGATTGAAGCCAGAATGCAGGAAGATACATTTCGTTAATTCTAACAGAGCTACTGCTACTGGGTGAGAAGATGAAGAGGATGAAAGTGGAAGCACCCTTAGTCTCCTGGGTCACAGACTACCTAACCGGTAGGCCACAATTTGTGCGACTACAGAGCTATGTGTCAGAACGGGCAGTGAGCAACACAGGGGCCCTCCAGGGAACAGTCCTGTACCCCTTCCTGTTCACCCTTTACATAATTGAAAAATACAACTGACAGGATACTACTAATATGCATTCCTGAGTGAATGACCACGTAAGTTAAGTACAAGAATTACTTACAATATTGCATGTGATATGATATAACAACTGTGCATGGATATGTATATACAGACCTGAATTAATAATAAGTCCTGAGTGAATGAGTGATTACAGACCAGAGTTACATAATTGTTAAACTAGGTCCTAACACCCCAACAGTTCCAGGACAGCACAGCAGCCCGGTGAGGTCTAAAAGCCGCCGGCAGGAAGGACCTCCTGTAGCGCTCACTGGCACACCGTGGTGGGATCAGTCTGTGACTGAAGGTGCTCCTCTGCATCATAACCATGGCATGCAGAGGGTGGGTGATGTTGTCCATGATGGCCAGCAGTTTGGCCAGGATCCGTCTCTCCGCCACCTCCTCTAGAGTGTCAAGGCTCATCCCCAGAACAAAGCTAGCCTTCCTGATCAGCTTATTTACCCGAGAAGCATCACCGGCTTTTATGTTGGTGCCCCAGCACACCACAGCAAAAACGATGGCACTGGCCACCACAGAATGGTAGAAGGTGTGCAGTAGTTTACTGCACACGTTGAAGGACCTGAGTGTCCTCAGAAAGTAGTGTTGGCTCTGGCCCTTTTTGTACAAAGCCCCGGTGTTACCAGCCCATTGCCACCCCAATTGACACCCCAATTTGACCAGAACAATTATAACAATACTAAAGTTCTAGCTCACATTGTCATTGATGAAAAAATATTTGTATGTTTAGGTGTACATTCTAAAAGCAAATGATTTCACCCTGGCAAACAATATTTTTTTCAACCAATAAATATCGGTCATGACTGGAAGCAGCGTCACAGATCGCATAATTTAAACTAAAGTCACTAGCAAAAGTGCAAATCAAGAACGGACTACGTATGTAGGTAAGCAAGCTTGTTAGTTATGGATTGATAGATAGCTCAAGCTGACTTATTAGTGCTTAACTGAATTAAACCTCTCTGTTTTGGATGGTGAGCAACTGGGGCTGGAAGGTTCCGACCTCGTAGTATATATAGTTGAATAAAAATACACCTGAACGCTTTTTGAGAGCTCTGATCAGTAGGTTTTAACATCACTTGCATGGCTGCATTTCTGTTAAAATAAGTATTTTTTATTACTTACTCTGCGTACAAATAAGTCACTATATATTTGTTTATTTAGGTCGTACTCATAAGCGCAGGTGATTGTTATTTTATAAAGGATAGGATACTTCGCAGTTACTTTTGTATAACTGAGGTAATGTTAAGCTTTCTGGCTAGCTAGCCTTATTGCAGGTGTCACCAACATGTCGATCTTGGAAGAATTTTGAACATTTTCAAAATAAGAGAATTGTACTTTCATTGCATGATCAGTCACAAACTGATCCCACCACGGTGTGCCAGAGAGCGCTACAGGAGGTCCTTCCTGCCGGCTGCTATTAGACTATATAATGCCTCACCGGGGTGCCGTGCCGGCAACATAGATCTGGAACTGTTGGGGTGCTAGGACCTAGTAGGCATTCACTCAGGAATGCATATTAGTATCCTGTCAGTTGCACCTTTTCTCATTGCTTTTAGTATATCGAATGTGCAATACATGCAGTTATCTGTAATTAAACCCTGCGCACTAAGGACTGTATTTTAAGGGAATTGCTATTATTACCCCAAATTATATCATACACACATTTAGCTATTAAAGTATCTCTTCCTGTCATTTACCTGTACAGTCTGTGTAACCATGCAAGTAGTCAATTATCTGTAAATATAACTGTATACTTACCTGTACAGCTAATTTAACCACTTACCTGTTCATTTAGCCAGTCTGTCTATTAAGTCAACTATTATTACCCTCGCTCATATCATACGCATTTTTAGCTACTGAAGTATTTCTCTGCCATCGACCTGTATAGTATAGTTAACCATACAACATCCACCAATGTATAGTGTACATATTCAGCCAACCACCCATACTATGCAATGTCTTTTTATAGCTTTTTTTTGCACCTCAGATATCTTGTATTTCTATACTTTTTCATACTGCCGCTCTATGTATCATGTACCGTGTATCTGTGTTTTGTGTACTTTCGTTGTGGCATTTTGCACCTGCCCTGTGTTTTGTTGTAGCTGCTTGACAAATAAATTTCCCCCTCGGGGGATCAATAAAGTATCTATCTATCTATCATCTACACACACACACACACACACACACACACACACACACACACACACACACTAGCGGGCTGCCCACATTCAGCCCATGATGGCCCATTGTGGGCCAGCCCGTTCGGGCCCAGAGCAGCTTTTGTACCTTTGGGCCCATGCAGGTTTTGTTTAGGTAGCCCACTTTCATTACGTTTTGGCGGCTTTTTAAAATTGAATGTGAAATTCAATAAGACCTTCCATTTATAACTTTGCTCAGAAGGAATAAAAAGAAAAAAAATCATTATTTGCATTGGATTGTGTCTACAAGACAACGCATGATCCCTTAAAAAGTCTAAGAACAAATCTTACTTTAAAAAGACTATTATTTTTACTGGATATGATGTTTGTAATGTAATCCAAAATTAACAGTGTACCATGCAATTGGTGGTAAAAATCTGGCTGCCTCGTAATTTAAAAAAAATCTACCAACCTAGTTAATTTTCAATCCTGCATATCAGGAATAAAACAATAGGCTTTTAATTTATTTGAGAAGGTCAAAATGTAAATTTAGTGATGGTACAGAGATATGAAGAAGTTATAACTAGTTATTATGATATCCATCACTCTGGCAGAGTTAGTTGAGTTTAAATTTAATTTTAAACTTCTCTCTTCTTTTTGTCTTTTTTTTATACAATTTCCCATAGATGTATAGGCCTAATGCCATTTATATCATTCTAATATAGCTAAACATTTTCAACAATAAAAATTACATTAAATTGAAAGAAAAATCTTTTGTAGAGCATTCAATGCTATATATATATATATATATATATATATATATATATATATATATATATATATATATATATATATATATATACACACACACACACACATAAATGTATATATATATTCAATGCTATATATATATATATATATATATATATATATATATATATATATCTATCTATCTCTATTTCATTTGCATAAAAATATAACTGTTTTCAATAATATTACCTGACATTGTCCCCAACAGTTTGTGAATTTGTTGGACATTGGGATGTTTTAACAGTCAAAACATTTATTACTTTTTCTTCTATTTATCGGATACCAGACACAGGATTTTTATTCTTGTCATCTTATTTTATTAAATCTCTTAGGGTATAAAAAGGATGTCCACATATTTTATTACAACTCTTATAATCTGCCAAGTAGGCTATAGCAGCGAGTGTGAGAATTAAACGAATTAAACAAATAATAATAATAACACATAGGTTATATATTCAAAACACTTTGCCCTCGTTGTTTAAATAAAGTTTAAATACGCTAGCTACTGATTTAAAATCACAGAATAATTTGCCTAATGAAATATCTATTTAAGTATCTATTTTTCTATCCTTAACTCGTTATTACAGTTTAAATTACATTAAATACAAGATTAATACATGCGTGTTAAAAGTATGCGTCGAACATCAACTACGTATTTGATTAATCAACGTCATCGCGCTACAGGCTGGAGTCGTCACTTGCCGCCTTGCTAACGGTTGTTTCTGCCTTCACACTGGAATTCTCCTGACTCTGAGGTGAGTTTTAATTGTAAATTGAGTATTATCTTTAACAGTAAATATTTGCCATAGTGTGTGTGTTCTGATAGGATTGTATTTCAGTACCTATTGTTTTTTTGGGTTAATCCAGACCATATGTTTTTGTCGAACGACAACCACGTCAGATTGTCACAGTAAACTGCTAAAGTCTATGGAAAAAAGGTTATTAAGTTATAACTACGTTTGTCTAACGGCTGTGCTCTGAGCACACGATTTTTGATCATGGATGATTAAAATGGCTCCACGATCTGCTTTTGAAGAAATATCGTAGTATCGTGCTACAGTGCATTCAGTTGGTTATGTGATATGTATAAAGTGAAAACATTTGAAAGAAAACTGGATGCGTGGCTGTATATAGAACATACAGGTCTTAAAGTGACAGCATCCTAATATTAAACATGCTGCCGCTTGTCCTTAAAGGGATAGTTCACCCAAAAATGTCAAATGTCATTATTTACTCACTGTAATGTTGTTTCAAACCTGTATTAATTTCTTTATTGTGCAGAACACAAAATAAGATATTTTGAAGAATATGGGTAACCAAACAGTTGCTGGTCCCCATTGACTTCCAATGTAGGAAAAACATATACTAGTCACTGTGGACCAGCAACTGTCTGGTTACCCACATTCTTCAAAATAACTTTTTTTCAACAGAAGAAAATCATTAGGGTTCAAAACAACTTGAGAGAGTAAATTATATCAGATTTTTTGGGGTAACAGTTAACTATCCCTAATATAACAAAACACAAAGATAAAATCACCTACTGCTCTTGACTAAGAACTTTAACACAGTAGCTTTATTAAGAATCAATGTATAATTTATACAGTGAAGTCTAGTGTTTTATTGTTATATTTGTTCATTTAATTTTGTACTTGAATGCTACTGTTAAATACACCTAAGGTAGCTGAAAAAAATAAAGCATTGTTGATTTCATTTGTATAATGTGTAGGCAGGGCCGTAGCCAGGGTTTTATAATTACAGAGGTCCCAAATTTGAGGTGGTTGGAGGTTTTTTTTAGACATTTGAAGGCCAAAAAATTGATAAGAAATAACTTCAAAACCATGTCAGTTGGGAGTAGAGTTTTGTCAATATCTGCTCTCTCATCTCCACCACTCTTTACAAGAATCGTGTATTTGACAGTTTAAAAAAGAAGAAAGAAGAACTATGAAAATAATAATTGACACCCAATATTATTATTATTATTATGTCAGCTTTTGATGAATAGCCTATTCATGTTTTAACCAAGAGAGATAAAGCGCTTACACTGAGGCGCTACATCTATCACACTGTATTAAAGAGCGACATCTATTGTTGGAATTTTGTTATAAAATAGACTGAATTGGAAAGTTGAGACCTTTTTTCATATTAAAACTAACAAAGCACAAAGATTATTGCGGTCATATGCATATGATTTATGAAGTGTCTGTAACGGTTACGTCCGTAACGCATTATTATGGTTGTTCAGCGCAAGTAGTGAGATGAATTGTCGATACTAATAAGCATTTAAACATAATTTAGCTTTGTATATAAAGTTTCAAGTTATTTGCATTTATAATTGTTATATAAACTTAATCTTTAAAACGTTGACAAAGCGCTGAAGCGTTGTGATTTCTTCATTATAGCCCTTATAAATTGCTAAAAAATTGCTCCTGTTCTCCACTCATTACCTGTATTAACTTCACCTGTTTGAACTCGTTACCTGTATAAAAGACACCTGTCCACACACTCAATCAAACAGACTCCAACCTCTCCACAATGGCCAAGACCAGAGAGCTGTGTAAGGACATCAGGGATAAAATTGTAGACCTGCACAAGGCTGGGATGGGCTACAGGACAATAGGCAAGCAGCTTGGTGAGAAGGCAACAACTGTTGGCGCAATTATTATAAAATGGAAGAAGTTCAAGATGACGGTCAATCTCCCTCGGTCTGGGGCACCATACAAGATCTCACCTCGTGGGGCATCAATGATCATGAGGAAGGTGAGGGATCAGCCCAGAACTACACAGCAGGACCTGGTCAATGACCTGAAGAGAACTGGGACCACAGTCTCAAAGAAAACCATTAGTAACGCACTACACTGTCATGGATTAAAATCCTGCAGCGCACGCAAGGTCCCCCCTGCTCAAGCCAGCGCATGTCCAGGCTCGTCTGAAGTTTGCCAATGACCATCTATCTATGATCCAGAGGAGGAATGGGAGAATGTCATGTGGTCTGATGAGACAAAAATATAGCTTTTTGGTCTAAACTCCACTCGCCGTGTTTGGAGTAAGAAGAAGGATGAGTACAACCCCAAGAACACCATCCCAACCGTGACGCATGGAGGTAGAAACATCATTCTTTGGGGATGCTTTTCTGCAAAGGGGACAGGACGACTGCACCGCATTGAGGGGAGGATGGATGGGGCCATGTATCGCCAACAACCTCCTTCCCTCAGTAAGACCATTGAAGATGGGTCGTGGCTGGGTCTTCCAGCATGACAACGACCCGAAACACACAGCCAGGGCAACAAAGGAGTGGCTCCGTAAGAAGCATCTCAAGGTCCTGGAGTGGCCTAGCCAGTCTACAGACCTGAAACCAATAGAAAATCTTTGGAGGGAGCTGAAAGTCCGTATTGCCCAGCGACAGCCCCGAAACCTGAAGGATCTGGAGAAGGTCTGTATGGAGGAGTGGGCCAAAATCCCTGCTGCAGTGTGTGCAAACCTGGTCAAGAACTACAGGAAACGTATGATCTCTGTAATTGCAAACAAAGGTTTCTGTACCAAATATTAAGTTCTGCTTTTCTGATGTATCAAATACTTATGTCATGCAATAAAATGCAAATTAATGACTTAAAAATCACACAATGTCATTTTCTGGATGTTTGTTTTAGATTCCGTCACTCACAGTTGAAGAGTACCTATGATAAAAATTACAGACTTCTACATGCTTTGTAAGTGGGAAAACCTGCAAAATCGGCAGTGTATCAAATACTTGTTCTCCCCACTGTATATTTTATCACAGGTTACGAGGACATGTCTTCCAGGAGTTATTGGACTAAGCGCCGGCACACATTAAGAATCCTGAATTCTTTTGATTCATCATCTTCAGTTCAGGAGATTAATGGAGGTGAAAGTTTGGGAGAAGTTAATCCTGAATCCAATCTGGATGTCAATGATGAGGAAGATGATGTTTTCATGGACTGCCTAAATTTGTTTGATGACTATGGCAACAGTAGTGATGAGAGTGATGCAGTTGAAGATGGTGATACAGACTGTAGTGGTGAGAGTGATACAGTGGAAGATGGTGACAGTAGTGATGAGGGTGATACAGTGGAAGATGAATGTGCAAAACTATCAAAGGTGCTGTGTGAGTGGGCTCTGAGGGATGATGTGCCACAGAACACCCTCTCAGATCTTTGTGCACTACAGGAGTTCCATCCAAATTTACCAAAGCAAGCTCGCACCCTGCTACAAACCGCAAAAATAGCAACCAATGGTAAAAACATCAAAGGAGGTGAATATATAGATTTTGGCATTCTCACTCACCTGCGGACAATTTCAACTCTCATCAACGATGTTAGCAACACTATTGGCCTCCAAATTAATGTTGATGGTTTGCCCTTGTACAAGAGCTCTGCTTTGCAGTTGTGGCCAATTTTGGGCAAAGTGTAATTTGAAGAGGAACCTTTTGTTATTGGAATTTTTTGTGGCAATAGCAAGCCTCTGGATTTGGAGCAGTATTTGTCTGACTTTGTGCAGGAGGTAGCTAGCCTTGAGCGAGGCTTTGATGTGGCAGGAAATAACTTTACTTTAAAGATTGACTGCTTCATTTGCGATGCTCCTGCAAGATCGTTTATTAAAAACATTAAGGGACACAATGGGTACTTTGGGTGTGAGCGCTGCAATCAAGAAGGAGTCTATGTTAAGAACCACATGACTTTCCCAGAGAAGACGGCTACACTCCGCACAGATGATCAGTTCTCTAGACAGGAGGGTGAGGATCACCACAGGGGCAACTCTTCCCCTTGCACGGATTAACATAGGCATGGTTACAATGTTCATTCTGGACTACATGCACCTTGTTTGCCTCGGAGTGACTCGAAAATTGATACGTTTTTGGATGAAGGGGGATTTTTCTTGTAGGTTGGGCTCTCATGCAGTGCTGGCTATCTCTGCGAGATTGCAGCAGCTAAGGCAGCATATGCCAATTGAGTTTCAGAGAATGCCAAGAAGATTAGCGAGTCCCGTCCCCTTCCACCGGCGAGTCCCGTCCCCTTCCACCGGCGAGTCCCGTCCCCTTCCACCGGCGAGTCCCGTCCCCTTCCACCGGCGAGTCCCGTCCCCTTCCACCAGCGAGCCGCCTTTCACCGGCAAGCCATCCTTCACCTGCAAGCCATCCTTCACCTGCAGCCTTCCCCCTTCCCGTGAGGCACTCTCTATCAGCAGGTATGTTTAGTAGGCAATAAAAAGGCTTACACCTCTCTAGCCTTGGAAGCAAAAGTATTTTTTACTCTTTGTGGCTACATCTTGTAATGATGGTTATTCATTGAGAATTGTTTCTTGAAAGAAGAACCCAATATTAGTATCCATTTCTTTCTTATTAGGCTAGGCCTTACATTACCTAATAATATTAGGATTTTGTCTGTAATGTATTGTCTGTGGATTTTATTGTTTCATTAGTAGAGATGCACCGATTACAATTTTCTAGGCCGATTCTGATTTCCGTTTTTTCATTGAGTTTCACCTTCCGATACCGATTTTAGCCGATTCCATTTCATTTTTTCTAACCACTTTACAGCAACACAAATATTTATTTTCTATCTTTTCTTTAATAGAACATTTTGCATAAAACATTTTTTGAACAGATAATCGCTATGATGCATACTTTTACCCAAACTGAATTATTAAAAATAAGCTTAAATATTTTTGATTATTCATTTTATTTTCTGACATACTCCAGTTTTTGTTAACACACTACACATGTTTATTCTGTGCATTTTGAGCACTTTTTGTGTGAAATAATTTCTATTTTGTCCATCAAAAGGGTGCTTTCACTTTAATTGAGCGCGAGCAGCGCAGCAAAAACTAGACTCCGCGCCGAAACCCCCGCTTCACTGTACGCAACGCTCCTGCTTGACGCTCACGCGCTGCTCCTAACGCTTGCGGTGTGAAACTGCCGTGATGCTGATGTTGCCGGTCGCCGGTCATGGCCGATCACGGGAAAATCGGCCAATTCCGGTCAATCTTAGTCTATTTCATTATTTTCACCTATTACAGATACAGTAGTATTTTAACAACATTCGTTATCATGTATATGTGTATATTTATCATTATAGTACAGAGAAAGTGACACAGAAAGCCACAAAGGCTACGTTCAGACTTCAGGCCTTAATGCTCAATTCTGATTTATTGCCAGATCCGATTTATAATTTTTTTTTTTTGACTGACTGTTCACATTATTTTTAAAATTTGGCCCGCATGCGCAAAAGAGTAATATGACGTAAATCGTGCGGAAGTAAACATGGAGGCCACAGAGGAGGCCACGATTCTGCTAGCATCTACGGTTTTGTTTTTAGGTTGATTTCAGGTGGAAGAAAGAATTTGTGTGCAAATAATAACGAGGGGAAGGAGAAAGTTACATTTGCTCTTACACGCTGTTCTCGTTCCCGCAAGCGCAGAATTGTGACAATGATCAATCTAGAGTGGCATCTGAGTCGCATGAATTACGATTTGACTGTCCAGACTCAGGTCGCATTTATTTTTAAATCCGACCTGTAACGGAATTGGACCACATATAAAAGTGGCCCAAATCCGACCTGGAAAAGAGCGGATTCCATGTGACTAGTGCCGTTCGGATTTGGGTCACTTTGGCCTGCAGTCTGAACGTAGCCAAAATGAGGTACAATACTGGACTCTAGGGGCACACTGTTTTTTAGACCCCTATTGTGAGTTTATAGTTGGCCTATTATTCTGCTAAAACGGTCTCTGTGCTCAGTTTTAATTATTTTCTTCCTTTTCAGGTATTGATAGATATTTAGTCAGTACACTAGAGGAGATTAAGGATAGGCTGACTATGTTGGAGAGAACAGTGGCAAATATCTCTTGATCAAGCACAAAAGAGGTCACGTTGCCTGATGTCATATTACCCCTCCAAAGCTACCAGGACATGGATATCTTGGAGCAAAAAAATGGAAGATCATCAATGTCGGAAAGATTTGGTATGTCAACAGTAGCTCTTCTCAAGACAGAAATTACTTTGAACTAACATTGACCGAGCCTCTGGCTCTAACGTACACTATATGGACAAAAGTATGCTATTACACCCTCAAGAACTTCAACGGCATGCCATTAAAATCCATATGCATTAACATGGACTTGGTCCCCCCTTTGCAGTTGCAACAACTTTCACTCTTCTGGGAAGGATTTTCACAAGATTGTGGGGTGTCAGTGGGATTTTATGCTCATACATCCACATGAGTATTTGTGAAAGTGTCACACCACGGTCTGTCTAGCAGAGGGAGACAGAGCACAAGACCTTCCACATCCTCCCCCTAATTCACTGCTCATTATTGTTTCTTGCTCAACCCTCATTATTTGTACCTTTCTCAACCCAGCACTTATGCTGGATCCTTTGTGTTTGCTCAGGAAGAATATTAAGTAAAGACTATCCGTTTTTTGCCTTCTAACATGCCTCTTGTGATTATCTGCCAATTGGGTCCACGCTGCCCCATAGAACAGTAGTTAGAACCTTGGGTTTTCCAGCAACACACTCTGGGTTCGAATCCCGGATCTGACAGAAAGTTGTTGCAACTGCAAAGGGGGAACTAAGTCAATGGGTCCACATACTTTGTCCATATAGTGTATCTACAGTTGCCTGGGAATTGACCCATTGTCCTGATCAACTAGTGGCGCTGTTCTAACAACTGTAGCTTCTCAACAAAGTGTCGCAGAGATATTTCAAAGAAATTGCTTTTGAGAAATAGTCACCAGGGGGGTCTGAAGTAAGAGAACCTACTGTCCCCAAACTGACAACAGTGCAACTGCACCTGACTTTCTGCCATAACTAGAACTGTACTTTTCAGTTCTAGTTATGGAAAGCTAGACTGCCTATCTAGGAACCATTGGTGGGTGTAATGTCCAAGTTGCAACTAGGAGAATACTGACAACATGGGCCATTCTTTAGCCACTCAATTGAACTGGAATGGCTCAAACCAAAAGAGACCTTTTCAGAACCTGAGGCTAAGGAGGGTTGTAAACAGGTAAGCTAGCATGTGGTATTAGAAATGGCATATATTAGTTACTTCCCACACACAGCCTATTTGCTTTTCAGAGGCTGTAAGAAAATGTTCCTTTCAGCCAAGTCCTCCTGATTCTGAAATTGAGAGTGAGATAAAGGTGTGGCTGCGGAATTCAAGAGACAGAGCGGGTGGACGAAAGGAGCGCTACCACCATCTGCTGACTAGTCAAGAGACCTCGGGGGAAGAGTGAGCTTTGCCAATGAATAATTAGCACACCAAACATATTTCCAGCAAAGGTCAAAGTAATAATTTGGTATTTTTTATGTTTATTTAGAGAATTTTTTGTCCCTTTCAGTGTAAAATTAGCTTTATTAAGCTGTATTAACCTGAATTGAATGTTTTATAATTTGTAATTAATAAATATATTGATTTGAAATCCCATTTTTGACAATACAGACATTAGTTATGTGGTGACTGCATCCATTTCAGATGTATAGAATAATTGTTTTTTCCAAAGACTTATAGTTATAGTAGCCTAAAAGTATTTACAGTGAAACAGATTTATTGTTGTAGATTAATAGTGCGGGCCCTGTGTGGGCTTAGTGAGGGCTAAGTGAGGGCTGCCCATGCAGGGGCCAACTTTTTGCCAATGAGCAAATTCTCATGGGCCCTGCGCTGGTAGCCTGCTGGGGGCCCTTAGGCTAGCCCTAAGTAAAGGGCCAGTGTGGGCTTGTTTGCAGGAATGAAATGGAGGAAGAGAAGGATGAAGATGAGGTAGAGAATGATGAAGAGGAGGAAGAGAATGACAGAGAGGGGTAGATGGAAGAGCTAGATGAGGAGATCGAGAAGCAAAATAGGGAGGCTGAGGGCAGTGTCATGGCTGCACCTACAAGGAGTCCAGTAGGATGGTATGTTTAATTTAGCAACAGCTGAAAACATCAAATTTATGTTAGTTCAATAAGGGCCATTACACATTTTTGTAAACTTTATGTTGCTAAGAAATTACAAAGTACATCAGAGAATATACACTCACTGACCACTTCATTATACCTTGCCAAATGATATCATACACACATTTAGCTATTAAAGTATCTCTTCCTGTCATCTACCTGTACAGTTTGTGTAAACATGCAAGTATTCACTTATCTGTAAATATAACTGTATACCTAACTGTACAGCTAATTTAACCATGCAAAATTTCCACTTACCTGTTAATTTACCCAGTCTGTCTATTAAGTAAACTATTATTACCCTCGCTCATATCATACGCATTTTTAGCTACTAGAGTATTTCTCTGCCATCGACCTGTATAGTATAGTTAACCATCCAACAATGTAAAGTGTACATATTCAGCCAACCACTCATACTATGCTATGTCTTTTTATAGCTTTTTTTTGCACTCCAGATATCTTGTATTTCTATACTTTTTCATACTGCCGCTCTATGTATCATGTACCGTGTATCTGTCTTTTGTGTACTTTCGTTGTGGCATTTTGCACCTGCCCTGTGTTTTGTTGTAGCTGCTTGACAATGAAATTTCCCCCCCCGGGGGATCAATAAAGTATCTAAGTACCGGGTTGGACCACCTTTGGCCTTCATAACTGCCTTATTTTATTTTTTTCAGGCCATTTGTAAACCCGAGATGGTTGTGCGGGTAAATCCCAGTAGATCAGCACTCAAACCAGCCCGTCTGGCACTAACAACCATGCCGCGTTCAAAGTCATTTAAATCACTTTTCTTCCCCAATCTGTGGCTTGAATTGAACTTCAGCAGATTGTCTTGTCGACATTACTGAAAACATTGAGCTGCTGCCACGTGATTGGCTGATTAGATATTTGCGTTATCGAGCAGTTGAAAAGGTGAACCTAAGGAAGTGGCTGGTGGGTGTATTGTATCATTTTATTTAACCTTTATTTTACTAGGCAAGTCAGTTAAGAACAAATTCTTATTTACAATGACTGCCTAGGAACAGTGGGTTAACTGCCTTGTTCAGGGGCAGAACGACAGATTTATACCTTGTCAGCTCGGAGATTCGATCCTACAACCTTCCAGTTACGGGCCCAACACTCTAACCACTAGGCTACCTGCCGCCCCATCATTGTAAGTATTTAGTTCTTGGCATATGTCAAACATTTTGTTCAACATCTTTTTTAGATATATCCAGATCCAGAAATGAGGGACCCACACAACCCCATTTGCAGTCATTCCCAAAAAGGTTTTCAAGGAAGTGCAAGGAGAGGTTTTCGCAGTGAGTGGTACAAAGGACACGTGGCTAGAGTACTCACAGTCTATGGATGCTACATACTGCTTTCCTTGCAGACATTTCTCACACGTAAATGCTGCTAATAGTGTCTTTAATTAATTAAATGGTTATTCAAACTGGAAGAAGGCTACTTTTAAAGACAGTGGTTTCAGAAGCCCATATCAATGCAATGGCTGCATGGGTTGTGTACAAAAGAATGGGGGAAAACAATACATCACTATTACGTCTGACGAGTGATAACCATAAAAAAAAGGTAATCGACAACCAGAACCATGTTAAAACTTTAGCTGAAGTTCTTTTATTAACAGCCACACAGGACATTGCACAGCGCGGTCACAATGAATCAGCATCATCAACAAACAAAGGGAATTTCTTAGATTTTTGGTGAACACGATCCAAATGTGAAAAAACAATTAACACAACGAGCAAAAAATGCTAAATACACAAGCAACACCATTCAAAATGAAATCCTTTAATGCTTAGCAGGAATGATACAAGATGATATTATTTAAAGAGAGTGAACAATTTACTGTTATAGCTGATGAGTCAAAGGTGTCCTTTGTGTTGAGGTACTATTATAATGGTGCATGAAGAAATTCCAAGAAGCAGAGCTGCAGGATTAACAAAAACAATAATCACAAGCTTAGAGAGATGTGGATTGGAGTACAAGAGAAATCTTGTAGGTCAAGGGTACGATGGTGCTTCTGTGATGAGTGGTCGGCATTCTGGAGTACAAAGTAGAATTAAGGAAGTGGCCAAACATGCATTTTATGTGCATTATAATGCGCACTGTTTGAATTTAGTTCTTGTAGACTGTGTGAAGTCAGTTTCAGATGCGGCATGTTTCTTTTCCTTATTGGAAAGGCTATATGTCTTCATGTCTGGTTCATATGTTCACCACAAGTGGCTTGAAGTGCAAAGGGAGATGTTTGAAGAGAACTCCAAAGGTTGAGTGACACCAGGTGGGCCTGCGGGTATGTAGCATGTCGAAACCTAATGGATCGTTTGTCAGCTGTAAAAACAGTGCTTGAGGACATTTCTGAGGATGGCCACCCTGATAGAGCTGTAGAAGCTAGAGGGCTAATTGCTCAATTGATTTGAATTTCAAAGGGATTCTGTCAGTCTTTAAGAAAAATCTTGGTAGCACAAAATATCTGTCAGACATGCTTCAGTCACCCAAACTAGATCTTTCAAAAGCAGTTGATCTCATTGAAGCACTTAAACAGACCTTTGATGAGTACCGAAGTGAGGCTTACTTCAACAGCCTCTGGGAAGAGATTATTATTGTAGCATTTCGACAGACAGAAGTCTCCAGAAACGAAAAAGACAGCTAGCCAGAACATTGCAGGGTTGCGTGGTAACATCTACGGTCGGACAGCCCAATGAGGTAGACAGTAAAGATGCCTTTAAATGACATGTGTACTACCCAGTCATTGACTCATGATTGGAGAGGTAGATAGGCGTTTCACAAAAAACAACTGTGGAATCATGAAAGGTATCCAGGCACTCAACCCCTCATGCAGCACTTTTTTGGATGAGGACAGCATTGTCACCATAGCACAGTCTTACGACTCAGATGTTGAGGACCTGAAACACAAGTTATATCAGACCAGAAGGATTCTTAGCAGAAAAAAGGCAGATGTACAGGAAACTCCTACTACTTTAATTGAGTTTATTAGGTTTTTGGAACCTTTTTAAAGAGGTCTTCTTTGAACTTTTCCGTCTGTCAAAGATAGCTGTTGTGCTACCAGTTAGCAGTGCCACATGTGAGCGCAGCTTTTCTACACTGAAACGTGTAAAAACTAACTTGCACTCCACCATGTCAGATAGCAGACTAAGTAATTTGGCAATACTTAGTATTGAATCTCAGTGTGCAAAAGCTATAAACCTGGATGAATTCATAAGATGCTTTTCTGGAAAGCATAGTAATCGTCGTATTTCATTGAGAGTGAGAATATGATTGAATTTCGCAAGGAGCGTAGCTTTTCTTTTTTTGTTGGCCTTATTCCATTGTGCTTCTGCACTTACATTCAATTTACTGCTGTAATTGGTTCTGGGGCAGATATTTTACAGCCTTTTTTCTATTTGTTTTGGTGTTCAAGTTGCAGGCTGGTAATAAATACATTTTTAATCCTAATTTGTAAGGTGACAAAAAGGTAAATGTGTCTGGGACACTTACTTTTCTTCAGTTTAACACTTTTTTACCAATACTATGTCATCAACATTATATAATATACAAATAAATACATTTATATGAACAAATTAATGTGTCTATTTTATTGTGATTATTTGAATAATGTTTGCATTTACAAAGTACCATAGGTAAATTCTATACTATATTTTAAATCACCTCCTATGACATTTTATGTAGGATTAATTAATCATATTAACTAAGTTATCATTATTTAGCATTCTAGGTATTCTAACCAAAATCTCACAAGTATCACAAACTATAGAGCTAAAATTAAGCCAGTACAAGAACGTCATTATTTAGTCATTGATGTTATTACAGAGTTACAAGATATTCATATAACTTTGGTCTATTTATAAATTAGATGGCGCCACCCCATATTGCGCTCTTGCCCCCCCACCCCCTTTGACACCCCATGGATAAAATCCTGGACACGCCACTGGCCTACCGGTCTGGTAGTCCGTGACCCAGGAGACTAAGGGTGCTTCCACTTTCATCCTCTTCATCTTCTCACCCAGTAGCAGGGGCTGAATGGTGTTGAAGGCACTGAAGAAGTCAAAAAACATAACCCTCACAGTGCAACCTGCGTTGTCCAGGTGAGAATAGGCCCTCTGCAGAAGGTAGATGATTGCATCATCCACCCCGATGTTGCGCTGATATGCGAACTGCAGGGGGTCCAGTGATGTACACACCAGGGGTCTGAGGTGAGCGAGGACTAACCTTTCCAGGGTCTTCATGATGTGGGATGTTAGCGCTACAGGTCTGAAGTCATTCAGGACAGTGGGGTGCGCCTTCTTGGGCACTGGCAGGATGTTTTCCACAGCACAGGGACCTTTTCTAGGTCGCTGAAGCGTCGCTGGAGTATTCTACACAGATGGTCAGCACAGACCCTAAGCACCCTTGGGCTGATGCCGTCAGGGCCCGCTGCTTTCCACTGATGTAGTCTCTCCAGCTCTCTCTTCACTAAGTTGGTGGTGAAAGACAGCCCAGGTGGGGAGGTGGGGGGACAGGGGGTGTTGAGGATTAGTCCAGAGGGAGCAGGGGCGGAGGTGGGGTCTCTGATTGTCTCAACAGAGAAGTTGTGCGCAAAGTGGGGGTGGGACAGTTGTGAGGGTGTGTGCCCTGGGGAGCTGGAGGGGAGGCGGACAGGGTTAGTATCGAACCTGTTAAAAAATTGGTTAAGCTCATTGGCTCTGTCCTGGGTCCCCTCCATATGCCCACTGTTTGACTTTTTGAAGCCTGTGATATTTCTCATACCCTTCCACACCTCTCTCACCTGGCTCTGCCTCAGCTTGTCCTCCATCTTCTCCTTATACACTCTCTTCCCCTCAGCAATCCGCAACTTAAGCTCCATCTGGACGCATTTCAAATTTCCCTGTCCCCCTCCTTGAAGGCCCTCTTCTTCTCATTCAGCAGGGCCTTCAGGTCACTAGTGACCAAGGGTTTATTATTTGGAATGCAGCGTACCTTCCTGGTGGGTACAGTGTTGTCTACACAAAAATTGGTATAGTCCGTTTTGCAGTCAGTAAGTCCATCGATGTCCTCCCCATGAGCCTCACAGAGCACATCCCAGTCTGTTGTTTCAAAGCAGTCCTGTAGGGCCTCATTTCACCTCCGGGGACCATCTCCTAATGGTCCTAGTGGTCACAGGCTGCTGTTGGACCATAGGCCTGTAGAGTGGGGTGAGGTGGACAAGGTTGTGATCCGATCTACCTAGGGGAGGGAGTGCAGTGGAGTTGTATGCATCCTTCACATTAGCGTCAGCGGAGGGCGGGATGTAAACAATAACAGCAATGGCCACCGTGAATTAGTAGGGTCTCAGGCTAACGGCTAACAGCTCAATGTCTCCCTTACTCTTACCGGAAGAAACGCTATCCCTGTCCGCTCTGATTGTCCGGAAACTTCTTCAGCTTTGCCTTACACTTCAATCCCGCCCTGCTTCCACACCGTCGCCTTTTCAACTCGTCCAGAATATCGAACTTTTCCCTGGGGTGCAGCAGCGCTGAGTGTGCTAAATCCAGGAGCTGGTTCGGTTGTAAATAATTGAGGACTCGCGTGTAAGTTCAGTGCTGAGAAAAATAAAAAGTGCCTCAGTGATAAAAAGGACCGCCAAAAACTTCGTAAAACAGTAGCACTCCATAATCCTGAACTATTATAGTTAAACTGTTACAAAAAAAACTCACGGAAAAATGACAGAAAACATACTAAAACAACTATTTACGCACAAACAATGTGAGCTGCTTAACAGGCGACCACGCAGGGCGGCGCCAATCCAATCTGAATGTCTTCTAGAGCTGGTGCCAGATAATTGAATGTTATTTTCTCTACCATAAGCCACCTCCAACATTGTTTTATAGAATTTGGCAGTACGTCCAAACGGACTGACATCCGTAAACCATGTGTATGGAGTTGTGTGGGCGAGCGGTTTGCTGATGTCAACTTTGTGAACAGAGTGCCCCATGTTGGCGGTTGGGTTATGGTATGGGCAGGCATAAGCTACAGACAACGAACACAATTGCATTTTATCGATGGGAATTTGAATGCACAGAGATACCGTGACGAGATCCTGAGGCCCATTGTCGTGCCATTCATCCGCCGCCATCACCTCATGTTTCAGCATGATAATACACGGCCCCATGTCGCAAGGATCTGTACACTATTTTTTAAGGTATCTGTGACCAACATACACATATCCGTATTCACAGTCATGTGAAATCCATTGATTAGGGCCTAATGAATGTATTTCAATTGACTGATTTCCTTACATAATTTCATTATATTTTTGTTCAGTATAATTGGTTCATCAACCATCTTTCCCACCACCATCTCCCATTCCTCTCAGCCTCAGAGAGAGAGACAACAAAGACAGAGACAGATCAACACAATACACCACGAATATGTAGGAATTAAACTGACATGTACTGCCAACACTGAACGATCAATGTAATGACAATATCTAGATATAACATCCTTTTTGTTTCCAACAACCTCTTATAAATCTCTTAAAAAGTAAGCCTAGGTATTTTATAATCAAGGTGGACGATAGTGTTCTCCTTTTCCTTATTAGTATGTATGGTATGGAATTAAAATAACTATTAAATGAGCACAGTTATCATTTTAAGAATAAAGAAATCTGTACAAGCTACCAGCACTAAAAGGCTACCTGTGCCGTCCTCGATATGTCTGCTTAATATCCTGACGGCCAGCTAAACTTTTTCCCCACACCAAGACTCTGAAGAATAATTCTTAGTTCCACAGGTTTATTGGAGTTACAGAGAAAAGGTGAAACTGCAACACACAAAAGAGCAAGGACAAATTACACATTAAAGGCTAATTTGCACTATTACTGTTGCATTTTCGTTTGTACTCATTTTAACATTAATAAATGAGAAGAAATACATGTGAACAACATTCTGGTCATTATAGCACCTTTACCGTGCGGCTCGTTAACAAACGACACACATGAGAGCTAGCATTCACATAGCCAAAGTACATTCAGACCATCTCTAGATTACACTCTACAAACTTAAATTATTGTAAAAATAATGATGAATACCTCCAGACAATATTACAAAATAAGGTATACATACCGACGATGCTACGCCAGACACAAGAGATCGTCAGATACGGTTGAAAAGCAATGGAATAAACAGCCTTGAACAAACCGTTGAAACTCGTTCGACGTGAGTGTTTACATTCAAACTATGGGTCGCGCGACAGGACATATAGAACCATGCGATCTTAAAGAGAACATGACCTAAATAGAAACACATTAGGAAATGCATATTCCTGGAACACATTAGAGTACTGTAATGCTGACTAAATGAAAAGCATGTTTATCTTCAACTTTAAACTTAATGCTTATTTACATGTTCTTACTCATAACAAGACACTACCAAATACAATATAATAATATGTTATTGCACTAAATGTAACATTAGACAAAGAGAAGTGTATTTAGTTGTTACCTAATGGTTCCATCGGTGCGACGAGGTGATTTTGACAGCGACGTTGCGCTCTGGGGGGAACCAGGTCACTGGCGAAGCAACAAGATATGGACAAGAGGAAAAGCACTCTCTCTAAGTTTTCTTCTTACTGCTGCTGGTCAAACAAACGTCAGGTGTGGCAGTGTAGCCGTCTTTCTTGGCTTTAGGGGACAGCATCTGCAAGGTTGCACGTCCCTTTTCTGGAACACTCAGAGCTGCAGAGGCGAGTGTCTCAGAGCGCAGATTATGTTTTTTTAAAGTGTGATGGAACGAACTAAAAAGTAAAGCAGTTTTTAAAATTCCACAGAAATCAGAGCTGTGGTCTATGTCAATTTACTGTGAGAAATGTAGCCATGGAATATAGCCTAAACTAAACTCACATTAGATTATGTTGATGTTCAAAATTATTCGAGAAGGAGACAAGTCATAACTCGGGACCAGGTGGAATTGATATTCAATCAAGCGGTTTATTAGATGCAAAGATATTTGGTAACTCGTGCACGGGCTCGTTCCTTCAGCTCTTAGGGAGTCGTCCGGAACAAAAAGAGCTCCTAAACATGTGGCACACATATTTATACAGAGCAATAGTAATAAAATGAGTCTGGTAGATTCACACGCCTGACTGGTCGTTGTTATGGAGGGGCAGTCCCTCCTCGGGCAGTGTCGACTTCCCATTGGCTCTTGGCAGTGTTCTTTGTCTTCGGAGTCCAGCCCTCATAAATCTGTGTGTGTGTGTGTGTTTAGGATTAGCTATTCTAAAAGATGTGTGTAATACAGCGTTGGTAATAAGCGACATCAAGAATATATTTATTACAATTAACTCTTCACAATTTATCTGATCCAAGAATTCAAGTTAAAATCCATTATTGCACAAGATGTGGCAACATGCTTGACTTAGTGGTTTATGAATTTCCCCCTTCCTCCCCATTCTTCCTCCTTCCCTCCCTGCTCCCTTCTACCCTGGCCCAAAGGCTGGCAGATGCTGATATTGAGTCGTTTCATCTTACTGTCCAAAGGGAATATATGCACCTTGCAATTGAATGTAGAATGTTTTATGTATGACCCAGTGCACCGGGACACGAGTCTATAACCAGCTGCATACATTCCCTTCGGACAATAAGATGAAACGACTCAATATTGCCATCTGCAGGCCTTCGGGCTATTTCTACCCAATCTACCCCCTCCTTCCCTCACAATGAGAGCTGAAGTCTCTTGAGACACCCTCCTGGCTTGGGCCCAGAGTCAATCAACTACATGGGATAATAAATTAGACTGGATCATATTCTTATTCAGTCATATAAACCAGCAGCACTCTAACATACAATATGAGTGCTGGGTTCTGCCAATCCTTTTTGCACATTACTGAGACACATACACACTGGTAGACTGCCTCTGTTATAAAAACCCTTGTTAGTCTCTTGGTGGGAAGGGCTGAGGTGGTGCTGAGGTTTCTTTAACGGTTGGGTTTCTGACACACACCTCTCTCTCACTCTCTCTCTCTCCTTTTAGGAAGCCTCCAGAGAATCTGCAATGTTATGTGCTGTTGGTCTGTTTTTATTAAGTTGGTGAGTTAGTCATGGTTTAATTCAGAACAGTTCTGTGGGTGTTGATTGGGTGATGATGATTTCTGCTCAATCTATCTACACATTGCTTGGAACGTTTCAAAACACAACACACTCACTAGAGATTCATACTTACCATCCTCAAAAACACACACCCTCCTAAAACGAACATAAAACATCCACACACACACTCTGCATTTCTTCTCTTATTCACATAGACTGTATATTTCATCCTAGACCTCCTCTTTAGTCCATCCATCCATCCATCCATCCATCCATCCATCCATCCATCCATCCATCCATCCATCCATCCATCCATCCATCCATCCATCCATCCATCCATTCATTCATTCATTCACAAACATTGTTCTCTCCTCAGTGTGTTTAAGGTAGAGGAGGTAGGAGATGGACTCAAACCACCTCCACCCAAAACACTGGAGAGTCCCTCATGATGCAACAATCACCTCCTACTAAGATCCATCTCATTACAACCAGATGAGTGTGATTGTTAGTAGTGATCTATGGAGAGTTGAGATGCTATTTGATGTGACACCAGACTGCATGGTTCTCTTAGTATGTCCTAACACCACACTCAACAAAGTTCACAGCCCGGAGCCTCCAATGACGGTCCACAGCCCAGAGCTCCATGGCCAGAGACTTCATCTGCGCCGGGGCCTGGACAGGACCTGACAGCCCGGAGCCTCCAGGTACGGTCCACAGCCCGGGGCCTCCAGTGACGGTCCACAGCCCGGTGCCCAGTCTGGGCCTGGCGTCCAGCTCGGCTCCTGAGGTGGAGTCATCGGCACGGCGTCTGTTGTAGAGAATCTTACTCTTTCTCTTAAAAATAAAGCACTTTCAAAGTTTGGAAAAGAAACATAGACTTTTATTACGCAAGCAACAAAAGCCGAGGAGCCTCCAGAGACTTCTGATCTTCCCAGACTCCTCTGCGCTTCTTATACACATTTGTGGTCACATAGCATACATAGCCCCACCCTCTCCTCCCTGATTACCACCTCTTAACCGTTTTCCACTATCGTTTCAAAACCTTTGGTCCTGAGTTGTCTACACCCGTTTGGCACTGAGCGGCGAAACCCCAGCAATAGTACAAACTCTCAGGACAGCACCTGCTCATACAACCAAATTGATAAAGATCATCTGGGAGGAGTAGATGCATGGGGCCGTCTTCCGTCTGATAAGTTTCTGTAGGTAATCTTTAGTATTGACACACACAGGTCTCAAAGGAGCACACACACCGGGCTCAGAGGAGATGATACCCAGTTTCACCCCGTCAACTAGACCAGGGTGTTTCAAGGCCTCAGGAGTGTCTGTACAGAACTGAGAAAAGGTTATTGTCTCAGACACTGCTTCAAGCTTTTATAAAATATAAGGCAATATGTTCTAATAATGCATATGCATAATACAATGTAAATGAATATATACCTTGGAAATTATCCAACATATTTGAAATATAGCCATGCATACATACAGTGGGGAGAACAAGTATTTGATACACTGCCGATTTTGCAGGTTTTCCTACTTGCAAAGCATGTAGAGGTCTGTAATTTTTATCATAGGTACACTTCAACTGTGAGAGATGGAATCTAAAACAAAAATCCAGAAAATCACATTGTATGATTTTTAAATAATTAATTTGCATTTTATTGCATGACATAAGTATTTGATCGCCTGCAAACCAGTAAGAATTCCGGCTCTCACAGACCTGTTAGTTTTTATATATGAAGCCCTCCTGTTCTCCACTCATTACCTGTATTAACTGCACCTGTTTGAACTCGTTACCTGTATAAAAGACACCTGTCCACACACTCAATCAAACAGACTCCAACCTCTCCACAATGGCCAAGACCAGAGAGCTGTGTAAGGACATCAGGGATAAAATTGTAGACCTGCACAAGGCTGGGATGGGCTACAGGACAATAGGCAAGCAGCTTGGTGAGAAGGCAACAACTGTTGGCGCAATTATTAGAAATTGGAAGAAGTTCAAGATGCTGGTCAATCTCCCTCGGTCTGGGGCACCATGCAAGATCTCACCTCGTGGGGCATCAATGATCATGAGGAAGGTGAGGGATCAGCCCAGAACTACACAGCAGGACCTGGTCAATGACCTGAAGAGAGCTGGGACCACAGTCTCAAAGAAAACCATTAGTAACACACTACGCCGTCATGGATTAAAATCCTGCAGCGCACGCAAGGTCCCCCTGCTCAAGCCAGCGCATGTCCAGGCCCGTCTGAAGTTTGCCAATGACCATCTGGATGATCCAGAGGAGGAATGGGAGAAGGTCATGTGGTCTGATGATACAAAAATAGAGCTTTTTGGTCTAAACTCCACTCGCCGTGTTTGGAGGAAGAAGAAGGATGAGTACAACCCCAAGAAAACCATCCCAACCGTGAAGCATGGAGGTGGAAACATCATTCTTTGGGGATGCTTTTCTGCAAAGGGGACAGGACGACTGCACCGTATTGAGGGGAGGATGGATGGGGCCATGTATCGCGAGATCTTGGCCAACAACCTCCTTCCCTCAGTAAGAGCATTGAAGATGGGTCGTGGCTGGGTCTTCCAGCATGACAACGACCCGAAACACACAGCCAGGGCAACTAAGTAGTGGCTGTGTAAGAAGCATCTCAAGGTCCTGGAGTGGCCTAGCCAGTCTCCAGACCTGAACCCAATAGAAAATCTTTGGAGGGAGCTGAAAGTCCGTATTGCCCAGCGACAGCCCCGAAACCTGAAGGATCTGGAGAAGGTCTGTATGGAGGAGTGGGCCAAAATCCCTGCTGCAGTGTTTTCAAACCTGGTCAAGAACTACAGGAAACGTATGATCTCTGTAATTGCAAACAAAGGTTTCTGTACCAAATATTAAGTTCTGCTTTTCTGATGTATCAAATACTTATGTCATGCAATAAAATGCAAATTAATGACTTAAAAATCATACAATGTGATTTTCTCGATTTTTGTTTTAGATTCCGTCACTCACAGTTGAAGAGTACCTATGATAAAAATTACAGACTTCTACATTCTTTGTAAGTGGGAAAACCTGCAAAATCGGCAGTGTATCAAATACTCTCAGTACCTGTCGTCACCATAGCAATATGACAAACAATAATATGGCCATGCATATATTATGGCTGGTGCATGACTAAGTTTACTCTACTGAGCCATATGATAATATTTTATTGGGCTTTGCTGACTGCTCTAACCTTTGGGCTTTACTGGCTGCTCTAACTATTGGGCTTTACTGGCTGCTCTAACTGTTGGGCTTTACTGACTGCTCTAACTATTGGGCTTTACTGGCTGCTCTAACTATTGGGCTTCACTGACTGCTCTCTCCATCCTGTTGCTATCCTATAGTTTACTGAGTAACCTATTGTGGTTTCCAACCTTCAAATTCTGTTCTTTAAGTCATAGTCCTAAAAATGTTGAACAAAAACTTAAAATATTCAACACGTCCAGTCCTGCTCCATGGCCAGAGCTGTCTGCCACACTGGTGCCCAGTCTGGGACCGGTCGTCTGCCCAGCTCCATGGCCGGAGCAGTCCGCCACACCGGTGCCCAGTCCGGAACCTCCACCGACGCCAGTGCCCCTCCCTGACCACCCCCATGGATGTTCCTGGTCTTGCGGACGGAAGTCCGCACCTTGGGGGATGGGAGGTACTGTCAGGTGTAGTGTTCAGAGAGGTCTCTGGACATTTATATGTTAGTCAGGTTTGGTGTCCACCTCTCTGGAATACTCCATGTGAGTTTTGTTGTTTGGTCCCCAATTGGAGGCAGCTGCGCTGCGTTGCCTCTAACTGGAGATCCCATTTAAGGGTGCTGCCTGCCCACGTGTGTGTGGTTCATTGTTTGTGTGCATGCGTATGCACCTACGTTACGGCTGTTCTTTGTTTATTGTTTTGTTGAAGTTCGCTAAATAAAGTATGTCAAACTACCACTGCTCTGCGCCTTGGGTTCTGTCCTCCACTCACCGTGACAATCTCAAGGTCATCAGACAGCTAAACAGCCATCACTAGCACATTAGAGGCTGCTGCCTAAAGGCACAGACTAGAAATCACTGGTCACTTTAAGGTACGGAACACTAGTCACTTTAATAATGTTTATAATGTTTACATATCTGGCATCACTCATCTCATATGTATATACTGTATTCTATACTATCCTTCGGTATCTCAGTCACTTAATAATGTTTACATATCTTGCATTCCCCATCTCATTTGTATACTGTATTCAATACTCTTCTACTGTATCTTAGTCCTTATGTATATAGGCCTAATTAATTCCTTACTTAGATTTGTGTGTATTGGGTATATGTTGTGTAACTGTTAGATATTACTGTTAGATATACTGCACTGTCGGAACTAGAAGCACAAGCATTTCGCTACACCCACATTAACATATGCTAAACGTGTGTGATCAATAAAATTGGATTTGTATGAGACCTGAATACTTGCGTCTGGTTTCTGGTTTCTGAAGTGATTGAGATCATGGAGATAGAGAGAAAAGTCAACAGTGTCACTACTTTTGGTGTTCTGTTATTATTTGGAGTGTGTGGGATATTTGTCTATTGGATTTTTCACCAGGATTAGCGTGGGTCAAGCCACTGGAATTCCTGAAAGCGTAAATAATAAATAATACTTTTTTTTGAAGTTACTTCTAATGAAACCTATAAATGTTCAGAATTGAACATCAATGAAACATATTCTTGAGTTACTGTCTGACTCCCTGTCACACGCACACATGCACAAGCACGCACGCACGTAGTACACACAAACACACACACATAGAAACACACACACACACAAAGTCTATTCAGGACAGGGTTATTTGTGTGTGTTGAATGCTGGGGTTTGTGTAATGACATTATACACAGGCATGTCTAAGTCTAACAATGGCTCTCAGACATAAAGTGGCAGCCACACCTTAACAACATGCTTTCATACAGAGCTTTTCACTTTGCAATTTACATGAAATGGTCATCTACTCCATTCAACAGCAACTAACCACCCTCTCTGGCCCTGAGAGCTCTCTCTATCTCCACTAGGACTGAAAAGAAAGATTCTGTAATGTGTTTTTTCTAGCCAACTGAATCTGACCTTAGAGGAAACACAGAGATCTGTCTGAGACCTGGGATCTGCTCTGCTCTTTACTACACCATAACCCTACCCTACCCTTCCATGCACACACACACACACACACACACACACACACACACACACACACACACACACACACACACACACACACACACACACACACACACACACACACACACACACACACACACACACACACACACACACACACACACACACACACACACACACACACACACACACACACACCAGGTGTAATGACATCAGTAAAACTGTGGTGCTTAAAGTAATTAGAAAGGGAGGTCACACCTTGGTGCAGGTAACTATAACCTTCTTACCATGTTAATAGCCTAATATCATAGTTTAAGGTAAACTTCAGTGCTCAACTCACACTCTAATATTTCACCAGCTTAAACCATTGGCTCTTAAACACAAAGAGAGATATAGAGATAACTTGTACTGACAGATTTTGTTATTTTGGGGATTTTAGTGATTTATGTATCTCTAAACACACATTTGGGACAGGACACACATTTAGAGATAAGGAGAGACACTCCGGGACTTTGAAGGAGAGATGACTGTCTGTCAGTGGGAACATAGCTCTCCAGAACCAGAGATGGTGACTTACCATTGTCTTCCCCTGTACACTAGTCCAAAACAACGCTAAACAGCACTTGTGGATTCCAATTCTTTACAATCCTATCTCAGTCGTGACTGGGAACAGTGTGTTTGGAATCTTGAATTTATCTTTGAAATCAAAGCCCCCATGATGGAATACTACTGCTTCCCTGCACTCTCTAACTAAAACTCACCCCTAAAGGGATATGCTTCAGTTCCGCTGGCTCCTAGCCAAACTCAGCTAGGCGAACCGAATGAGTGTACTCGCATACTCCCTTAAAAGACCTTCGCTTGAAAAACAAGAAAAAAGTGCCAGTAGTAATGTTTGTCCATTTTGAGACGACGTAGCTGGTATACACTTCCTCAAAATATTCAGAATTCATCTAAGATAACTGAAGAAATCTGTAATTAATTAATGTTGACGTTTTTTGCCAAAGAGATCTTAGACACACAATTTTACATCTAACTGTTTGGTGCAGTATTTCTCAATGAAAAAAATTGACATGGAAACGTTGTCTCGTTTAATGACAACAAAGACTTTATTGAAGAATCCCTACTGTTAACCAATCCCAGATGAAGGGGCGTAGACTTCGGCTACCAGCTATCGACTACCAACTTCAGCTTCCGACTTTGGCTACCTACTTTGGCTACCTACTTTGGCTACCTACTTCGGCTACCGACTTCGGCTTGCTTTGAGAAAACATTTTGTGTGCCTGAAAAGCCTAAAAAACCCTTAACTATAAAAATGTCACAAAATGTCTTCATAATATATGCAAGAGCTCTTCCGAATTGTTTCTGCTGGGAAGCATGCAGACGCCTTAACTCTGCCCCCCAGCCGCCCATACTTACAATCCCCCAGCCCTGTCCCCTGCACACACTAACCCAAACTCAGCCCTTACCTCCCAGCCTCCTAACTCTTCCCCTGAATCAGACTACATCCAGCCCTTACCCCCAGCCCTGTCCCCTGTCCCCTGCACACCCTAACCCAAAATCAGCCTTTAGTCCCAGCCCCCTAACTCTACCCCCAGTCAGACTACACCCAGCACTTACCCCCAGCCTTATCCCAGTCCCCTAACTTTCTCCCACACCTCTGACTCAGACCCAACCCAGCCACCTCACTCTAACCCAGCTGGGCAGGCAGGCAGTGCAAGTGTGCTCTGTGCATCGTCCCAGATCAAACTGTTGGTTTTCAATGTGTGTTCAATACAGGGAGGAGTGTGTGTTCAACTTGCTGAATAGCCATCAGTGATGTACAGTATGTGTCTGTGTGTGACGAGGCGTGTCTCCACAGGAAATGTCAGACTCTACAAACCAATCAACATCCCTGTACACTCTAATAGAACAATGAACACTGCAGACCCTGGCCTTGTCCCGGTGTCATCTTTCCTACCATGTCCTCTGCAGATATTGGGTGTATGTGTTTGATTGCGTGTGCGTGGGTGCATGTGTGAATGCGTGCTAAGTCTACTGGTATGGTATGTCTGACTTTCTGATTTGTAAATAGTTAACCTTTATTTGACTAGGCAAGTCAATTAAGAACAAATCCTTATTTTAGTTACCACGAGTCAGCTACATTTCTTTTGTTAGGAGGGGATGGAAAAGCATTTAGACTATTTCTGTCATCGAAGCAAGTTCACTCATTTACTCATGTAAACGGGTCCAAAGAGATGAAAGAAGCTATTGCAGCTCAGTATAATATGACCATAATCAAAGAACATCACTACCATCTGCTGGCTAGATCTGTCTTCTGATTTGAATTGAAACTGTTTTAGAACTAAGAGATAATTAACTAAAATATGGTTGAAGAGATGACATGTGATCATAAAAGAGGATTGAAGTTGATAGCACCAAACTGTAAGTTAGCATAAAACCCTCTATCTAACAAGCAGAGAGGTGTTGGGGGAGGAGTTTACTACCAAGTAGCTGTGCATAGCTTACCTGTACAACGGTTAAAGTGAAAGTTCTGTCTCTTCAGTATTGGCCTGAGGTGCAGATTGTTCTGTAAAAACATGTAGATATGTGTATAAGATGTTCTTGTGTACAATGTTTTTAGTGAATATTAGAGTATGGTTATGGATTTAAATCAACTATTTGTTATCTAAAGTGGAGGACGTGAAGACCAGTAAAGGTAAGAGGAGATCTCAGTTTCCAAACTACACACAACACTGCTGTTTTAAAACAATGAGGACTGGAGAAAGGGGAAGTGATGTTTGATTCTGTGTGATTAAGAAAAAGAGAGAATTTGATGAATAGATGGTGTAATGATGTAAATATAAATGTTTTCTCTTTTTATTGCAGTTAAAATGGCAGAGTCCAGAGTTCATAGTAAGTCACCATGCTATAATTAATGATTAACTTTTCTTTCATGTATCTGGGACAACAGTACTAAACCAACTATTGAAAATGAAATGTGTTTGTGGCTTTATTTGTCTTTGTGTGTAAATGTGTGTCTCTGGATGAAATGTGTTTGGAACATGAGGAGTTGTAGCTGAGTTTGTGTCTGTGAGAAACAGCTCTACTGCTCCACAGTGACCTCTCCCTCCAAACATCTCCTTTCATTATATAACCCATTTAATCCAGTCGGTCACTATACGGAAGAAATAAAACATTCATACTTTACAGGCTCTAACGAAGTTAAAGTTATCAACAAATAATTTGGATTATTTATCCTGAGCAACTTACTGTTCAGGAGAAATTAGGGTTAGCTGCTTTGCTCAAGGGCACATCAACAGATTTTTTGCCTAGTTGGCTCAGGGCTTCAAACCTTTACTAATGTTTAAATCAGTGACCTTCACTGTAAAACATAATATGTTGTTATTTCAGGGGAAATTGGCTATGTATAGACCCATAAACTTAATTAGTGTAATAACTTAACAAATATTTAATGTCAATAGGTTTGTTTAGGGTCTTTTGCACAATGGTAGACCTGGTTTATGTGAGTTTTGCTGAATAGTTACAAGGGTAGACCTAGTTTTTCACAGAGTGTTGGGACATAGCCACAAGTTAAACCTGGTTCGTATTGGTATTTGGGCTGAGATATGCAGGTGTAGATCTGGTTTCTATTATTGTTGGGACTCAGTCTAAGGTGTAGACCTGGTTTGTAGGAGTACTGGAGCTGAGGTGCAGGAGTAGACCTGGTTTATATTAGTATTGGGACTCAGTCTAAGGTGTAGACCTGGTTTGTAGGAGTACTGGAGCTGAGGTGCAGGGGTAGACCTGGTTTATATTATTATTGGGACTCAGGTTAAGGTGTAGGCCTGGTTTGTAGGAGTACTGGAGCTGAGGTGCAGGGGCAGACCTTGGGGCTTGGGGAATACAGGCCTAAGGAAATTGGGTACCAAGGCTGAGATAGGCAAGTAACAGGGATGTATTGGCAAAGGAACTGGGGTCTTGAGTAACAAATAGGGCGTTTAGAGACAGGATATGGCTGTATCGGTACTTGATTGTATACATTTGAGGGTATTGGCATGTGAGTGTTAGGGTCAGGGCATGGGGGTAACAGGGATGGGGTGTGTGGGTCATTGAGTTTAGAAGTGTCAGTAATTGATTTTAGGTGTGTGGGTCATTGAGTTTAGGAGTGTGGGTCATTGAGTTTAGGTGTGTGGGGTGAGGTATAGGGGTGAATATCTGTTAATGTTATTATAATCCGAGCACTGTATGTCACAATTGTGACCGAGAATAAAAAATACTATTTTACATACTTTTCAATAACTATTTGGGATGGGATAATTTGGGATGGGATATATATATATATATATTTTTTTTATATCACCTTTATTTAACCAGGTAGGCCAGTTGAGAACAAGTTCTCATTTCCAACTGCGACCTGGCCAAGACAAAGCAGTGTGACAAAAAACAACAACACAGAGTTACACATGAGAATAAACAAACATATAATTCTAGATAGTAGCATTCACATTCTGCTATGACATATATGACTTTCCTTCAAATGAAAATGTGGCTGGGATTGTGTGTGTTGTATTTTAGAATTGACATGGTCCTGGTTGTTGTAGTATGTCTATTGTAGTGTTTAATTCAGTTGTGTTTATAAATGTACTGAGAGTATTTGTGTTCCTGACACAGATGATGTCATTAAACCTGAATTGTTCTCTCTTTCTGAACAGATCAGTTTAAACTCACCACCACTAAAAGCAATGAGGAGTCTAATGTTGGTGAAGATGTCACCCTCCCCTGTCACCTCTCATCTGAGACCAGTGCTGTTGCCACGACAATCAGGTGGTTTAACAGGTCAGAGTGTATTTACCTGTATAAGAATGGTCAGGTGACAGAGAGGAGTGGCTATGAGGGCAGAGTGAGTCTGATCACCCAGGAGCTGGAGAGAGGCAACGTGTCTCTGAGGCTGAGAGACATCAGGAGGTCAGATATAGGAAACTACATATGTCAGGTCATCCATGGAGAACAGAAGGAGGAGACTGCAGTGGGTTTATGGGTCAGAGAAGGTAAATGTTCTAAAACTTCAGCAATGTTTATAAACACATAAACAACAACAATAAAAACCAGTCTCTTTCCCTGTACAGAACATATCTACTTTCTCATGTAGGTAAGGAGTTCATAGTAGGAGTTACAGATGAATAGACTACATTAAATCTGAATATCAACTAGTTAGAATGCATATTACAATCACTCTGAGATTTGAGCTTAATGTCCTAAAGCATTTGAACCATTCCAACATTACTGGTCACGTCCCTTGATTCTCATTATTAATGAATGTGATGAACACTCAAACCCCTCTGATGTATATCACATCACTATGGAATTTAATTGGATAATGTGACAGATGGTGATTTGAAGGTAATGATATTAACTCATACATATTGTTATACATTATCATTATTCATTCATCTCCATCTTGGATAATGGATGATCGGGATAAACAATATATATGCCATAGAGCTCAACATTCCACACTCCAAAATTAACACGGAATCAGCTTGAATTTAGCTTGATGTCTGTCAGACTCTGGCCATATGTCACGTGGGGGTGCATACCTCGACCAAGACGCAGCGCAGGGATTATAGTTTTTCATTTTATTCATATACTATGTATCTAAAGTTTCAAAATGAACGAATTATCCAACAAACAAACACAAGATGTACAAAACGTCACGTTCACGAAAACAAACACGAAATGAACGGACGTAACAAATAGCACACTTACTTTCACAGTGACTGCGACATATAACGACAACGACCCACAACCCTGTATGAAAATCTACAAACCTATGTAGGATCCCTAATTAGAGACGATGCGCTACAGCTGCCTCTAATTAGGGATCCCACACAAACCACCACCAGAAAGAGAAAGAAAAGACCTGTCAGACTCTGACCATGGTTACATAGAGAAGCAAATAGGCCAGAGCCTGACAGTACCCCCCCCCAAGGCGCGGACTCCCGGACGCCAAAGAAAACACAAAAATACATGGGGGGGGGGTGTATAAAGGGAGGGAAGACTAGTCCATCGGGGGCGGCTCTGGCTCCGGCGAAGTGGACAGTTTTCTCCCATGCCCCTTCTTTCTAACCGGGCCCGGACTGGGTACCGGTGGGGCAAAAGGCTCCGGCCATGGAGCGGGGAAAACAACCGGGCCCGGACTGGGCACCGGTGGGGTAAACGGCTCCGGCTCAGGAACGGGGAAAACACCCGGGCCCGGACTGGGCACCGGTGGAGTAAACTGCTCCGGCCATGGAGTTGGGCAAGGAACCGGACCCGGACTGGGAACCGGTGGGGTAAACGACACCGGCCATGGAGCGGGGAAAACAAAATAGAAGCCTATTGCTTCTCTATGTAGCCATGGTCAGAGTCTGACAGGTATATTATTTCTGTTTCTGGTGGTGGTTTGTGTTGGATCCCAGCAGCTGCAGCGCATTGTCTCTAATTAGGGATCCTACATATGTTTGTATGTTCCACACCTGGGTGTGGGTCATTATTTCTCAAGTCACGGTGAAAGTAAGTGTGCTACGTTACGTTTGTTAATTCGTATTTTAGTTTGCTAGTTCGTCATTTATTGGAAGTGTTTTTATAAAATAAAATGTTGAACTATAATCCCTGCGCTGCGCCTTGGTCTGTGTATTGTAACCTCCATACACAAGACTGGGAGGTTTAAACTGTTGTCAACTCGGCCTCTATCTTCAAGAGGGTAGTCGGGTTATGACTGGTCCAATGCCTGGGCTGGGCTGGGGTACATCCAACGCCCTGTGTCTGCTTTTTTCTCCTGCTTCTTTCCTTACTGTGGCTTCTTTGTTCTCTTTTATGTGGCTACTAATTGGGTCCAACAGCCTGCAGCTGAGGCACCCTGTCAGAGGGGAAATGGTGCACACCTGTGTTAGAGCTGTCCTTGGTCCTGAACACTGTTTAGCCCAGACCTTGTGTCCTCCTCTGATGGTGCTCTCCATGGTGCTGCAGGTGACCGTGCTGCGTTGTGGAGGACTGTGTTTCCTTCTGGCCACCACAGTATGCACCCTCTCGTGACAATGTCTTAGTATGAAGAATTCAGTCATTCTCAGACTGCTCACATAGTAGCACTGCTTACATCCCTTTCGCTAGATGTACATTAGTAATGAATGTGATAAACAGTCATTCCAATATGGTGAATGGTATTTCATTAAATTATGTAATGAGTCAGAAATTCAATGAACAATAATAACTAATGCATTCTGTTTTACATTATCATTATTCATGACTCTCCATCTTGGATAATGGATGATCAGATGAGGGTAAGTAATTACTTATTTGTCTGTTTTGTTTATTGACAACCAATAACACAAGACAAAGAACATACCAGAGTGTTAATCTGATACTATAAAGAAATATAGTCCTTGTGAACAACAGTGTCTTCTTCAATGTTCAAATTAAATCCGTTTCTTTACATTTATCAATACTCTCCCCAAATGTTCTAAAGGTAGGTTGGATTATGATGTGTAGATGTTCTTCAAATTATACAGAATTTACATACCATAGCCCTCCCACATTATATCTGCCATGAGCTCAATATTTAACACTCCAAAATTAACACGTAATCATCTTGAATTCAGCTTGATGTCCTAGTAGGAAGCATTCAGTCATTCTCAGATTGCTAACATACTATCACTGATTACATCCCTTCCATGGAGGTACGTTAGTTATGAATGTGATGAACAGTCATTGTAATAAAATGTACACTGTGGTATTAGATTTTAAAAAATGTAATGTGACATGAATTGGAGTCAATGAACAATGATAACTAATACATTCTGTTTTACATGATAATTACTCATGACTCTCCATCTTGGATAATGGATGATCAGCATTATGTGAGTAATTACTTATTTGTATTTTTTGTTTTTTGGCAACCAATAACACAAGACAAAGAACAGACCAGAGTGTTAATCTGATACTATAAAGAAATACAGGCCTTGTGATGTTCTTCAAATTATACAGAATTTAAATACCATAGCCCTCCCACATTATATCTGCCATAGAGCTTAATATTTCACACTCCAAAATTAACACGAAATCAGCTTGATGTCCTAGTTTGAAGCATTCAGTCATTCTCAGATTGATTAAATAGTAGCACTGCTTACATCCCTTTCCATAGATGTACATTAGTAATGAATGTGATGAACAGTAATTCCAATATGATGTTTAGTATTTCATTAAATTATGTAATGAGTCAGAAATTCAATGAATAATAATAACTAATGCATTCTGTTTTACATGATCATTATTCATGACTCTCCATCTTGGATAATGGATGATCAGCATTATGTGAGTAATTACTTATTTGTATTTTTTGTTTATTGACATCCAATAACACGAGACAAAGAACAGACCAGAGTGTTAATCTGATGCTATAAAGAAATACATGCCTTGTGAACAACAGTGTCTTCTTCAAGGTTCAAATTAAATCAGTTTCTTTACATTCATTAATACTCTCCTTAAATGTTATAAAAATTGGTTGGATTATGACGTATAGATGTTCTTCAAATTATACAGAATTTACATACCATAGCCATCCCACATTATATCTGCCATAGAGCTAAATATTTCACACTCCAAAATTAACACGTAATCAGCTTGAATTCAGCTTGATGTCCTAGTATGAAGCATTCAGTCATTCTCAGACTGATTACACAGTAGCACTGCTTAGATCCCTTTCCCTAGATGTACATTAGTAATGAATGTGATGAACAGTAATTCCAATATGATGTATGCTATTTCATTAAATTATGTAATGAGTCAGAAATTCAATGAACAATAATAACTAATGCATTCTGTTTTACATGATAATTATTCATGACTCTCCATCTTGGATAATGGATGATCAGTAAGACGTGAGTAATTACTTATTTGTCTTTTTTGTTTATTGACAACCAATAACACAAGACAAAGAACAGACCAGAGTGTTAATCTGATACTATAAAGAAATACAGGCCTTGTGAACAACAGTGTCTTCTTCAAGATTAAAATTAAATCAGTTTCTTTACATTTATCAATACTCTCCTTAAATGTTGTCAAGGTAGGATGATGTTTTTACATTTCTACTGATTGTGTATTCCACAGAATCCTGCCTCCTGACACAATAGACTGTATCTGTCATAGAGCCCAATGATGGTTATCACAAAAAATTGAAATAATAATTTTTATTAGAGATAGGCCAATATGAGGGGGGATTAAGCGACAGGAGAAAACTGATTGGTCCTGTGTGGTCTGTGTGTAATAATGTAGTCTACCTCACAGAACTCGCGTCTCTTTTTTATACCATATTTCAAGGTTCATACTATTTACAACATGAGACCCAGGAAGACAAGCTGAAGAGGGAGGCATCAGCTGGTGAGCTTGGTAAGTATGAGAGAGTGTGGAGTAGAGAGGATTGGCTCAGGGAACATCAGTGATGTTATTCCGTTTTTTATACTAATTCAATTGGTTATTGTTGACTGTAGAAAATAATTAAAAATAATTGTACCACCTCCACATCAAATGATAGTGTATTTATAGGCATACTATTGAATGAACTAATTAATTACTTAATCAAACAACCCATAAAATATGTTAATTGCTTTCTCTCAGAGTTGAAGATGGAAAAAGAATTAGAGATATTAAGACAGGAGATGATGAAACAACTAGAGGAGAAAGACACACAACTGGATGATATGACCCAGGAAGTGAGAGAGAAAGAGAGACTACTGGAGGAGAAGAACCAGATAATGGGACAGAGGGATAAACTATTAGAAGAGAAAGAAAACCAACTGGAAGAGAAAGAGAAGCAACTAAAGGATAGAGACATTCAACTAGAGACACTGAGAAAGAACCTGCAGGATAAGAACAGACAAGTAGAGAACTTCAGAGTCCAACTGCAGGAACAAGACCTTCAACTAGAGGACAGGAACCACAGACTGGGAGAGAAGGATACACTACTGGAAGAGAGAGACAGACTACTGGAGGGAAAAGAAAATGAACTAAAAGAGAGGAGGCAGGAACTAGAAGAGAAAGATAAACTCCTAGAGGAGAGAGAGAAGCAGTTAAAGGAAAGAGACAAACAAGTGAAGGATGTCAACATTGAAAATACTGAACTGGGTAAGATTATTACAACCATTAACCCTGTAAGACCCAAATATAGAAAAACCAAAAAAAAATGTACCTTTTAGATGTTGTTGTAGGAGGCCTTTGATGCAGAAAATAAAGAGTAAAAAAAAAGAATGTTGTAATATTGCAACATTGGGCTTAGTTGGGAGCAGAATTTCGGTATTTGTACTCACGTTGTCTGAACAACAATTCAGAACAACTAAGGGTTCATTTGCAGGTCTGATTGCTTACTTAGCCCCATAAAGGTATATATTAATAATATATTAATATAAGATTTTAATAATAATCACACAGTCATTATTTTATGAAGTCATTTATTTAAAAAAACAAACTAGTAAACAAGATAAAACTAGCTTTTTCTAGAATCTTCTTCATTCCTTTTTTCTTTTCATGACTGACTTTTATTGGTTGTGAAAGTCCCAAAAACAGTTATTGTCCTCTGAAAAGCAAAGGCGAACATCACACTTGCTGCATTGCGTGTTGGTGTATCCTTTATTGGAGTGTCTGCAGCGTCCTCTCCCTGTCTTACGTGGGAAATGTGCAACTTGGTCCTTGCGTACATCCAATGAGAGGTGTGCACATCTCTTGGACGGTCTCTTCTGAGCATTCAGAGGGCTTTTTGATGTCACTGTCTGTGTTGCTGGGCTCCCTTTGCCTTGAGATGGTCGTCCTCTCTTTGGAGTTTGAAGTGTTGTGTTTACCAGGATGAGAGAGGATGCTAGCTGTGCCTGAAACTGTCTCCTGTTCATTGTCTCTTTGCTAGACATCTTGAGAGCTTGGCAGTCCCGCTTGTAGAGGAGCCAGGCATTGACCACAGCGAGGATGATGGTGTGCCAGAAGATGTACATGTACCAGCGACGGGATTTGATGGGGAACTTATATTTGGCTGTAAATGAGTCCAACAAATCCACACCTCCCATGTACTTGTTGTAGGCACCAACAATGTAAGGCCTCTCAACTTCAATGTAGGTTCTGTTGGCTTTGTCCCAGCGTTGAATCTTCTGTACAGGTTCAGGTCCAGCAAAGGATGACACAAGTGTGACGGCCCTGTTGTCATACCATTTGACAGCACAGATGTTGTGATTCCCCTCCACTTACAGTTAGGTAGGCGCACCTGCCTGGCTGTTCCCACATAATGAATTCCCCGATCGAGGAGCTTCACTAATAATGGAACACAGGTGAAGTAGTTGTCTGCATACATTTTGTAGTTCTGACCTTCTGGAAGTAGGGAAGCAAGTTTCATCACAACATCACCTGACAATCCAAGCTCAGATTTGGCTCGTATTCCGTTGACACTGCCTTGGTAGACATCAAAGTCACACATCATGCCAGAGATTCCAGTTCTCACCCACACTTTGAATCCCCATGGGTTTGGCTTGCCTCGCATATATTGCTTGATGCTGCTGAATTTCCCCTTGAAAGGAATCATCATCTCATCCACAGAGTTGTGCTCTTCTGGTACCACCTGCAGGCATTTCTCTCTGAATGAATCAAGCCATTTAGACTACTGTACTTTCCTCAATTCTCAGGTTATTGTAGACTCTCTGCTGAGTTGGGAATATTGTTTTACGTCACTTCATACTTTCCCTCTGCATCATATTTCTGTCTAAAGTCTTTATCACTGAATTCAGATGTTAGTCCTCCTTTGTTATTTCAGCTCAACAGATATGTGATGTGAAGACTGAGGTAGAGAGACTGAGAAGAGAGACCTCAGCCCAGACGACTGGTGAGTGAGATATGTGATACTTAACATTAACATTTCACTAGAAACCCAGAACTACCCTTAAGTAGGTCTATGTTTCTTCATGTGTCACTGAGGTAAATGTTCCCATTCTAAATGGTTGTTATTTGTTGTTTTAGAACATGGAGAGACCTCAGATACATGTTCCATACTCCCAGTCAGGAGGAGACAGAGCATGGAGTATATTCCTCCAGCCAGTGAGTTATCAATATTGTCCTGCTTTCTCCTACTGTTTCTAGTCTATAGTGGACCATCCTTCACTTAGTGAGTTATCAATGTTGTCTCAAACTGTCATCAATCTTGATATTCCCTATTTTCTCCAATAATATATACAGCGGGTGAAATAAGTATTGAACACGTCACCATTTTTCTCAGTAAATATATTTCCTAAGGTGCTATTGACATGACATTTTCACCAGATGTTGGTAACAACCCAAGTAATCCATACATACAAAACCAATTTCTGAACAAATAAGTTCAGAAATTAAGTTATGTGTAATAATGTGAAATTACACAGGGAAAGAGTATTGAACACATGAAGAAAGGGAGGGGCAAAAAGGCATGGAAAGCCAAGACAACAGCTGAAAACTACCAGTAATTAAATAGCAATCCAGCCCCCTGTCAGTGCAAATTAATATCAGCTGGTCCAGTCCCAACTGATGGCCTACAAAAAGGTCTCATTGCCAAGGTGTCACACAAGACACATCTCATGATGGGTAAAAACAAAGAGATGTCTCAAGACCTTCGCAACCTAATTGTTGCAAAACATAATGATGGCATTGGTTATAGGCGCATTTCTAAGCTTCTGAATGTTCCAGTGAGCACTGTTGGGGCCATAATACGGAAGTGGAAAGACAATCATTTCACCATAAATTTGCCTCGACCAGGAACTCCTTGCAAGATTTCTGACAGAGGAGTGAAAAGAATAATCAGAAGAGTTGTCCAAGAGCCAAGGACCACTTGTGGAGAGCTTCAAAAAGACCTGCAATTAGCAGGTACTGTTGTCTCAAAGAAAACAGTAAGTAAAGGCACTCCACCGCCAGGGCCTGTATGCACGCTCACCACGCAAGACTCCATTGCTGAAAAAAAAAGCATGTTGAAGCTCGTTTAAAGTTTGCTGCACAACATTTGGAAAAGCCAGTGAAATACTGGTAGAATATAGTGTGGTCAGATGAGAGCAAAATTGAACTGTTTGGATGTCATAATACACACCATGTTTGGAGGAGAAATGGCACTGCACATCACCCTAAAAACACCATACCAACAGTGAAGTTTGGAGGTGGGAACATCATGGTGTGGGGCTCCTTTTCAGCAAATGGTACTGGCAAACTTCACATAATTGAAGGAAGGATGAATGGGCAAATTTACCGAGACATTCTTGACAAAAATCTGCTGCCATTATTGTGTAAATTCCAATTCTTTATAGTTATTGTATAATTTCCAATTCCTTATAGCTCCCTGAAAATACTTAGCTTGGTATGTTTTAAAGGAGAGACAAGATCTCTTTTTCCTTAGCAGATGAGGGTAGGGTGTAGGCAGCTCCCTACCAGTCAGCAGTATGACCTTTGACCAGAGAAAATGAACCGGAGTCAGGAGACTCTTCCCAGGGACAAAGGCTTCTTATGAACCTCCCATTCATCTGACTTACATCTAGACATGTACTAAAGAACATGTGGTTATGATAAAGCCCTCATCTATATGATGGGGTGAGGGGGGGGGTCAGTTTTGCCCCTACCGTTGTAAATTGACTTCACCTCCAGATACAACCCTAGTTGCAGGAATAAATAGGCTAACTGTTTGTAAATGCAATTATGGTGGGAAATGACCAGAGCATGATGAAGAGCAGGATGCAGAGTCAGGGCGTGGCCCTATTAGATCTTGAGAAAAGAGATTGACTGTGCCACTATTGTCTTCTAAAAAGGGTTTGGAGACCCGTGATGGGGAAAGAATAGAACTAGTATAACCGAGTGGGAGTGGCCGAATGTGTTCTTCAACTGTATAAAAACCAGAACTTTGAGATGTACGGGAGTGGTTCCTGCAGGGGGTGGATCCTGCAGGACACTCGGCTTCGTTGTCTTTTTGCAATAAAGTCTATCTTGCTTCTACAAACTCCAGAAGTGCTTTCGTTTTTTAGTAAGAGGAAGAGTTTTTTCTACAACACCATCTACCAGGATGATGAAGATGAAACGAGGGTGGACATTTCAGCAAGACAATGATCCCAAACACACAGCCAAGGAAACTCTCAATTGGTTTCAAAGAAAGAAAATAAAGCTGCTAGAATGGCCCAGCCAATCACCTGACTTAAATCCCATTGAAAATCTATGGAAATAACTGAAGATCACTCAAGATTCATAGAAGAGGCCCAGAGAACCTTCAAGATTTGAAGACTGTTTGTGTGGAAGAATGGGCCAAAGTCACACCAGAGCAATGCATGCGACTAGTTTCTCCATACAGGAGGCATCTTGAAGCTGTCATTACCAACAAAGGCTTTTGTACAAAGTATTAAATAAATATCAGTAAGTGTGTTCAATACTTTTTCCCTGTGTCATTTCACATTATTACACATAACTTAATTTCTGAACTTATTTGTTTTGGTTCTTTGTGGATTACTTGGGTTGTTACCAACATCTGGTGATGTCAATAGCACCTTTGGAAATATATTTACTGAGAAAAATGGTGACGTGTTCAATACTTATTTCACCCGCTGTATTTTACTATGATGTGTAATGTATTTGTAGTTAGTGTATACCATGTTTTTAAATGTGTCTCTGATGAGTCAGTATGTTGACCAGTTCTCTGTTTTGTGTTTCAGTGGGAGGAGAGAGTAGCAGTCCACTGAGACTGGTGCTGCTGGGGAGGTCTGGGGCTGGGAGGAGTGCAGCAGGAAATACCATCCTTGGCAGAGAGGAGTTTGGGGCCCAGGCCAGCCCCTCTGCAGTGACCCAGAGGAGTAAGAGGAGAGAGGGGGACGTGTGTGGGAGACGGCTGGTGCTGGTGGACACTCCAGACTTGTTCTGTCCTGGACTCTCTCTGGAGGAGATAAGACAGGATGTGGGGCTCTGTGTACGTCTGTCTGCCCCGGGACCCCACGCCTTTCTCCTGGTCATACCAATGGAGCCCTTCAAGTGGGAGGAGAGAGGGGTGCTGGAGAGAATAGAGGAGATGTTTGGGGAGGGTTGTTGGGGACGCACTGTGGTTCTATTCACCCATGCTGATGCTCTGAAAGAGCAGAGTATTGAGGAGTTTCTCCAAGCAGGGAGTCAAGACCTCCAGCTGCTGGTAGAGAAATGTGGGAGTAGGTACCATGTCCTCAACATTAAAGACAGGGCCCATGGCACTCAGGTCCCAGAGCTGCTGGAGCAGGTAGAGGAGATGGTGGCAGGAAACAGAGAGAGATTCTACAGCAGTCAGACCTACCAGGAGGCAGAGGACCAGGTTAGAGAGATGGAGGGAAAGATCCAGAGAGAGCGAGAGGAGAGGAAACAGAGGGAGGAGAGGGACTTGAGAGAGAGGCTTCAGAAGGAGTTGCAGGACTCTCTGATAAAGATAGAGGGAGTGATCCAGGAACATGAAGGAGATATCAGAACACTCAGTGAAAGAACCACTGAACTGGAGAGACAGGTGGAAGAAGAGAGGGATGAGGAGAAGAAAAAAGAGCTGGAGAGGGAGCTGAAGAGAGAGTCTGATAGGAGGGAGAAGATCGAGAGAAAGCTGGAGAGATTTAGAGAGAAGAGAGAGAAGGAGAGGAGGGAGATGGAGGAGAGACACAGACAGGAGATAGAGGAGATGAGGGGTAACTATGAAGGAGAGGTCAGAGTTGAAGTAGAGAGAAACCTGATGAAGATAGTCCTACCTGAGTTACAGAGGAACATCATGATCTCACAGACAAAGATGCAGAGGGAGTTCAGCAGACAGTTGGAGGAGAAGAATAGACAGATGAAGGAGAAGGATGGAGAAATGGAGAGACTGAGACAGAACTTGAAAGAGGTCAGTGAAGCTCACTCAGTGTTGGAGGAGAGCCTGGTACAAGAGGGGAGAGGTCAGAGGGCACTGATAGGAGTGTTGAGCTGGGTCAGGAGAAACTCATCAAGTTGGCTTCTCCACAATGTGATATGATTCTCCATCAGCGTTGTCACAATTGTGTGTGTGGAGAGACCAAGACGCAGCGCAGGGATTGTAGTTCGACATGTTTAATATTACTATGTATAATTGCACTCACATGTACGAACTAACAAAACCAACAAACAAACGATATGACAAACATAATGATTTGCACACCAACCAAAAAACGAAACACACTACTTTACCCGTGACTGGAGGAATAACGACCCACACAAAAGTGAAGGACATACAAACATATATAGGAACCCTAATTAGAGACAATGCGGTGCAGCTGCCTCTAATTAGGGATCCAACCCAAAACCCACACAGAAACAGAAAGAATAGAAACTGTCAGACTCTGACCATAGCTACATAGAGAAGCAAATAGGCTTTTCTATGCCAAGGCGCGGACTCCCGCCAACTATAAACACACAACTACATGGGGGGGGGGGAATCAGGGAGGGAAGATTAGCACCGGTAGACTACGGGGGTCCTGCTCCACTGGGGGGGTTGGTTCCAGCCACAGCGCTGTGCTGATTTTTGGAGCCTCCGGGCTGCGGACCATCGCTGGAGGTTCCGGGCTACGGACCTTCGCTGGAGGTTAAGGCCTGTGGATGAAGGCTCAGGGCTGCTGACCTTCGTAGGAGGCTCAGGGTTGCGGATCTTCGCTGGAGGTTCCCGGGCTGCGGACCTTCGCTGGAGGTTCCCGGGCTGCGGACCTTCGCTGGAGGTTCCCGGGCTGCTGACCTTCGCTGGAGGTTCCGGGCTGCGGACCTTCGCTGGAGGTTCCGGGCTGCGGACCTTCGCTGGAGGTTCCGGGCTGCGGACCTTCGCTAGAGGCTCAGGGTCGTTGACCTTCGCTGGAGGTGCCCGTCTGTCCCATAGCCTCAGCACTAGTGCCCGTCGGCGCTCAAAGTCCTTCTCCTCCTCTATCTCCCGTAGGAATGGGTCCTTCTGCACCTCCAGCGGAAGCGCAACCCAGGCTCTCCACCACCTCGTCTGCTCCTCCTCCGGGTATTTATGAAACCCCTCGGGCTTCTCCCGATCATGAATCGTGGGCAGACGAAGTGGTGTGCGATCCCCCTCCTTCAGCCTCTCCGGGCTCTGGCTGCGCACCGATGTTGTGGTGCTCGAAGCCACGACGGACCTTCGTTGAGCTCCGGGCCGGCACTGGACGTACCGGACTGAGGAGGCGCACCGGTGGAGCGGACTGCTCCGGTACGGGAGTAGAGTAGACGGCCGGACCCGGACTGGGGATGCTCACCATGGGCCCCTTTAGCGCCAGCTCCGTCCTTTCCTTCTCCATTCTCCTCCATTGCTCCATAAACCTCCCACGGTCCTCTGGCTTCACCCTAGGCCACGTGGGAAATGGTACTGGCACTACCTCCTCCGAGTCCGTCTCGAACGCCGGGGAGTTCCGTGTCTGTATACCGACGCGGGGCAATTGCTCTCTCCGTCTCTCGCCAGTTGTGCTGAGTGCCTTTTACTCAGTGTTGGAGGTCTACTATTGGACAGAGAGAACCATACTGTATTTACCACACAGTTGTTCCTGTTCTTAGCCAATCAAATTGCACAATTGAATGACATGTTTTGTGTTTAAAACTGAGAGCACAAAACATTAAGAACTCCTTCCTAATACTGAGTTGCACTCAGAACAGCCTCAATTTGTCGGGGCATGGAATCTACAAGGTGTCGAAAGCGTTCCACAGGGATGCTGTCCCATGTCAACTCCAATGCTTCCCACAATCGTGTCAAGGACTTAAAAAGTCCTTTAACCTTCCTTAACCTATCCTTCATCTACAATGATTGAAGTGGATTTAACAGGTGACATGAATAACGGATCATAGCTTTCATCTGGATTCACCTGGTCAGTCTATGTCATGGAAAGAGCAGGTGTCCTTAATGTTTTGTACACACAGTGTATGTCTACAGTGAATTGATGAGTAATGCATTAGATTATTGTTCAGTTGTTGGATGAGACAACGTTTTTGTGGAGGGGTTAGAGAGGAGACCAGTTAGAGAGAATCACACTGTATTTATCCTACACTGTGAGAGCAACAAAGGAGTTGTATTATTTTACCACAGTCACAAAGCTTTTTTTCTATTTGCTGACCTTCATCAAAGTTCATTGGCATACTGTTTTTATGATATGTTTCATGTTGAAACCTTAAACATATCTCTACAGTACTCGCTCGTGGAAAGACATGCAATGCGCCGCTCACATGTGATTTGGTTCAGGGTTCGGAGATCACAATGAAGGAATGATGAGAAATGCATGAGTTTCTTATGGTCTGTTAGTTGAACCCATTACCCTGTTGGTAGTAATCAGGGATTTTGATGTAGCTTCCAGTTACCACAGTGTTGTCTATATTGATGGTGGGAATCTATCCCAATGGAACCAATATTGTTGAAATAAAGAAATAAAACTTTGTAAGCCATCAGTTTGGACATTTTGTTTGTCTTGGATGATTCTCTACAGAGCTGAGATATCAACAGTGAGCTGGTCTAACAGCTGGTCTCTCTTTACCTGACACACACATGCACACACATACACACAAATACTACTAATAATACTCTAGGACATCAGTTTGAGAAGACCAGAGGAAGTGATGGACCAACAGTGTGAATGGAGATGTCCATATGACAGACAGGCGGGCTCCTGAGTGGCACAGCGGTCTAAGGCACTGCATCTCATTGCTAGAGGTGTCACCACAGACCCTGGTTCAATCCCGGGCTGTATCGGGAGTCCCATAGGGCCCTGAGTCGTCCCTGTCAGTGGAGCCCGGGGTAGGCCGTCATTGCTGATAAGAATTTGTTCTTAACGGACTTGCCTACTACAGTTTTTCTCAGTCGCTTTGGTACATTTCTCAGATCACAATTGAAATTCTCAAAACTACTTGTTCAACCTTCACTTCATCTAGTCACTTGTGCACATCATAAAAGCAATTTCTCATTCTTTTGAACAAATTGCCAATGCTTTGGTACATTCATTCAATTGATTATGTACAATTGTCTGCTGTTGCCTACATTATCAATTGCTTATGTCATGTTGGTCAAAATATATTATACTTGTTCTCTGTTCTCTGGTTCTCTGTCGAAGGGTGCAGGCAAATGTTGGGAGAACAACAGTGTCCTCAATCATTCAAATGTTTCATAGACAGAACAGGTATCTAATCCAACAATGTGCACTGTACTGTATACTTACTGTAATACTTCATATTACACTTGTCCACTTGCATTTTACAGTATACAGTAAATATACATTATACATATATGTACTGTAACACACACACACACATATATATACAGTGTATGTATATAAATATATTTGCACAGTGACATTTTTGGAAATCTTCCACAATCTTGTGTTTTGCATTACTGTATTTTTCCCACATAGGACTGCAAGACTACCTCACAGGGGTGGCAGAGGGCCCCTTCTCACACCTCAACTGCAGGAGGCTATTTGCACCATGGTCAGAGCAAATAATGCCATTAGACTAAGGGAGATTCAGAGTGCCATTATAGAAGACAACAATGTCTTTGTAAACATCCAATCTGTTAGCATCTCAACTATCGACAGGGTGCTGAAAAGAAACCATATGAGCATGAAACAGCTGTACCATGTACCATTAGAAAGGAATGGTGACAGAGCGAAGGAGCTACGGTACCAGTATGTACAGGTAAAACATCTATGTGCATACAGTAACTACTTTACAGTAAACAGTACAACCTTTTATAGTGATGTACAGTAAGTGTGATCTGTACACATTTGCTATGGCTGTAGAAAAGGACATGCAATATGTATACATTTGATGTAACTTTATCTTGTCCAAAATGAAAATACATGTAATTCATAAAACAAATGTTGTATCTTCTGGGATATAGCATATAATGGAACAGGAATCAAGTGAACCACCTCACAACTTCATATACCTGGATGAACCTGGCTTCAACTTGGCCAAAAGCAGAAGGTGTGGTCGAAATGTCATCGGCCACAGAGCTACTGTGGTTGTGCCAGGCCAACGGGGAGGGAACATCACTACGTGTGCTGCTTTTTCAGAGCATAGTGTGCTAACTTGTATTCCCCTTATAGGGCCATATATGCAAACAGCATCTCCTCACCTTCTTAGACACCTTCTACAGGGATCTCATCCCCTCTTCCCGGGTCTGTTTCGAGAAGATTTACCAAAGTACAGTGGGGAGAACAAGTATTTGATACACTGCCGATTTTGCAGGTTTTCCTACTTACAAAGCATGTAGAGGTCTGTAATTTTTATCATAGGTACACTTCAACTGTGAGAGACGGAATCTAAAACAAAAATCCAGAAAATCACATTGTATGATTTTTTTATAATTAATTTGCATTATATTGCATGTCATAAGTATTTGATCACCTACCAACCAGTAAGAATTCCGGCTCTCACAGACCTGTTAGTTTTTCTTTAAGAAGCCCTCCTGTTCTCCACTCATTACCTGTATTAACTGCACCTGTTTGAACTCATTACCTGTATAAAGGACACCTGTCCACACACTCAATCAAACAGACTCCAACCTCTCCACAATGGCCAAGACCAGAGAGCTGTGTAAGGACATCAGGGATAAAATTGTAGACCTGCACAAGGTTGGGATGGGCTACAGGACGATAGGCAAGCAGCTTGGTGAGAAGGCAACAACTGTTGGCGCAATTATTAGAAAATGGAAGAAGTTCAAGATGACGGTCAATCTCCCTCGGTCTGGGGCACCATGCAAGATCTCACCTCGTGGGGCATCAATGAGGAAGGTGAGGGATCAGCCCAGAACTACACGGCAGGACCTGGTCAATGACCTGAAGAGAGCTGGGACCACATTCTCAAAGAAAACCATTAGTAACACACTACGCCGTCATGGATTAAAATCCTGCAGAACACGCAAGGTCCCCCTGCTCAAGCCAGCGCATGTCTAGGCCCGTCTGAAGTTTGCCAATGACCATCTGGATGATCCAGAGGAGGAATGGGAGAAGGTCATGTGGTCTGACGAGACAAAAATAGAGCTTTTTGGTCTAAACTCCACTCGCTGTGTTTGGAGGAAGAAGAAGGATGAGTACAACCCCAAGAACACCATCCCAACCGTGAAGCATGGAGGTGGAAACATCATTCTTTGGGGATGCTTTTCTGCAAAGGGGACAGGACGACTGCACCGTATTGAGGGGAGGATGGATGGGGCCATGTATCGCGAGATCTTGGCCAACAACCTCCTTCCCTCAGTAAAAGCATTGAAGATGGGTCGTGGCTGGGTCTTCCAGCATGACAACGACCCGAAACACACAGCCAGGGCAACTAAGGAGTGGCTCCATAAGAAGCATCTCAAGGTCCTGGAGTGGCCTAGCCAGTCTCCAGACCTGAACCCAATAGAAAATCTTTGGAGGGAGCTGAAAGTCCGTATTGCCCAGCGACAGCCCCGAAACCTGAAGGATCTGTATGGAGGAGTGGGCCAAAATCCCTGCTGCAGTGTGTGCAAACCTGGTCAAGAACTACAGGAAACGTATGATCTCTGTAATTGCAAAAAAACGTTTCTGTACCAAATATTAAGTTCTGCTTTTCTGATGTATCAAATACTTATGTCATGCAATAAAATGCAAATTAATGACTTAAAAATCATACAATGTGATTTTCTGGATGTTTGTTTTAGATTCCGTCACTCACAGTTGAAGAGTACCTATGATAAAAATTACAGACTTCTACATGCTTTGTAAGTGGGAAAAACTGCAAAATCGGCAGTGTATCAAATACTTGTTCTCCCCACTGTATGTGGTGATTTGGGATAATGTGAGTTTCCATCGCTTAAAGACCATCAGGCAATGGTTTGTGACGATGATGGAATTCCTCCCACCCTGTTCCCCATTCCAGGATGCTGATGGAATTCCTCCCACCCTATTCCCCATTCCTTAACCCAATTGAGGAGTTCTACTCAGCATGGAGGTGGAAGGTCTACGATCGCCAGCCACATACTCAGATGACCCTGCTGGCTGCCATGGATGCAGCATGTGAGGACATTACAGCAGACGTCTGCAGAGGCTGGATATGACATTCCAAAAGATTCTTTCCGGGCTGCATTGCAAGGGAAGATATCCATTGTGATGTGGATGAGAATATGTGGCCCGACAGACCTGGACGTCAGGAGGTGTAGAAAGACTGCACTGTATTTCCCCATACAGCGCTGCATGTACAGTTTCCTATGTTTACCTTTCTAATTTTGTATTTTTTTCCTTTGTGCTGTACAATAGTCTTGTCTTTTTATTTCCTGTATCACAGTGACATTGTACTGTAATTTGTTGATCTCTTGCAATCAATATCCCACGTACAGTAATGTGTAACTTTGTACTATTGAAATTGATATATGCCATAGGAAAAGTGCAGCCTTGTGCATTTTCAGTCATTGTCATGAAAACCGTAGCCATATAGTTTACATCAGAAAATACTTCGAGTACACTGTTATATTGACAACATGGCTGAGCATTTTGACTATCTTGTTTGTGAACAATGATACAAGGTCATTCTGATGGCACTGATATGTTCATTGACATAAATATTTACTTTTGAGAGATGAACTAAGGATTTTGAGCAAGTTACAGGCTTTTGCAGGTAAGCCATTGTGTGGTGTTTGTACGAATTGTTTCGAGAAATGCACTTACTGATTTGCAAATGTTAAGGATTATTCGAGAAATGTACCAAAGCGACTGAGAAACTATAAATAAAGGTTAAATACAAATAAAAATAAATAAAAGGTGAGGATTTAAAGAGACATGCAGTAACCTTCTCTGACCACCAGATGTCTCTGTTACACCACCAGAGAATCAGGATGAACGATGAGGAGTATAGGAGCAGAAGAAGTCCATTCAACACCTGATTCCAAACCTTTTTAATTTTTTTCTCCCAAACAGACACAGAGAGAAATACAAGTTTTATGTTGATTGTTTTACCTTATAGAAAGGAAGTTTGTTGCTTTGTATCAGAAACTGTTGAAGTCGGAAGTTTACATACACTTAGGTTGAAGTCATTAAAACTCATTTTTCAACCACTCCACGGATCTCATGTTAACAAACTATAGTTTTGGCAAGTCGGTTAGGACATCTACTTTGTGCATGACACAAGTAATTCTTCCAACAATTGTTTACAGAGAGATTATTTCACTTAGAATTCACTATATCACAATTACAGTGGGTCAGAAGTTTACATACACTAAGTTGACTGTGCCTTTAAACAGCTTGGAAAATTCCAGAAAATGATGTCATAGTTTTAGAAGCTTCTGATAGGCTTATTGACATCATTTGAGTCAATTGGAGGTGTGCCTGTGGATGTATTTCAAGGCCTGCCTTCAAACTCCGTGCCTCTTTGATCAACGTCATGGGAAAATCAAAAGAAATCAGCCAAGACCTCAGTCTGGTTCATCCTTGGGAGCAATTTCCAAACACCTGAAGGTACCACGTTCATCTGTACAAACAATAGTATGCAAGTATAAACACCATGGGACCACGCAGCCGTCGACCACTCAGCCTCCTAGAGAACGTACTTTGGTGCGAAAAGTGCAAATCAATCCGAGAACAACAGCAAAGGACCTTGTGAAAATGCTGGAGGAAACAGGTACAAAAGGATTTATATCCACAGTAAAACAAGTCCTATATCGACATAACCTGAAAGGCTGCTCAGCAAGTAAGAAGCCACTGCTCCAAAACCGCCATAATAAAGCCAGACTATGGTTTGCAACTGCACATGGGGACAAAGATCGTACTTTTTGGAGAAATGTCCTCTGGTCTGATGAAACAAAAATAGAACAGTTTGGCCATAATGACCATCGTTATGTTTGGAGGAAAAAGGGGGGGGGCTTGCAAGCCGAAGAACACCATCCCAACCGTGAAGCAAGGGGGTGGCAGCATCATGTTGTGGGGGTGCTTTGCTGCAGGAGGGGCTGGTGCACTTCACAAAATAAATTGCATTATGAGGAAGGAAAATTATGTGGATATATTGAAGCAACATCTCAAGACATCAGTAAGGAAGTAAAATCTTGGTTGCAAATGGGTCTTTCAAATGGACAATGACCCCAAGCATACTTCCAAAGTTGTGGCAAAAAATGACAACAAAGTCAAGGTATTGGAGTGGCCATCACAAAGCCCTGACCTATATATAGAAGTTGTGTGGGCAGAACTGAAGAAGCGTGTGCGGGCAAGGAGGCCTAAAAACCTGACTCCGTTACACCAGTTCTGTCAGGAGGAATGGGCCAACATTCACCCACCTCTACGCAGATGAAACCATTCTTTATACATCTGGCCCCTCTTTGGACACTGTGTTTACTAACCTTCAATCAAGCTTCAATGCCATACAACACTCCTTCCGTGGCCTCCAACTGCTCTTAAATGCTAGTAAAACTAAGTGCATGCTTTTCTATCGAACGCTGCCAGCACCCGCCCACCGAACTATCATCACTACTCTCGACGGATCCGAATTAGAATACGTGGACACCTACAAATACCTAGGCATCTGGTTAGACTATAAACTCAACTTCCAGACTCACATCAACCATCTCCAATCCAAAATTAAATCCAGAATTGGCTTCCTATTTCGCAACAAAGCCTCCTTCACTCATGCTGCCAAACATGCCCTTGTAAAACTGACTATCCTACCGATCCTTGATTTCGGCGATGTCATTTACAAACTAGCCTCCAACACTCTACTTAGCAAATTGGATGTAGTCTATCACAGTGCTATCCGTTTTGTCACCAAAGCCCCATACACTACCCACCACTGCGACCTGTATGCTCTCGTTGGCTGGCCTTCATTATATATTCGTCGCCAAACCCACTGGCTCCAGGTCATCTATAAGTCTTTATTAGGTAAATCCCCGCCCTATCTCAGCTCACTGGTCACTATAGCAACACCCACTCGTAGCATGCGCTCCAGCAGGTATATCTCACTGGTCACCCCCAAAGCCAACACCTCCTTTGGTAGCCATTCCTTCCAGTTCGCTGCTGCCAATGACTGGAACGAATTGCAAAAATCATTGAAACTAGAGGTTCCTATCTCCCTCAATAACTTTAAGCATCAGTTGTCAAAGCTGCTTATCGATCACTGCACCTGTATATAGCCCTTCTGTAAATAGCCCACACTACTACCTCATCCCCTTATTTATTTTTTGTTTATTTTCACTAATCTTGCACTCCAGTATCTCCATTTGGACATCATAATTTGCACATCCTTCATTCCTGTGTTAATGATGATAATTCTGTAATTTATTTCACCTCTATAGTCTATTTATTGTCCTACCTCCTAACCTTACTGCATTTTTGCACTACATTTTGCACTCTGTATATAGATTTTTCTATTGTGTTTTTGACTGTTTGTTGAATGTGTAACTCTGTGTTGTTATTTGTCGCACTGCTTTGCTTTGTCTTGGCCAGGTCGCAGTTGCAAATGAGAACTTGTTCTCAACTGACCTACCTGGTAAAATAAAGGTGAAATAAAAAAAATTTTAAAAAAAATTGTGGGAAGCTTGTGGAAGGCTACCCGAAGGGTTCACCGAAGTTAAAAAATGTAATGGCAATGCTACAAAAATACTAATTGAGTTTATATAAACTTCTGACCCACTGGAAATGTGATATAAAAGCTGAAATTTCACATTTTTAAAATAAAGTGGTGATCCTAACTGACCTAAGACAGGGAATTTGTACTAGGATTAAATGTCAGGAACTGTAAAAAACTGTGTTTAAATGTATTTGGCTATGGTGTATGTAAACTTCCGACTTCAACTGTATATACACACACAAAACATTTGCTTTTCTTTAAAAAACAAGGACATTTCTAAGTGACCCCAAACTTTTGAACAGTATTGTATATACAAATAAATAAATAAATAACTCACAGGGTGGATGTCTATTAAGAGTCCATTATCGTCCTCAGTAGGCTGAAGTCCCTGTACAGCAGGACAGGGTCAGCATTGTAGAAGTGAGGGTGCGAGATGAACTCAGGGGAGTCTAGAAAACAATATTAAAGTTAGTTGAATCCTGACTTTGAATTTCGTTTGTTCAAATCTCCCCTTGGTATCAATGCATGATTTATAAACATTTTTTACAGTATGTGGGCATTTCTCAAGCTACAGTTCAGCCCCATGTGCATATGTTATCTTGAGATGCATGTTCTATGGGGTGCTAGATTAGGAACATAATAGTGTAATGAATCATGATATGCTGTCTCATGCCTAAGTGTTTCTCCATCCGTTTACACAGTGGCATGGCTCCTCTGTGCATGTTTGCCATACCTCCTCCACCAGTCTGTTTATCAGACAAGGTATCTGGGTCATGACTAAAAGGGTATATGACGGTCACCCCTGAGATGTGTCCATGTACTCTGTGTGTTTGAAAAAATAATAAAATGGGTGCATTGAAATGTGTTTTTTTTACAGCGTCAGCCATAGTAGTACGGCACCCCTCAAGGATATTAGGGTAAGTGCCTTGCTCAAGGACACAGACAGATTTATCATCTTGGTGGCTCGGGAATTCAAACCATCAACCTTTCGGTTACTGGCCCAACACGCTAACCGCTAGACTGTGTGCGTGTGTTTGTGCGTGTGTGTTTGTGCGTGTGTGTTTGCACTGACTGGATCTGAAGGTGCTGACATTGGGGAGACCAGACTGTCTGCAAGGACAGAATCCCTCGTTGGGAGCGTAGTCTGAGCCATTAGCAAACAGAGTTTTAGGAGCCACATAACGATACAGAGGAATCCCCTCCATTATCCCCTCACGCTGGTACACCATCTCCAAAGACCTTTAGAGACACAGAGAGAGAGAGACAGAGAGGCTGTCTGTCTGTGTGTGTGTGTGTTTGTGTGGTCTGCTGGTTGACCACAGATATGATAAGCTGTTCCAGGATCAACCAGCTACAGACAGAGAGATAGTGATTTAGCAACTCCATGTTGAGAAACAGATCCATGTATTCAGTCACACAACCTCAGTTTATAACCCACTCAACAAGCCTTTATCTGATATCCACTCACATTCCATCTCACGACACATCATGGTGATTGAAGCCAGAATGCAGGAAGCTACATTTCTTTAATTCTAATAACCATCTCTCAACTATACTATCCATGCATTTACTCAGAACAAAAATATAAACGCAACATGTAAAGTGTTGAACCCATGTTTCATGAGCTGAAATAAAAGAGCCCAGAAATGTTCCATATGAACAAAAAGTGTATTTCTTTCAAATTTTGTGAACAAATGTGTTTACATCCCTGTCAGTGAGCATTTCTCCTTTGACAAAATAATCCATCCACCTGACAAGTGTGGCATATCAAGAAGCTGATTACACAGTATGATCATTACACAGGTGCACCTTGTGCTGTGGACAATAAAAGGCCACTAAAATAAAAGGGCACTCTAAAATGTGCAGTCACATTCCACAATGCAACAGATGTCTCAAGTTGAGGGAGCGTGGAATGTCCACCAGAGCTGTTGCCACAAAATTGAATGTTAATTTTTCTTCCATAAGCCGCCTCCAACAGCGTTTTAAAGAATTTGGCAGTGCGTCGAACAGGCCTCACATCCACACAGTCCAGTGATGTGCAGTCAGGGTAAGCAGGGCAACATGCTTGCCCTCCCGTCCATTGACACCACTTAAAGGAAGTGACGCGCGCCGCCGATCCGCACTACAGATAAGTTCATAGCTGGAAAAAAAAAAAGTCATAGCTGCAGGGCAACATTTAATTTTCTGCTTTCATAGCTTCATTCAACACGCTGAGTGACTTTGTACTTTTGCGCATTTTCGAAATAAGTTGTCTGGGGCAAACACTGCTTATGGGCGTGTCAAGGTCATATTTTTGAGTTAAGCTGTCTAGCATAATGTCTAAGAACATGGATGCCATACATCACCTAAAGCTATTTTCCAAGATGGATTTTCAGGGAAAACTGGAAATTATTCAGAGAGGAAGACCAACACCTGATCTGCATCAGCGAAAAGGTCAAACAATAATCAGGTCATTCAAGCGGGAGTGGTATGATCGTCGAGACTGGCTGTGTGGCTGCAGTGCGACTAGCCATTTATACTGTTTCCCATGCCTGCTTTTTTCAACTGGCGAAAACGCTTGGGTAAATGGTGGGTTCTGCAACCTCAACAATCTTACCAATGCTCTCAACAAACATGAGAAATCAGCAGTGCACATCCAACACCAGATCACCCTAAAAACATTTCGGAACGCAAGGATAGACCTGGCATTAAATGAGCAGCAACAGCTACAAGTGAGCATACACAATGCTAAGGTTAAAGAAAATCGTGAGATTCTGAAGGACCTCATTCGAGCAACATGCTACTTAGGAAAGCAGGAGTTAGAATTTTGGGGCAATGATGAGAGTACAACCTCAAGTAATCGTGGAAACTACTTCCACAGTTTTTTGGGGTGCATCGAATAGAATACATAACGATTTGATTGAAGCAGTCAGTGATGTAATGTGAAGATGAGAAATGCAGTCCCATTTGTTGCGGTGGAAGTTGACGAAACTACAGATGTTACAAACAAAACACAGATTTTTGTGATTTTACGTTATGTGGCTAAAAGTGAAGTCAATTATGCTTTTTTTTTTTTTTTGACGATGTGAGTGATGACAAACGGGCTGCGGCCTTGGCGGATTACATATTGGGCGTATTGGGGATGTACAACTGTATTGAAAAGCTGGTTGAGGCAACAAAGCTGCTTCATCTTGTCCTAACCCTACCAGCTACTACTGCCTCAGTGGAGAGGTCGTTCTCTGCATTAAAGTATCAAAACATACAGCCGTAATAGGACTGGAGAAGGACGATAGTAATCTTTGGCCCTAATATCATTTGAGTGAGAGACTTTTCAGACAAAAAAAGACGAATTTTACAATGCTGTCACCGAGATGTTCATCTTGAAGGAGAGGAGAATGGAATTAATTGACAAGTAGAGGTAGGCTTACATTTCCTTGTAATCTGTGGGTTAGAATGCTAAGAAATGTTAGTTTGAATGAACATGAGTTGTTAATGCAGCGCAAAGTCAGGCCTGTTTTTTTTATTTTAAATAAACTGGAATTTGACTAAAGCGGGACTCGGACCTATTAGCCTAGACTTATTTTATTTGTTAGACATAATTGCTTCTTCATTTAGGTTATGTTCTATTTATTTAATTCGTCAGGCTTGGAATTCAAAATAACATACATTTAATGTAGGGCTAGTGTCATTATTTAAATAGCAAAGCTATTCGTTAGGCAATTTTATTGTTAGTGTTTCTACATTTCTCTCTCCCCCCGTTGTCATTATAGGCAGTGCTTGCCCAACCACTGACCTCACTGCACGTCACTGGTAGCCAACACTTTATTAATATATAAGTCCTAGCATATTAGTTGAGAACAGTGGGGTATGATTGTTGTGCATCCCATCAGTTTCTGAAAGTACTATTTGCCTAAATATCTGCTATGATGGCATACATCTTTAAGTGCAGTCTCCTTTCTAACTCACCTCTTTGCTACGAGGTCCTGCCTGCTCACTGTTCTCCTGACCTCCTCCTGCCTGCTGACTGTCATTCTGAACTCCCTCTGCTTCCTTAATACAACAGCACATAATGGAAAACTCACCATCCCCCATACTATCCTGCTCAGTATTAAGCATACAATCGTGACAGAAACATTATAGATCTAAATTATGTTAGTCAAATTTATTTTTTTAGTTAGCTAACATACCTTTCCAAACCTCTCCTTGGCCCCTCCAGACATTTCACATTTTTGTTTTAACACTTAACTGACACACATGGTTCAATTACTCAACTAATCATCAACCTTTGACTAATTAAATCAGGTGTGGCAATTTAGGGTTAAAACTAAAATATGAACATTCTGTGGGGGCCAGTGGAGAGGGTTGGGAAACCCTGTTTTAGGGTCAAGCTCTATTTAAGGTGGTACTCACCCCCAACATTAGCTGCAATATGGTCACCTGTTCCGGAAAGGTCCATGTTCTCTGCTGTGACTTTTGATTACAATAATATAGAATTAACATGAGGCAGCTAGGACTGGCATATGTTATCTATTTAGAAAAAACGGTTACACTTTACATGTGTAAACAAACACACAACAAAATAGGTACATAACACTTAACATGTCTTGAGGTCTTTTTAGGCCTTTTTTGTCCAGGTCTTTGGGGAATTATGTTGCCTCTGCTGTCCCTCTCTATCCATTGGACAGGGGCAAGGCTAGTGGCAGGAGCAGGTGACTGTCGCTTTGCAGTTCGCTCCTTCTGATCCTAAAGTATTTATTCAAATAAAACATATAATGAGAATCTGTCTTTGATTAAAATTACACAACACAACAACATTGTGTTATGTACCCACAATTCAACTGCCCTAAAACTATACTGGGGAAATGGGAAGAAATATCATTTACAGCTACATGTTGAAGTTGTAATGCTGTGCGATCGCTTTCTAAAAGAGCCTCCTCAAATGCCACCCGTGCCGCATCCCGCTCTTTGCTAATTTCTCTATCTGGTTGAATATAAACATGATTGTATGTTAACGTAGAAAAAAAGTACCAAAATGTGTGATCATATACTGTGAGACAATCAAATATATATAGTAGATTAACACATGATAGAAGTACATTGGTATACATTGTGGATGGTGGATTTTCATTATGGTGGGAACTGCGTTATACTGTGCAAAAGCCTCCACAGTTAATTAAAACTAATGTTTTTGTTATTTATCTGCTTTAATTCATTAACATCTCAGGTGCAAACAAAGCCGGTATTATTATTTATGAACTGCATATTTAAACAATTGGTATAGAGACAGCAAAAAGAGCACGCTCCGGGAACCAACAAGCTAACGCGTTACAACAACAACAATGTTGACCAGAGCGAATAAAGATCACTTCCAGTAATATACAGGATGATAAAGCAATACACATAACTGATTAAAATACAATAATAGTCTAGAATTATGCAGGCCCAAATCCATAAACTACTAGATTATTGGTCATTTCTTATCCAATAACTTACCTCGCTTTCACTTTAAAATAGCTAGCTACGTCCAAATAAGCAGTTATGTTTATTTGTACTAATAGAACAAATTCCGAGAGCATCGAGTTAGGATTCAGAAGGGGCGTGGCACTGATGGAGTTCGATGCCCCAAGAGTTTGTGCTATTTGTACATAAAAACATTGTGATAATTTGTACATATAGTACATAATAAATGAGACTGGGTTGTTCCAATGAATATATGGGATCATCAGATCATTATATTTTGCTCTTTCACACATTGGCCGTGTAGCATTTACAGTGTGGCCTCTGCAGAAGTCAGGGCATTCATAACTCTTGCACTTCGCTGAGCAGCACAGAGCTTTTGTCAAGGAAGTGAATTTGTGTTTATACAGGACCTCCCGCCCTCACCTACCGTCAACCAATCATGTCAATGCAGAGCTAAATGCAGCCCTCCACATTGTTACAACATTTGAGAGCGGAGCTCAATTTAACACCAGCCACACTGCGCCTACAACCACATTTTCGGATCAAGCATTAATTGGCTCTTACTGTGTGAGGTGAAGAAAAAAATTATTGAGAAACACAGTTTTATAGTCGTGGACGTGGTTAGTTAAGACAATCAGAAATCAGACATCGCCAAATGGGCACTTTCCTACATTTTCCTGCAGCAGGCCAGGTAGGCTACTTCTATGCATTCTCAGGCACGCTCCCTCAGGACAAAGAAACCAGACACATTCTCATTGCTCACAGAGCGCTCCAAACAAAAGACAATGAAACATTTGTACAAATCTCATAATAGTTATGAAATAAACCAAAACTTGTTTCTCACAAGTGTAGCAGATTGTGAACTTTGCAAACAATGTTTCCACTCCAAGAATGAGAATGGTAAATGACTGTAATTAATACATGTGAATAATTATCATTCATGATTGACAGTGATGATGGCCTGTAGGTATGCCTAACTTTGTGTTTGAGGGCATTAAAAATCGAACATTTTCTTGATACGATATGTGTGGGCATAGGCAGACGTGTGTGGGGGGGGGTTTCATAGATCCACACTATTGAGAAGATGTGGCCAGAGGTTTACAACCGTGTGAACTATCCTGTGAAGACTTCCTTGGTGCAATTAGTGGACCAGGATGAGTTGGACGTGGAAGACAACTTGGTGAAGTACTGCGTCTCAAACCTGGCCTGCCAGCTGTGCCGCATTAGTGTCTCCAGAGTGGTGGATTCATGGAACGTCCACAGAATCCCTGGTAAGACTTATCTTCATCTTGTCCTTTTTGTAATTTTCCAAAAAGGTGTGAATTCATTATTATAATATTGATTGTAATGACCTAAAACTATCTACACCGAAATTCTTTATCGACAAAATATATTTGAAATGTGCTTACAGGAAAGGGAATTCCAAATGTGCTGATAGGCAATGGATGCCCAGCTAAACTACCGCCTCACCTGCTGCCACATGTTTCAACAGCTGCTGATATGTATCTGGAGCTGACAGGATCAGCGTTGACAAGGTAGTCCACCTTTGGTGTTAACCTTTTCTGTTCTTTCTGAGAGTTCTCTGTGCAGTACCCAGACTTGGCACCTCTTTTTGAGAACACTACACACTCCAACTACCGACACTTTCAAGAGGCATTGAGTGGCCTAATTGATATCACTAGAAGATTCATCTAAATCAAATAAAATGTTATTTGTCACTTACACACTTCACAGCAGGTATAGTGTGCATCAAAATACTTGTGTTCAACCACTCTAAAAGGTTGTCTGGTTCTGTTAATTTGTAACTCCGTATCAACCTGACATACTGTATTAGGCTTGTGATATTGGTCATTCCCACAGGGTAATTTGTTGTTGTTCTGAAGCAAATTGAGTTCATAAGGAAGAAGATTGCTTGTTAATCGCACAAGAATAGAATACCGTCAGAGAGGAGACTTGTGAGGAGCGGTCATCTTGGGAGGCATCTCAATATGGAGGCTTTCCCTCTTGGTGTCCTATCCTCCTTTGTCTTTGCTGATCTGAATATAGGTAAGGTGATTCAATGTGGTGGATGCCTACCAGCCAGGAATTAGGAATTGTCCCCTTCTGTTGTTTCAAATGAACCACGTTGGACCATTGAGACGCAGCCGTATCTTGTTAACATCGGGTGTACTCTGGGAACTGTAGTCCTCTTAATTCAGTAAATCACAAATGCATTTTTTCTTTGAAATTGTTGATGTTGAAGACTGATCACACCAAATCAAAAAGACAACAGTTCATCAGACTCTGGTTTAGGCTACAGTACTGTACGTTCTGACTCAGGTCCCCTTCCCGGTGCCTCAAGTTTGTTTTTAGGCCATAATACATTCACTAAAACTGAAAAGAAAACATATAGAGAATGTATAGTGTAAGAGTGGAATGATGCTGTATCTGGTGTGTGAGATGCCTGCCAAGACATGACCTGTCCCCACTGAGTTGAGTCTGCGTCTTAAGTGCCAGTGGTGTGTCCTCGCCTTAGCCCAACCAATTAACATGATAGACAGGCTTTATTTTTATTGGCTACTTAACTAGACGGTCTGACGTCACCCCTACGCGTCAAATCTCCCCCTAAACATAGCGAACGAGTTACCAACACTTGCTCCAAACTTTGGGCAAAAGGTAATTCAGTTTACTTAAGTAGTTAGATGGTTTTTCATTCAATTTATTAGATAGATACGGTTCTAACATCCGTACATTATTTACCCGTGACTAACAATGGCGAATGACTTTAGCTTAGTTGGCTGGCTTTAGTTTCGGACTAGGTAGCTATATTGTATCACAAACGAATATGATATGGAAGTAAATTCAGTCACGCCATGATACAGTATGTTGTGTGATCCTCCCACTATGCCTCTGGAAACCGTGCAGTTTATTAGGCTACAGATTAGAATGTTATGAACTTCACAGGGTGGTGAAAGTGCACTGTGATCTTGATGCTCCTTTCCAATAAATATTTAGGGGACATAATGATTGATACTTGGCTGCCGTTTGACAAATATAAATATTCTCGTCCATATCCATAATCTCATGTAGTCTAGCCTACCCGCACTGCATACAGCGCGTGAAGCGGTTGTATCTGCATGTGCCAAGACCAGAGTGGGCACATTTGCTATTTAATGCAACTGTTTGTGACATAACTATTGTTAGAGTTGAAAATGCGATGGATTTTGTTTACACTACATCAAACTGATTTTGTATATTCAAGTGTTTGGTGGAAACACCACTGATGGGGAAAATACGCCTATTGTCTTTATGCAGACTTTAGAATATTTGCATGAAAATCTGTCGCCGATTGGATGGAAACCTACCTAAAGAATCCAATGTCAATTCAATCTCTCATGCTTTGAAGAAAACTAAGTTTAGAAAGAGTTCAATTCAATAGGAGACGGTGAAGTAGAAATGCAAAGTGCCTGAGAATACTTTGACCAATTACATCTGATAATGCTCAAAGGTTAAAATAATCGTAATGAGTTGTGTAGGACAGAGGACTGGGTATAATGTTGAATGTTTCATTATGTTGCTTCAAACGTTCTCTCTCTCTTTCAGCATTGAACGGTTGTGGCGGGATGTGTGGATGACCGTGTCGCATGATTTTCAATGTTTAGAATTTAAACAACTTGGACGGGGACAATGCCTGCCTCCCGGAGGTGCATGGCCAGGGAATTGTGGTCCCACCAGTGGAGTGCCCGCTGACAGAGCAGGATATTACACTGCTCAGGGCAGCCATCGATCCAACCTCACCATCGAGACTATGGGCAAGATATTTATGCATCTGTTTTGAATGTGCTGCTACTTACTGAATGATCCTTACTGTTGCAAAGAATATCTGTCTAGTCCAGTAATTGTAAAATGCTACAATGTTATGAAATGTGGCCGCAGCAAAATGAGACCAATTGGCTGATTTTGATTGGTTACTATGGATAGAATCAGCGTTTATTTAAATGACAAATGTAGTCTAAAATGAAAGTGTTTGACTAAGAGCTGCAGTCATCATTTATTAAATGTGAACTTTTACTATATGGGGGAAAAAGTGATCTTTTTGATAGAAAATAAACCTTTAAAAAAAATTGACACTGAATTTCATGTGATACAATATGTAACAAAACAAGTCATGCACTTAAGCAGGTGGAGTAATGAGTTGTGTTCACATGCAAAAGTGATTACTTTTGATAAAAATGGTTTATCGGCCTTCCCAATATACTATACTGAACAAAAATATAAATGCATACAGCAAGCTGAAGAACTAGGTAGACAAGTTAATTAGCAGGTTATGTATTGTTATTGGAAGCCAAAATACAGGTATCTGCCCAATAGAAAAACAAGGAATACTGCCACCTTTGGCTGTACTTCTGAATGTTGTATAATTGTAGTACGATGACAAATTATGGGATGCAATTTTTGTTTACATTCTTCGGTGACAATGGCATATGCAGTACATCAGTACTTAATGTAATTTGACATCAGGGAAGAGGTCTCTATAGAACTCAATTACAAAGAGATGTAGTGTTAGAGGTAGATTTACCTAGAATGTCCCAGAAACCTCAATGACTTGGATCCTCTGACATGGTCATTGTTCTTTTTCCAAGTCCTGCATGAATAAACTCAAGCTCCTCTGCAGGTGGTATACACTGTAAACAAAAAGGTTTCCAGGCCTTTGTAGTCTTGTCCTGGAAGAAGGGTTTGATCTTCTTTTTCCAGAGGCAGCCTGCCTCCGAAGAACCTGCAAGTAAATGGGAAAAAGTGGAAAAGAGGTATACGAGATAGTGATGCACACTTAACTATGAAAGAGAGAGCATGTCTATTAATATTATTTTGTGTTTGCAAATGTGTTCCAAACTAAGAACCATCAACTTTGGATGCATAACTTTCTAAGTGTGTGTGTTTGAGAGATTGATATGATAATGGTAAAAAGTAATACATAATTTACAGATTGGCTGAATTGATTAATCATCAAAACAGTGACTAGTTTGAACATATACTTTCCTTAACCCAAGTAGCTGTAAATAAAGGGCAAAATGTCATTCAATCTCATGATGTAAGTGTCGTTGTGTCATGCTGGATACGTATACGTTTTGTTTTGATGTCTTATTTTTGTTTACAATTCTATACATTTTGCTTTCAATTATTTGGTTTTTGATTTCAACATTCATTATTTCACCCGTCCTCGAAAATATAATGTTTACATTCTCAACTTTATTTTTCATGTTCACAATTTATTTTATTTTAAATTCAATAAATATGGTGTGAAATTGACCCCATACACCTATTTCTAACCTGTTTTTAGTAAAACATATGTAATGTGCACTAGAGCACATTACATAAATTTGCTCGGAAGTGGTTTAAACTGCATTCTAATGTTGACTTTACTTAAAGAAATACGTTATCAAGCGCAGTGTTTTATGCATGCTCAGTTCTTGGTTCTCGGGGGCTGCCCCAGTAGAAATTTGAAATGGAAGTTATGGAATTAAATTGCGTGGTTCTTTTTATGGGGAAAATTCCTCAATGAAACGGACACTAAATGTGCAGAATGATACATTTGTCTCTGATGGCCATCAAGTAGCCTATTAATTTATGCTGTGTTGGTTTCTGTCTGTCCCAGGTAAGATATCTTGTTTGTGTAAACTACTCAGTTGCTTAAGAGGTGATTGCTGTTCTGCTGAGTTGTTCTGCGGGAGCTAGTTGAGGCCCGCTCTCTCGCTTGCCCATGTGTTTAGTCAATATTATTCCGATAATTATTTTGCATTATTTTAGCCTTTTTCTGTAGCCTGTCAACTATGTGTCTGTTGATCCCTGTTCTCTCCTCTCTGTACAGGCCATACAAACGCTTCGCACCGCGTGGCTGCAACCACTAATCTGGTGGTCCCTGCGCGCACGACCAACGTGGAGTTCCAGGTCTCCGGCAGCCTTTGGAACTGCCGTTCTGCGGCCAACAAGGAAGAGTTAATCTCAGCCTATGCTGCCCTCCGGTCCTTCGACTTCTTGGCGCTGACGGAAACATGGATTACCACAGAAAACACTGCTACTCCTACTGCTCTTTCTTCATCTGATCATGTGTTCTCGCATACCCCGAGAGCATCTGGTCAGCGTGGCGGTGGCACAGGAATTCTAATCTCTCCCAAGTGGACGTCCTCTCTCTTCCCCCTGACCCATCTGTCTATCTCCTCATTTGAATTCCATGCTGTCACAGTCACTAGCTTAACATCCTTCTAGCCCTCCAGGTTGCCTTGGAGAGTTCATCAATGAGCTTGACACCTTGATAAGTTCATTTCCTGAGGATGGCTCACCCCTCACAGTTCTGGGTGACTTAAACCTCCTGACGTCTGCCTTTGACTCATTTCTCTCTGCCTCCTTCTTTCCACTCCTTTCCTCTATTGACCTCACCCCCTCACCGTCCCCCCCTACTCACAAGGCAGGCAATACGCTTGACCTCATCTTTACTAGATGGTGTTCTTCTACTGATCTCTCTGCAACTCCCCTCCATGTCTCCGACCACTACTTTGTCTCCTTTTCTCTCTCGCTCTCCTCCAACACTACTCTCTGCCTCTACTCAGATGGTTATGCGCCACCGCAAACCTTCACTCTCTCTCCCCCACTACTCTCTCCTTTCCCATCCTATCATCTCTTCTCTCTGCTAAATCCTTCTCCCTCCTGTCTCCTGATTCTGCCTCCTCGACCCTCCTCTCCTCCCTTTCTGCATCTTTTGACTCTCTATGACCCCTATCCTCCCGGCCGGCTCGGTCCCCCCCTCCTGCTCCGTGGCTAGACAACTCATTGCAATCTGACAGAACAGGGCTCCGGGCAGCTGAGCGGAAATGGAGGAAAACTAAACTCCCCATGGACCTGTCATCTTTTCACTCTCTCCTCTCTACTTTTTCTTCCTCTGTTTCTACTGCTAAAGCCACTTTCTACCACTCCAAAGTTCAAGCCTCAGCCTCTAACCCTAGGAAGCTCTTTGCCACTTTCTCCTCCCTGCTGAATCCTCCTCCTTCTCTCCCTCCTCCCTCTCTGTGGATGACTTCGTCAACTATTTTGAAAAGAAAGTTGACGACATCCGATCGTCATTTACTAAGCCTATTGACACCACTGGTCCTGCTCACACTGAGCAGGACCAGTGGTACGGCCGGCCGCCCAACAACCTGCCCACTTGACCCTATCCCCTCTCTTCTCCAGACAATTTCCGGAGACCTTCTCCCTTACCTCACCTTGCTCATTAACTCATCCTTGACCGCTGGCTGTTTCCCTTCCGTCTTCAAGAGGGCGAGTATCCCTCCTTTCTTTTCTCTCCAACTCTTGAGTGTCCTGTCGCTAACCAACTCTCCTGCTATATCTCTCAGAATGACCTTCTTGATCGTCAGGTTTCAAGACTGGTCTCCTCTGCTCTTTTTCTTCAAGACCTATAGTACCAATAACATCAAAGCGGTGACATGATCCTGCAGGTTCATGCTCTACAACATTCGCAGAGTACGACCCTAACTTACACAGAAAGCAGCATAGGTCCTAATCCAGGCACTTGTCATCTCCCGTCTGGATTTGTAGAGGGTTCTTTGCACAGTGCTGATTTTCTCTTCTCTATTCAAACAAGCTTTAACTTAGAAAATGACAGACAACAGCTTCTTAGTATATAAAAATATCTTTAGTTATGCAAATTTGCATGGCAGAAGTTTAATAGTCAACAGAATTTGTATAGCTCTCTAGAAGTTCTGCAAAGTTTCTAAGTTGTGTCAGTCTTATAGCTTTCCAGACATTTCATAAACATTGGGTCATAGAAAGGTGTGACCTTCACAATAAAAGTATCTTTCGACAGTATGTGGTTCTCTCAGGACTGTAGTGTTCCATTTCTCCCAGAGAACCATATAGATTAGAAGCAAGGTAATCTGGGGAGCAGATGCGTGGGGCTGTCTGATAAGTTTTTGTAGGCACAGCTCCAAACAGCTTTTAACACACACACAAAGACCTCTTTCAGAAGAAACCTGACCATTTAATATCCCATAAGATAATTTATTAACCCTTTAAAGAGATGAGGCCCCTAGTTAACCCCTTCACTGTCAGCTAGAACAGGGTGTTCCAAGGCCTCAGAATAGATCTGATTATTACAGACACTACTAATTACTCAAGTTTATATTCAATATAAGGTAATATTTCTAATAATGCATATGCATAATAAAATGAAAATGATAAAGTGGATGATACAATCTCCAACATTCCCCTCTGTGAGACTATATTTAACATCAAGTGAAAACATCATGCCATATAAATAATCTTGTGGATTATTGAGTTAAAAACCTGCAATGTTTCACAATCAGTTGATACACAACCATTTATCCATGTCCCCACAAAGGGGAGCAGACGGGACCAGAACAGGCCCAGAGCTTTTAGCATAGTAATTCAATTCAACCTGCTTTATGGTCCTTTATGGTCCTTAAACCTAGTTTAGGACCATAAAGCCAGGAACAAATGTGTTAATTATACATTTCCCCAAACAACACAAAACACAAATCCCAATAAGGAGTATTAACTGGGGCATAAGAATGGGTATCAGCCAGGTAAGCAGTTCGGTTCCCCATTCTCCAAAGATGGATGTCAACCAGGAAGAGAACCAGTCAGATTGGCTTGGTGCCAATGTATCAGCCAAATTACTTATTTCATTGATTATTTTGGTCATGTTATCAGATGAATGAATCAGGGAGCAGCATTACACACTGACCATTCACTGTTAGCCCCAATGCTGAGCAATACCCTCCCTGATAGATAGATAGATAGATAGGTACTTTATTGATCCCCCGGGGGGGAAATTTCATTGTCAAGCAGCTACAACAAAACACAGGGCAGGTGCAAAATGCCACAACGAAAGTACACAAAAGACAGATACACGGTACATGATACATAGAGCGGCAGTATGAAAAAGTATAGAAATACAAGATATCTGGAGTGCAAAAAAATAAAAGCTATAAAAAAGACATTGCATAGTATGGGTGGTTGGCTGAATATGTACACTATACATTGGTGGATGTGTGGATGTGACATATTGATACCAGTAATCTGTTGACCATATTGTAAAATATGCCACTCAATCATGCTATGTGTGATGGTTTTGTCTATGAATCCTGCATAGTTAATGCAATTCTGTGACTTCCCTATAGGGACACTCCCTTGGTTGCATATGCACAGTGGTGGGTTGTGTGCAGGCACTATCCTTGTCACTACAGGTTCAATGGCCCCTCTACCCAAATGAGTGGCCCATTGGTGTTTAGGGGGGGTAAGGGCACTCTGCTGCTTGAGAGACTGTATACGTAACTGCTCTCCTTCTCCTACTACTACTTGTGCGTTGCCTAAATCTGGATGCATCATGTATTTCGTCGCATAAAGTGGAGATATCCACGTAATATCTTCCTTTGATAGAGGTTTACCCGTAGTACCAAACAGCTCACCCGCAGACGAGGGCTTTGGAAACATAATTATTCTGGACCCATTTGGTGTTGCCCTCCTACCCAGGCCCTGCAGCATGTTAACCCAGGTATTGGTTGACTTCAAGCAAGCAGAGCACAGATTATTACAAATAACACAGCACATTCATAGCCAAGTGGGTGTGGTGCATGATATTGTCTCGTCTTGTTTCACGGGGATCATGCAAGGTGGTGGGTTCTTCATCAGGTGGCAAGTTCTGGTCCCCTTTCACTCTTTTGGTGGATGGTTCTCCTTCTTCTCGCAGTGCGACGGGTGGTGCCATCCCTGTCTCTCGGTCACTGACAGCCGTCGGGTGGCCTGGATCACATGGTATGGTCCCATCCATCTTGGCTGGTTCCATTTTCGCTTGTGAACCCTCAGCTTTACCCAGTCTCCGATCTGGACATGGATTTCATCTCTGTCCTCTCTATCTGGGACCTCCTGGGCGTTCCTAGAATGAGAATACAAAGACCTAACAGTAGAAGTTAGTTCCTTCATATAATTTAACAGATCGTCCTCCAGTCTAGTCAGGTCAGTCTGTTTGTCAGTCATGGGCCTATGATACGGAGCATTCATGGAACGGCCTGTTAACGGCGGGCCCTGATGGCATCAGCCCAAGGGTGCTGAGGGTCTGTGCTGACCAACTGTGTGGAATACTCCAGCGTCTCTTCAACCTTAGCCTGAGCCTAGGAAGGGTCCCTGTGCTGTGGAAAACATCCTGCCTCGTCCCAGTGCCCAAGAAGGCACACCCCACTGTCCTGAATGACTTCAGACCTGTAGCGCTAACATCCCACATCATGAAGACCCTGGAAAGGTTAGTCCTCGCTCACCTCAGACCCCTGGTGTGTTCATCAATGGACCCCCTGCAGTTTGCATACCAGCGCAACATCGGGGTGGATGATGCAATCATCTACCTTCTGCAGAGGGCCTACTCTCCCCTGGACAACGCAGGTTGCACTGTGAGGGTTATGTTTTTTGACTTCTCCAGTGCCTTCAATACCATTCATTGAGAAGATGAGGAGGATGAAAGTGGAAGCACCCTTAGTCTCCTGGGTCACGGACTACCTGACCGGTAGGCCACAATTTGTGCGACTACAGAGCTGTGTGTCAGAACGGGCAGTTAGCAACACAGGGGCCCCCCAGGGTACGGTCCTGTCCCCCTTCCTGTTCACCCTCTACACCTCAGACTTCAGATATAACTCTGAAACATGCCACCTACAGAAGTTCTCGGATGACTCTGCTATTGTAGGGTGCATCAGGGGGGGGGGCAGGAGGAGGAGTACAGGAGCACAATCAGTGACTTTGTGTTGTGTTGTGAGCAGAACCACCTTCAGCTCAACATCAGCAAAACTAAGGAGATGGTGGTGGACTTCAGGAGAACCAAGGCACAACTGACTGCAGTCCCTATACAGGGGATGGATGTGGAAATGGTTGAGTCATACAAGTTCCTGGGTGTCCATGTGGACAACAGGCTGGAATGGGCTGGTAACACCGGGGCCCTGTACAAAAAGGGCCAGAGCCGACTCTACTTTCTGAGGAGGCTCAGGTCCTTCAACGTGTGCAGTAAACTACTGCATACCTTCTACCAGTCTGTGGTGGCCAGTGCCATCTTTTTTGCAGTGGTGTGCTGGGGAGCAAACATCAAAGCCGGTGATGCTTCTCGGGTAAATAAGCTGATCAGGAAGGCTAGCTCTGTCCTGGGGATGAGCCTTGACACTCTAGAGGAGGTGGCGGAGAGACGGATCCTGGCCAAACTGCTGGCCATCATGGACAACGTCACCCACCCTCTGCACGCTATGGTTATGACGCAGAGGAGCACTTTCAGTCACAGACTGATCCCACCACGGTGTGCCAGAGAGCGCTACAGGAGGTCCTTCCTGCCGGCGGCTATGAGACTATATAATGCCTCACCGGGGTGCCGTGCCGTCGGCAACATAGATCTGGAACTGTTGGGGTGCTAGGACCTAGTTTAACAATTATGCATCCATCCGTGAGTAACTCTGGTCCGTCAGCACTCATCCACTCAGGACCTATTTATTCATACAGGTCTGTATATACATACTCATGTACAGTTGTTATATTATATCACATGCAATATTGTAAGTAACTATTGGACGTAGGCATTCACTCAGGAATGCATATTAGTATCCTGCCAGTTGCACCTTTTCTCATTGCTTTTAGTATATCGAATGTGCAATACGTGCAGTTGTCTGTAATTAAACCCTGCGCACTAAGGACTGTATTTTAAGGGAATTACTATTATTACCCCAAATGATATCATACACACATTTAGCTATTAAAGTATCTCTTCCTGTCTTTTACCTGTACAGTTTGTGTAAACATGCTAGTATTCACTTATCTGTAAATATAACTGTATACCTAACTGTACAGCTAATTTAACCATGCAAAATTTTCACTTACCTGTTAATTTACCCAGTCTATCTATTAAGTAAACTATTATTACCCTCGCTCATATCATACGCATTTTTAGCTACTGAAGTATTTCTCTGCCATCGACCTGTATAGTACAGTCAACCATCCAACATCCACCAATGTATAGTGTACATATTCAGCCAACCACCCATACTATGCAATGTCTTTATATAGCTTTTTTTTGCACTCCAGATATCTTGTATTTCTTTACTTTTTCATACTGCCGCTCTATGTATCATGTACCGTGTATCTGTCTTTTGTGTACTTTCGTTGTGGCATTTTGCACCTGCCCTGTGTTTTGTTGTAGCTGCTTGACAATTAAATTTCCCCCCCGGGGGATCAATAAAGTACCTATCTATCTATCTATCTATCTATCTATCTATCTATCTATCTATCTATCTATCTATCTATCTATCTATCTATCTATCTATCTATCTATCGCACTTTTCCCCGTTTCTGGTTGTTTTAAGGCGTTTTACCTCCAACACTTTTGCCCCTGTTACATTGTCTCTGATTTGATCTTCTGTAACATTTACCGGTATTCCTGTGATAACTCCTCGAACCAACGCCTTGTTTTCAGTCGGGACACACTTTATTCTCTTGCCATCTATTCTATTCAGTTCTATGGCTTTCTCTTGTTGCGTTTTATTCCTACAAAAAATTAGTAGCGCTCCATTTCTTAATACTTTTGCATTTTTGACCTCGCCTATCAATTTGTTTATCGACTTTGTTAATTGAATCGGATTCCACTCACCAAATGACGACCCCTCCTGAGATAGTTTCATGATCACTTTATATTCTTCTTCTTGTTGTTTACTTACTATTGTCATACTTTGTTCACTATCTGTTTCATCTATATTAGATATTACTTTCTCCGTTTTCTTGACCGTATTACATTCCAAACACTCCTATCTCTCCCGCCTTCTTCTTCTTCAAATCTCATCTCACTTCCTGTCTCCTCACTTCCTTCCGCCATTTCTTGCCCCTCCAACCCACCACCTTGATGAAATTCGTATACCCACCGCTAGCTAGTACTGTCTGTCAGTTGGCTATTTAAGGTAGCTTGAAGTGTCACGAAGTGCGTTTAATTAATAGACCCTGTGATGCGCAGGCATGGTGTGTGTGGTCTAATACATCTTTGAAATTAGGTGCAAAAGCAAGTGTATGTAAATTAAATGATTGTAATATATTTGTATATATTTTTTATAAATTTTAAAAATAATTGTATTGTAATAATGCTTGAAATGTCTGCTTACGGGCAGCAGGGGACCCCAAGCAATTGCGTGGTTTGCGTGTTGGGAAAACACGCGCCTGGATGTACATTAGTAATGAATGTGATGATCAGTAATTGCAATGTGATGTATAGTATTTCATTAAATTATCTAATGAGTCAGAAATGTATTGAATAATAATAACTAATGCATTCTGTTTTACATGATCATTATTCATGACTCTCCATCTTGGATATTGGATGATCAGACCCGCGTGAGTAATTACTTATTTGTCTTTTTTGTTTTTTTGACAACCAATAACACAACCAATAGTACATCCAGGCGCGTGTTCTAAAAATTATACAGAATTTACATACCATAGCCCTCCCACATTATATCTGATACTATAAAGAAATACAGGCCTTGTGAACAACAGAGTGTCTTCTTAAAGGTTCACATTAAATCAGTTTCTTTACATTTATCAATACTCTCCCCAAATGTTCTAAAGGTAGGTTGGATTATGATGTGTAGATGTTCTTCAAATTATACAGAATTTACGTACCATAGCCCTCCCACATTATATCTGCCATGAGCTCAATATTTAACACTCCAAAATTAACACGTAATCATCTTGAATTCAGCTTGATGTCCTAGTATGAAGCATTCAGTCATTCTCAGACTGATTACATAGTAGCACTGCTTACATCCCTTTCGCTAGATGTACATTAGTTATGCATGTGATTAACAGTAATTCCAATATGATGTATAATATTTCATTAAATTATGTAATGAGTCAAATTCAATGAACAATAACTAATGCATTCTGTTTTACATGATCATTATTCATGACTCTCCATCTTGGATAATGGATGATCAGTATCAGGTGAGTAATTACTTATTTGTCTATTTTGTTTATTGACATCCAATAACACGAGACAAAGAACAGACCAGAGTGTTAATCTGATACTATAAAGAAATACAGGCCTTGTGAACAACAGTGTCTTCTTCAAGGTTCAAATTAAATCAGTTTCTTTACATTTATCAATACTCTCCCCAAATGTTCTAAAGGTAGGTTGGATTATGATGTGTAGATGTTCTTCAAATTATACAGAATTTACATACCATAGCCTTCCCACATTATATCTGCCATGAGCTCAATATTTCACACTCCAAATTTAACACGTAATCATCTTGAATTCAGCTTGATGTCCTAGTATGAAGCGTTCAATCATTCTCAGATTGCTAACATACTATCACTGATTACATCCCTTCCATAGAGGTACGTTAGTTATGAATGTGATGAACAGTCATTGTAATATAATGTACACTGTGGTATTAGATTAAAAAAAATGTAATGTGACAAGAATTGGATTCAATGTAACTGTTTTAAGTAATTCATTTTGTTATACGTTATCATTATTAATTACACTCCATCTTGGATAATGGATGAAAAGGAGTAATACAATACCCCTCCCACAATATAGATCAAATTTCACACACCAATATTAAAATGGAATCAGCTTGAATTCAGCTTGATGTCCTAGTATGAAGCATTCAGTCATTCTCAGACTGATTACATAGTAGCACTGCTTACATCCCTTTCGCTAGATGTACATTAGTAATCAATGTGATGAACAGTAATTCCAATATGATGTTTAGTATTTCATTAAATTATGTAATGAATAAGACATTCTATTAACAATAATAACTAATGCATTCTGTTTTACATGATCATTATTCATGACTCTCCATCTTGGATAATGGATGATCAGCATTACGTGAGTAATTACTTATTTGTCTATTTTGTTTATTGACATCCAATAACACGAGACAAAGAACAGACCAGAGTGTTAATCTGATACTATAAAGAAATACAGGCCTTGTGAACAAAAGAGTGTCTTCTTAAAGGTTCACATTAAATCAGTTTCTTTACATTTATCAATACTCTCCCCAAATGTTCTAAAGGTAGGTTGGATTATGATGTGTAGATGTTCTTCAAATTATACAGAATTTACATACCATAGCCTTCCCACATTATATCTGCCATGAGCTCAATATTTCACACTCCAAATTTAACACGTAATCATCTTGAATTCAGCTTGATGTCCTAGTATGAAGTTTTCAGTCATTCTCAGATTGCTAACATAGTAGCACTGCTTACATCCCTTTCGCTAGATGTACATTAGTTATGAATGTTATTAACAGTAATTCGAATATTATGTATAATATTTCATTAAATTATGTAATGAGTCAAATTCAATGAACAATAACTAATGCATTCTGTTTTACATGATCATTATTCATGACTCTCCATCTTGGATAATGGATGATCAGCCTGGGGTGAGTAATTACTTATTTGTCTATTTTGTTTATTGACATCCAATAACACAAGACAAAGAACAGACCAGAGTGTTAATCTGATACTATAAAGAAATACAGGCCTTGTGAACAACAGTGTCTTCTTCAAGGTTCAAATTAAATCAGTAACTTTAAATTGTTCAATACTTGAAATGGAATCAGCTTGAATTCAGTTTCATTTTCTAATATGAAGCATTCAGTCATTCTCAGACTGATTACATAGTAGCACTGCTTACATCCCTTTCCCTAGATGTACGTTAGTTATGAATGTGATGAACAGTCATTGTAATATAATGTTTAGTATTTCATTAAATTATGTAATGAGTCATAAATTCAATGAATAATAATAACTAATGCATTCTGTTTTACATGATCATTATTGATGACTCTCCATCCCTTTCGCTAGGAGCGTGTTTGCCAATTTTGTAGATATAAAAAAAAAATCAAAAAAATAGAATAATAATGTTCCACCTGTGAGAACCTCTCACTGACACTAGTCAGCGCTGAATCAACTAGGGGAAGGAAGAAATCTTGCTTAAAGCGCTGTTCTGGTGTGAATTTAGTTTCCTCTGTGACCTCATTGAGGAACTGGTGAGATGCTCGTTTCTGTCTCTCCACTGGGAATGCCATATCTACCTGCATTTGTCTGCGCTGAGGCAAGTCCACTTTCTCTGTATTCCTGGAGAAACTATTTAACACCATCAGTTTCCCTCTTAACTGTTTCAATTGAAACACTGGGGCTTTGAAGGAGTTTACTGACACGATTTACCTGATATAAAACATTGTACCAGATCACAACACATAGTATGAACCGCCATGTCAGCTCCTTGCAAAGGCTTTGTGATAAAGACAATGTCTCTCCTTCCTTCTTCTCTGCTGCATGTTTTGTTAAGGCCTCCACAACTTCTGGCATTTGGTAGCGAAGTGCTTTTACACTGTCAATGCGACACTCCCATCTTGTTGTTGACTGGCTTTTCACTGTCAGCTTTACATGACGTAGTAGTATTGACCAGCGCTGTATTGAAGAGCTGAAGAGGTTGTAAAGGCGCTGAAGAATTCCAAACAAGCTCACAGAGCGAACTGATGACTTCGCTGCATCAGCCAGGTTGAGTGTGACTGCTGCAGGGAACACACATTGCCTTCTTGTTCAGTTCAAGCACTCTTGCCGGTATACCCTGCTTGTGTCCCATCTGTCACGGTGCGTATAGAAGGGACGGTAGACAGAGCGTTGATGGAGTGACATCCTTGTTTATTTACGTGAGGTTGTATCACAAAGCACATAAAACAAACGAAGGAGAGTGAAAACGAAACTAGTACTTACTAAACACGGTGACTTGCTGAGTTCTGCTCACAAGCAGACAAACCGAGACATACAAACAATGATCCACACACAGGTGGATTTGGAGGACAGCTAAATACTCTCCCCAATCAGAGACAACACTAGACAGCTGTCTCTGATTGGGGATCATTAATCCTCCCTCACTGAAGTGAGGACTGGGTTGTGGCTCAATCCACTCCCCCTGATGGGAGTAGCGGCTTCACCACTACCCAGCCCTCACAGTACCCCCCCTCCAAGGTGCGGGCTCCCGACCGCGCTTGATCTCCCCCTCCCCCCCCAAAAAAATTCACTAAACCAGGAGGGGAAATGGCGGGGTACTGAGGTGGTTGCTGGTGGGTGCTCCGGTTCCGGCCTCGGGCTTGACGCAGGCAGTGACAGCTGCTCTCCTCCTACCTCCCTGTTGCACACCCGGTCCGGTCCGGACCCCGGCGCGATGGTTCCCCCCTCAGTACTCCCGCGATTCACCAAGTCCTGTCTGGACCCTGGTGTGGGAGCCCTCGACCCTGGAGAGGGGCTGATGTCCTTCCCCGGCTCGGACCCCAGTGGAGCGGACTGCTCCGGCACTGGAGCGAAGCAGACGACCGGACCCGGACTGGGCACCGGTGGAGCGGACTGCTCGGCACTGGAGCGAAGCAGACGACCGGACCCGGACTGGGCACCGGTGGAGCGGACTGCTCCGGCACTGGAGCGACGCAGACGACCGGCCCCGGACTGGGCACCGGTGGAGCGGACTGCTCCGGCACTGGAGCGACGCAGACGACCGGCCCCGGACTGGGCACCGGTGGAGCGGACTGCTCCGGCACCGGAGCGACGCAGACGACCGGCCCCGGACTGGGCACCGGTGGAGCGGACTGCTCCGGCACCGGAGCGAAGCAGACGACCGGCCGCGGACTGGGCACCGGTGGAGCGGACTGCTCCGGCACCGGAGCGAAGCAGACGACCGGCCCCGGATTGGGCTCCGTTGGAGGTTCAGGGCGGCTGACCTTCGCTGGAGGTTCAGGGCGGCTGACCTTCGCTGGAGGTTCAGGGCGGCTGACCTTCGCTGTAGGTTCAGGGCGGCTGACCTTCGCTGGAGGTTCCGGGCGGCTGACCTTCGCTGGAGGTTCCGGGCGGCTGACCTTCGCTGGAGGTTCCGGGCGGCTGACCTTCGCTGGAGGTTCCGGGCGGCTGACCTTCGCTGGAGGTTCCGGGCGGCTGACCTTCGCTGGAGGTTCCGGGCGGCTGACCTTCGCTGGAGGCTCCGGGCGGCTGACCTTCGCTGGAGGCTCCGGGCGGCTGACCTTCGCTGGAGGCTCCGGGCGGCTGACCTTCGCTGGAGGCTCCGGGCGGCTGACCTTCGCTGGAGGCTCAGGGCGGCTGACCTTCGCTGGAGGCTCAGGGCGGCTGACCTTCGCTGGAGGCTCAGGGCGGCTGACCTTCGCTGGAGGCTCAGGGCGGCTGACCTTCGCTGGAGGCTCAGGGCGGCTGACCTTCGCTGGAGGCTCAGGGCGGCTGACCTTCGCTGGAGGCTCAGGGCGGCTGACCTTCGCTGGAGGCTCAGGGCGGCTGACCTTCGCTGGAGGCTCAGGGCGGCTGACCTTCGCTGGAGGCTCAGGGCGGCTGACCTTCGCTGGAGGCTCCGGGCGGCTGACCTTCGCTGGAGGCTCCGGGCGGCTGACCTTCGCTGGAGGCTCCGGGCGGCTGACCTTCGCTGGAGGCTCAGGGCGGCTGACCTTCGCTGGAGGCTCAGGGCGGCTGACCTTCGCTGGAGGCTCAGGGCGGCTGACCTTCGCTGGAGGCTCAGGGCGGCTGACCTTCGCTGGAGGCTCAGGGCGGCTGACCTTCGCTGGAGGCTCAGGGCGGCTGACCTTCGCTGGAGGCTCAGGGCGGCTGACCTTACCGGGCTGGGGGAACGCACCACTGGTCTGGTGCGAGAAACAGAAACGGGCCGTACCGGGCTGGGAGAACGCACCACTGGTCTGGTGCGAGGAGCTGGGACGGGCTGTACCTGGCTGGGGACACGCACCATAGGGCTAGTGCGCGGAGCAGGCGCGTGCCATTCTGGGCTGTTGTTGCGCACCGATGTTTGGGTGCGTGGAGTCTGTTTCCTCCTCTGGACCGGCTCTGGACCGGCGCTGAAGGCACCGGGCTGGGAACTGGCACTGGAGTAGGACTGTCCATGTCGTTATCTTTCCAGCGCCAATCCCCATCCTGTGAGGGCTCCTCCGGGAACCCCCACGAGTGCAGTGGTCGGGGCTCTTCTCCCTCGATCCCCGACCACCCTCATTGCCCACCCCCAAAATCAGTTTTGGGGTTTTTCTGGGCTCCAGGCTGGTCCCTAGCCTTTTTGGACCGCCGACTCCTTCGCCGCCGACGGCTCCGCTGCTCCGGACCCCAGCCTTCCTCCACCGCACGATAATGGGAGTATTCCTCCTCTGTAATTTTCCCCATACCGAGGAGGATATCTCCCAATGTCAGGCTCCATTGCGTCCCGGACGGGTCGATCATTCTGTCACGGTGCGTATAGAAGGGACGGTAGACGGAGCGTTGAGGGAGTGACATCCTTGTTTATTTACGTGAGGTTGTATCACATAAAACAAACGAAGGAGAGTGAAAACGAAACTAGTACTTACTAAACACGGTGACTTGCTGAGTTCTGCTCACAAGCAGACAAACCGAGACATACAAACAATGATCCACACACAGGTGGATTTGGAGGACAGCTAAATACTCTCCCCAATCAGAGACAACACTAGACAGCTGTCTCTGATTGGGGATCATTAATCCTCCCTCACTGAAGTGAGGACTGGGTTGTGGCTCAATCCACTCCCCCTGATGGGAGTAGCGGCTTCACCACTACCCACCCCTCACACCATCATGTTACTCCCATTATCATAGGATTGCCCACGACAGTCTGCGATGTTCAATGTCATGTCATGAAGCTGTTCAAGGAGAGTATTACACAGGCCTTTTCCTGTGGTATCAGCAACGCTGATGAAGCCAACAAAGTGCTCTAAGATGGAGGCCCCTACAGATGACTCACAGTTCACAATATGTAGCACCAATGATAGTTGTTCTGTGTGGTTAATATCAGGGGTACAATCCATTATGAGTGAAAAATACTTGGCCCTTTTCACATTGTGCACAATTGCATCAGATGTTTTCTGTCCAACTAATGCAATAAGCTCGTTTTGGATTGTGTTACTCAAGTAGTGATCTTTTATTTATTTTTTGTCAATCCTTCTAAGATGTTCGCTCATTATAGGATCAAACTTTGCTAACAGCTCTATCTGTCCCAGAAAATTGCCATTATGTGGCTCAAAACATTTTTCAGTGTCCTCTTAACACCTGGTTTCTTTCTGCTAAATGGCAAACAATAGCAATTATTCTGCTTAATACAGCCCTCCAGTGCTGTTCTTCCAGAGACTGTATTTCCTGACTGGCACTGTCAATGGTTGTAAGTCGTTTTTTAAATTCACGCCATTGTTCCATATTGGCACGATGCGATCTGCCCTTCTCGTGCTCTTTCAAGTGGCTATGAATATTCACCCACAATCGAAAGCCACTGCTGCTCAGTGTATATGTTGTCCCTCTTTCAAAGAGCTTGCAGCAAAAACAAAACACAGAATCACTGCTCATAGAATAAACTAACCAGTTAACGGGGTATTTCTTCTCTGTTTTTCATTTTCGTTTGGTAATATTTTTCGGTAAAACGACGTGCGACTTTATCATCGTTTTGTGGGAAGTCATAACCCTTCATTTGAACTGGATCCCTTTTGACAAGTTGACATCTCTCGTGGTCGGTAAGCCTGTCTGGCCAAAGCGCTGGGTCGTCCGAGAGAATGACAGTTTCACAACTTTCACTGACCAAACCTGCATTTACATGTACGTCATCAGGCGAGTGTCAAGCTCTGTGGCGGGTGCAGCCTCGGAGCTAGCCGCTGTAGCATTAGCGGGTAGGTCTGTGCCGCTAACCGCGCTGATACAACTTGTAGTTGCAAAATTACCGGCAGTATCTCCATCCGATTCCTTTTCAGTAGTGCTTCTGAAGAAACTGGTTAACTTTTGCACATTTTCCGCTTGAGTTTTTGTTTCTTTAACCTTTTTTCATTTTTGAGCCCCACTTGGATATGAAAAGGAGCAATACCATAGCCCTCCCACAATATATATGCGATATAGATCAACATTTCACACACCAATATTAAAATGGAATCAGCTTGAATTTAGCTTGATGTCCTAGTTTGAAGCATTCAGTAGGTTGAATTATGATGTGTAGATGTTCTTCAGAATTTACATACCGTAGCCCTCCCACATTATGTCTGCCATGAGCTCAATTTTTAATACCAAAATTAACACGTAATCATCTTGAATTCAGCTTGTTGTCCTAGTATGAAGCATTCAGTCATTCTCAGATTACTAACATACTATCACTGATTACATCCCTTCCATAGAGGTACGTTAGTTATGAATGTGATGAACAGTCATTGTAATATAATGTACACTGTGGTATTAGATTTAAAAAAAATGTAATGTGACAAGAATTGGATTCAATGTAACTGTTTTAACTAATTCATTTTGGTATACATTATCATTATTAATTACACTCCATCTTGGATAATGGATGAAAAGGAGCAATACCATACCCCTCCCACAATATATATGCAATATAGATCAACATTTCACATACCAATATTAAAATGGAATCAGCTTAAATTCAGCTTGATGTCCTAGTATGAAGCATTCAGTCATTCTCAGACTGATTACATAGTAGCACTGCTTACATCCCTTTCGCTAGATGTACATTAGTAATGAATGTGATGAACAGTAATTCCAATATTAGGTATAGTATTTCATTAAATTATGTAATGAGTCAGAAATTCTAATAACAATAATAACTAATGCATTCTGTTTTACATGATCATTATTCATGACTCTCCATCTTGGATAATGGATGATCAGAAAGAGGTGAGTAATTTCTTATTTGTATTTTTTGTTTATTGACAACCAATAACACAACACAAAGAACAGACCAGAGTGTTAATGTGATACTATAAAGAAATACAGGCCTTGTGAACAACAGTGTGTCTTCTTCAAGGTTCAAATTAAATCAGTTTCTTTACATTTATCAATACTCTCCCCAAATGTTCTCAAGGTAGGATGATGATGTTATGATGTATAGATGTTTTAAAAATTCTACTGAATTAGTATTCCATTCAATCCTGCCTCCTGACACAATAGACTGTATCTGTCATAGAGCCCAATGTTGGTTATATGAGGGGGGATTGAGTGACAGGAGAAATCTGATTGGTCCTGTTTGGTCTGTGTATAGTAATGTAGTCTATCTCACATAACTCGCGTCTCTTTTATACCATATTTCCAGTTTTACACTATTTACAACGTGAGACCCAGGAGGACAAGCTGAAGAGGGAGGCATCAGCTGGTGAGCTTGGTAAGTATGAGAGAGTCTGGAGGAGAGAGCATTGGCTCAGGGAACATCAGTGATGTTATTCAGTTTTTTATACTAATTAAATTGGTAATGTATGAAATAGTCAATAGACCAGTTGATTAGTTCAACTCAGATAATTGTTGACTGTAGAAAATGTAAATTGTTCCACATCAAATGACAATGTGACTTTATAGGCATACTATTGAATGAACTAATTAATTTCTTAATCAAACAACCCATTAAATATGTTAATTGCTTTCTCTCAGAGTTGAAGATGGAAAAAGAATTAGAGATATTAAGACAGGAGATGATGAAACAACTAGAGGAGAAAGACACACAACTGGATGATATGACCCAGGAAGTGAGAGAGAAAGAGAGACTACTGGAGGAGAAGAACCAGATAATGGGACAGAGGGATAAACTATTAGAAGAGAAAGAAAACCAACTGGAAGAGAAAGAGAAGCAACTAAAGGATAGAGACATTCAACTAGAGACACTGAGAAAGAACCTGCAGGATAAGAACAGACAAGTAGAGAACTTCAGAGTCAATCTGCAGGAACAAGACCTTCAACTAGAGGACAGACTGGGAGAGAAGGATACACTACTAGAAAAGAGAGACAAACTACTGGAGGGAAAAGAAAATGAACTAAAAAAGAGGAGGCAGGAACTAGAAGAGAAAGATAAACTCCTAGAGGAGAGAGAGAAGCAGTTAAAGGAAAGAGACAAACAAGTGAAAGATGTCAACAATGAAAATACTGAACTGGGTGAGATTATTACAACCATTAATACATTTAGACTACTGTACTTTCCTCAATTCTCAGGTTATTGTAGACTCTGCTGAGTTGGGAATATTGTTTTACATCACTTCATAAAATCTAACACAGAATTCAGATGTTAGTCCTGCTTTGTTATTTCAGCTCAACAGATATGTGATGTGAAGACTGAGGTAGAGAGACTGAGAAGAGAGACCTCAGCACAGATGACTGGTGAGTGAGATATGTGATACTTAACATTAACATTTCACTAGAAACCCAGAACTACCCTTAAGTAGGTCTATGTTTCTTCATGTGTCACTGAGGTAAATGTTCCCATTTTAAATGGTTGTTATTTGTTGTTTTAGAACATGGAGAGACCTCAGATTCAGGTTCCATACTCCCAGTCAGGAGGAGACAGAGCATGGAGTTAATTCCTCCAGCCAGTGAGTTATCAATATTGTCCTGCTTCTCCTGCTGTTTCTAGTCTATAGTGGACCATCCTTCACTTAGTGAGTTATCAATGTTGTCTCAAACTGTCATCAATCTTGATATTCCCTATTTTCTCCAATAATCTATATTTCACTATGATGTGTAATGTATTTGTAGTTTGTGTATACTATGTTTTTAAATGTCTGAGTCAGTCTGTTGACCAGTTCTCTATGTTGTGTTTCAGTGGGAGGAGAGACAGATACAGACTCCACACTTCCACTGAAGAGGAGAAACAGCATGGAGATCAATCCTCCACATAGTGAGTTATGGATGTAGATTATATTATATTATACACTGTGTTGTACATCCTCCAGAGAGTCAGTGCTGTGTGTTGTGTTGTTTTGCAGTGGGAGGAGAGAGCAGGAGTCCAGACTCCCCGGTGTCTCCCAGTGTGTCTGAGCTGAGACTGGTGCTGCTGGGAAGGACTGGGTCTGGGAGGAGTGCAGCAGGAAACACCATCCTGGGCAGAGAGGAGTTTGGGGCCCAGGCCAGCCCCTCTGCAGTGACCCAGAGGAGTAAGAGGAGAGAGGGGGACGTGTGTGGGAGACGGCTGGTGCTGGTGGACACTCCAGACTGGTTCTGTGCTGGACTCTCTCTGGAGGAGATGAGACAGGATGTGGGGCTCTGTGTTCGTCTGTCTACCCCAGGACCTCACGCCTTCCTCCTGGTCATACCAGTGGAGCCCTCCAAAGGGGAGGAGAGAGGGGTGCTGGAGAGAATAGAGGAGATGTTTGGGGAGGGTTGTTGGGAACGTACTGTGATTCTATTCACCCATGCTGATGGCCTGAAAGAGCAGAGTATTGAGGAGTTTCTCCAAGAAGGGAGTCAGGACCTCCTTCAGCTGGTAGAGAAATGTGGGAGTAGGTACCATGTCCTCAACATTAAGGACAGGGCCCATGGTCCTCAGGTCCCAGAGCTGCTGGAGAAAGTAGAGGAGATGGTGGCAGGAAACAGAGAGAGATTCTACAGCAGTCAGACCTACCAGGAGGCAGCGGACCAGGTTCGAGAGATGGAGGGAAAAATCCAGAGAGAGAGAGAGGAGAGGAAACAGAGGGAGGAGAGAGACTTGAGAGAGAGGCTTCAGAAGGTGTTGCAGGATTCTCTGATAAAGATAGAGGGAGTGATCCAGGAACATGAAGAAGATATCAGAACACTCAGTGAAAGAACCACTGAACTGGAGAGACAGGTGAAAGAAGAGAGGGATGAGGAGAAGAAAAGAGAGCTGGAGAGGGAGCTGAAGAGGGAGTCTGATAGGAGGGAGGAGATAGAGAGAAAGCTGGAGAGATTTAGAGAGGAGAGAGAGAAGGAGAGGGAGGAGATGGAGGAGAGACACAGACAGGAGATAGAGGAGATGAGGGGTAACTATGAAGGTGAGGCCAGAGTTGAAGCAGAGAGAAACCTGATGAAGATAGTCGTACCTGAGTTACAGAGGAACATCATGATCTCACAGACAAAGATGCAGAGGGAGTTCAGCAGACAGTTGGAGGAGAAGAATAGACAGATGAAGGAGAAGGATGGAGAAATGGAGAGACTGAGACAGAACTTGAAAGAGGTCAGTGAAGCTCACTCAGTGTTGGAGGAGAGCCTGGTACAAGAGGGGAGAGGTCAGAGGGCACTGATAGGAGTGTTGAGCTGGGTCAGGAGAAACTCATCAAGTTGGCTTCTCCACAATCTGATATGATTCTCCATCAGCGTCTGTGTAGAACCAGACCAGATCTACTGTCCACTGTCCTGTGATGAGTGTCATTGTGACCATGGGGGAAAATAGGTTAGAATAATGTCTGGTCCTGTCTACTGTGTCTAGAAAAGGAGGGGAGGGAGGTCTGTAAAGATCTTAATGAAATGTAGACCATAATTCCAAACCAATGTAGATTATTGACCTTGCACTGCAGGCTTTTAGAATGGAGAAGAATGTGGGGGGTCAGGGGGTCGTTGGGCAGAGTCAGAGCCTGAGAACTCTAAAGATCTGAGTGCCTTTTACTCAGTGTTGGAGGTCTACTATTGGACAGAGAGAACCATACTGTATTTACCACACAGTTGTTCCTGTTCTTAGCCAATCAAATTGCACAATTGAATGACATGTTTTGTGTTTAAAACTGAGAGCACAAAACATTAAGAACTCCTTCCTAATACTGAGTTGCACTCAGAACAGCCTCAATTTGTCGGGGCATGGAATCTACAAGGTGTCGAAAGCGTTCCACAGAGATGCTGTCCCATGTCAACTCCAATGCTTCCCACAATCGTGTCAAGGACTTAAAAAGTCCTTTAACCTTCCTTAACCTCTCCTTCATCTACAATGATTGAAGTGGATTTAACAGGTGACATGAATAACGGATCATAGCTTTCATCTGGATTCACCTGGTCAGTCTATGTCATGGAAAGAGCAGGTGTCCTTAATGTTTTGTACACACAGTGTATGTCTACAGTGAATTGATGAGTAATGCATTAGATTATTGTTCAGTTGTTGGATGAGACAACGTTTTTGTGGAGGGGTTAGAGAGGAGACCAGTTAGAGAGAAGCACACTGTATTTATCCTACACTGTGAGAGCAACAAAGGAGTTTTTATTATTTTACCACAGTCACAAAGCTTTTTTTCTATTTGCTGACCTTCATCAATCAATGTTCATTGGCATACTGTTTTTATGATATGTTTCATGTTGAAACCTTAAACATATCTCTACAGTACTCGCTCGTGGACAGACATGCAATGCGCCGCTCACATGTGATTTGGTTCAGGGTTCGGAGATCACAATGAAGGAATGATGAGAAATGCATGAGTTTCTTATGGTCTGTTAGTTGAACCCATTACCCTGTTGGTAGTAATCAGGGATTTTGATGTAGCTTCCAGTTACCACAGTGTTGTCTATATTGATGGTGGGAATCTATCCCAATGGAACCGATATTGTTGAAATAAAGAAATAAAACTTTGTCAGTTTGGACATTTTTTTTGTCTTGGATGATTCTCTACAGAGCTGAGATATCAACAGTGAGCTGGTCTAACTTTACCTGACACACACATACAAACAAATACTACTAATAATACTCTAGGACATCAGTTTGAGAAGACCAGAGGAAGTGATGGACCAACAGTGTGAATGGAGATGTCCATATGACAGACAGGCGGGCTCCTGAGTGGCACAGCAGTCTAAGGCACTGCATCTCATTGCTAGAGGTGTCACCACAGACCCTGGTTCAATCCCGGGCTGTATCGGGAGTCCCATAGGGCCCTGAGTCGTCCCGGTTAGTGGAGCCCGGGGTAGGCCGTCATTGCTGATAAGAATTTGTTCTTAACGGACTTGCCTACTACAGTTTTTCTCAGTCGCTTTGGTACATTTCTCAGATCACAATTGAAATTCTCAAAACTACTTGTTCAACCTTCACATCATCTAGTCACTTGTGCACATCATAAAAGCAATTTCTCATTATTTTGAACAAATTGCCAATGCTTTGGTACATTCATTCAATTGATTATGTACAATTGTCTGCTGTTGCCTACATTATCAATTGCTTATGTCATGTTGGTCAAAATATATTATACTGGTTCTCTGTCGAAGGGTGCAGGCAAATGTTGGGAGAACAACAGTGTCCTCAATCATTCAAATGTTTCATAGACAGAACAGGTATCTAATCCAACAATGTGCACTGTACTGTATACTTACTGTAATACTTTCATATTACACTTGTCCACTTGCATTTTATAGTATACAGTAAATATACATTATACAGATATGTACTGTAACACACACACACACATATATATATATATATATATATATATACAGTGTATGTATATAAATATATTTGCACAGTGACATTTTGGGAAATCTTCCTCAATCTTGTGTTTTCCATTACTGTATTTTTCCCACATAGGACTGCAAGACTACCTCACAGGGGTGGCAGAGGGCCCCTTCTCACACCTCAACAGCAGGAGGCTATTTGCACCATGGTCAGAGCAAATAATGCCATTAGACTAAGGGAGATTCAAAGTGCCATTATAGAAGACAACAATGTCTTTGTAAACATCCAATCTGTTAGCATCTCAACTATCGACAGGGTGCTGAAAAGAAACCATATGAGCATGAAACAGCTGTACCATGTACCATTAGAAAGGAATGGTGACAGAGCGAAGGAGCTACGGTACCAGTACGTACAGGTAAAACATCTATGTGCATACAGTAACTACTTTACAGTAAACAGTACAACATTTTATAGTGATGTACAGTAAGTGTGATCTGTACACATTTGCTATGGCTGTAGAAAAGGACATGCAATATGTATACATTTGATGTAACTTTATCTTGTCCAAAATGAAAATACATGTAATTCATAAAACAAATGTTGTATCTTCTGGGATATAGCATATAATGGAACTGGAATCAAGTGAACCACCTCACAACTTCATATACCTGGATGAGCCTGGCTTCAACCTGGCCAAAAGCAGAAGGCGTGGTCGAAATGTCATCGGCCACAGAGCTACTGTGGTTGTGCCAGGCCAACGGGGAGGGAACATCACTATGTGTGCTGCTTTTTCGGAGCATAGTGTGCTAACTTGTATTCCCCTTATAGGGCCATACATGCAAACAGCATCTCCTCACCTTCTTAGACACCTTCTACAGGGATCTCATCCCCTCTTCCCGGGTCTGTTTCGAGAAGATTTACCAAAGTATGTGGTGATTTGGGATAATGTGAGTTTCCATCGCTTAAAGACCATCAGGCAATGGTTTGTGACGCTGATGGAATTCCTCCCACCCTATTCCCCATTCCAGGATGCTGATGGAATTCCTCCCACCCTATTCCCCATTCCTTAACCCAATTGAGGAGTTCTACTCAGCATGGAGGTGGAAGGTCTACGATCGCCAGCCACATACTCAGATGACCCTGCTGGCTGCCATGGATGCAGCATGTGAGGACATTACAGCAGACGTCTGCAGAGGCTGGATATGACATTCCAAAAGATTCTTTCCTGGCTGCATTGCAAGGGAAGATATCCATTGTGATGTGGATGAGAATATGTGGCCCGACAGACCTGGACGTCAGGAGGTGTAGAAAGACTGCACTGTATTTCCCCATACAGCGCTGCATGTACAGTTTCCTATGTTTACCTTTCTAATTTTGTATTTTTTTCCTTTTTTCTGTACAATAGTCTTTTCTTTTTATTTCCTGTATCACAGTGACATTGTACTGTAATTTGTTGATCTCTTGCAATCAATATCCCACGTACAGTAATGTGTAACTTTGTACTGTTGAAATTGATATATGCCATAGAAAAAGTGCAGCCTTGTGCATTTTCAGTCATTGTCATGAAAACCGTAGCCATATAGTTTACATCAGAAAATACTTTGAGTACACTGTTATATTGACAACATGGCTCAGCATTTTGACTATCTTGTTTGTGAACAATGATACAAGGTCATTCTGATGGCACTGATATGTTCATTGACATAAATATTTACTTTTGAGAGATGAACTAAGGATTTTGAGCAAGTTACAGGCTTTTGCAGGTAATCCATTGTGTGGTGTTTGTACGAATTGTTTCTAGAAATGCACTTACTGATTTGCAAATGTTAAGGATGATTCGAGAAATGTACCAAAGCGACTGAGAAACTATAAATAAAGGTTAAATACAAATAAAAATAAATAAAAGGTGAGGATTTAAAGAGACATGCAGTAACCTTCTCTGACCACCAGATGTCTCTGTTTTACTACCAGAGAATCAGGATGAACCATGAGGAGTATAGGAGCAGGCGAAGTCCATTCAACACCTGATTCCAAACCTTTTTTTTTTTTTTTTACAAACAGACACAGAGAGAAATACAAGTATTATGTTGATTGTTTTACCTTATAGAAAGGAAGTTTGTTGCTTTGTATCAGAAACTGTTGAAGTCGGAAGTTTACATACACTTAGGTTGAAGTCATTAAAACTCATTTTTCAACCACTCCACGGATCTCATGTTAACAAACTATAGTTTTGGCAAGTCGGTTAGGACATCTACTTTGTGCATGACACAAGTAATTCTTCCAACAATTGTTTACAGAGAGATTATTTCACTTAGAATTCACTATATCACAATTACAGTGGGTCAGAAGTTTACATACACTAAGTTGACTGTGCCTTTAAACAGCTTGGAAAATTCCAGAAAATGATGTCATAGTTTTAGAAGCTTCTGATGGGCTTATTGACATCATTTGAGTCAATTGGAGGTGTGCCTGTGGATGTATTTCAAGGCCTGCCTTCAAACTCCGTGCCTCTTTGATCAACGTCATGGGAAAATCAAAAGAAATCAGCCAAGACCTCAGTCTGGTTCATCCTTGGGAGCAATTTCCAAACACCTGAAGGTACCACGTTCATCTATACAAACAATAGTACGCAAGTATAAACACCATGGGACCACGCAGCCGTCGACCACGCAGCCTCCTAGAGAACGTACTTTGGTGCGAAAAGTGCAAATCAATCCGAGAACAACAGCAAAGGACCTTGTGAAAATGCTGGAGGAAACAGGTACAAAAGGATTTATATCCACAGTAAAACAAGTCCTATATCGACATAACCTGAAAGGCTGCTCAGCAAAGAAGAAGCCACTGCTCCAAAACCGCCATAATAAAGCCAGACTATGGTTTGCAACTGCACATGGGGACAAAGATCGTACTTTTTGGAGAAATGTCCTCTGGTCTGATGAAACAAAAATAGAACAGTTTGGCCATAATGACCATCGTTATGTTTGGAGGAAAAAGGGGGGGGGCTTGCAAGCCGAAGAACACCATCCCAACCGTGAAGCAAGGGGGTGGCAGCATCATGTTGTGGGGGTGCTTTGCTGCAGGAGGGGCTGGTGCACTTCACAAAATAAATTGCATTATGAGGAAGGAAAATTATGTGGATATATTGAAGCAACATCTCAAGACATCAGTAAGGAAGTAAAATCTTGGATGCAAATGGGTCTTTCAAATGGACAATGACCCCAAACATACTTCCAAAGTTGTGGCAAAAAATGACAACAAAGTCAAGGTATTGGAGTGGCCATCACAAAGCCCTGACCTATATATAGAAGTTGTGTGGGCAGAACTGAAGAAGCGTGTGCGAGCAAGGAGGCCTAAAAACCTGACTCCGTTACACCAGTTCTGTCAGGAGGAATGGGCCAAAATTCACCCAACTTATTGTGGGAAGCTTGTGGAAGGCTACCCGAAGTGTTTGACCGAAGTTAAAAAATGTAATGGCAATGCTACAAAAATACTAATTGAGTCTGTAAACTTCTGACCCACTGGAAATGTGATATAAAAGCTGAAATAAATCATTCTCTCTACTATTATTCTGACATTTCACATTCTTAAAATAAAGTGGTGATCCTAACTGACCTAAGACAGGGAATTTGTACTAGGATTAAATGTCAGGAACTGTAAAAAACTGTGTTTAAATGTATTTGGCTATGGTGTATGTAAACTTCCGACTTCAACTGTATATACACACACAAAACATTTGCTTTTCTTTCAAAAACAAGGACATTTCTAAGTGACCCCAAACTTTTGAACAGTATTGTATATAAAAATAAATAAATAAATAAATAAATAACTCACAGGGTGGATGTCTATGAAGAGTCCATTATCGTCCTCAGTAGGCTGAAGTCCCTGTACAGCAGGACAGGGTCAGCATTGTAGAAGTGAGGGTACGAGATGAACTCAGGGGAGTCTAGAAAACAATATTACAGTTAGTTGAATCCTGACTTTGAACTTCGTTTGTTCAAATCTCCCCTTGGTATCAATGCATGATTTATAAACATTTTTTACAGTATGTGGGCATTTCTCAAGCTACAGTTCAGCCCCATGTGCATATGTTATCTTGAGATGCATGTTCTATGGGGTGCTAGATTAGGAACATAATAGTGTAATGAATCATGATATGCTGTCTCATGCCTAAGTGTTTCTCCATCCGTTTACACAGTGGCATGGCTCCTCTCTGCATGTTTGCCATACCTCCTCCACCAGTCTGTTTATCAGACAAGGTATCTGGGTCATGACTAAAAGGGTATATGACGGTCACCCCTGAGATCTGTCCATGTACTCTGTGTGTTTGAAAAAATAATAAAATGGGTGCATTGAAATGTGTTTTTTTTACAGCGTCAGCCATAGTAGTACGGCACCCCTCAAGGATATTAGGGTAAGTGCCTTGCTCAAGGACACAGACAGATTTATCATCTTGGTGGCTCGGGAATTCAAACCAGCAACCTTTCGGTTACTAGCCCAACGCGCTAACCGCTACACTGTGTGCGTGTGTTTGTGCGTGTGTGTTTGCACTGACTGGATCTGAAGGTGCTGACATTGGGGAGACCAGACTGTCTGCAAGGACAGAATCCCTCGTTGGGAGCGTAGTCTGAGCCATTAGCGAACAGAGTCTTAGGAGCCACATAACGATACAGAGGAATCCCCTCCATTATCCCCTCACGCTGGTACACCATCTCCAAAGACCTTTAGAGACACAGAGAGAGAGAGACAGAGAGGCTGTCTGTGTGTGTGTGTGTGTGTGTGTGTGTGTGTGTGTGTGTGTGTGTGTGTGTGTGTGTGTGTGTGTGTGTGTGTGTGTGTGTGTGTGTGTGTGTGTGTGTGTGTGTGTGTGTGTGTGTGTGTGTGTGTGTGTGTGGTCTGCTGGTTGACCACAGATATGATAAGCTGTTCCAGGATCAACCAGCTACAGACAGAGAGATAGTGATTTAGCAACTCCATGTTGAGAAACAGATCCATGTATTCAGTCACACAACCTCAGTTTATAACCCACTCAACAAGCCTTTATCTGATATCCACTCACATTCCATCTCACGACACATCATGGTGATTGAAGCCAGAATGCAGGAAGCTACATTTCTTTAATTCTAATAACCATCTCTCAACTATACTATCCATGCATTTACTCAGTACAAAAATATAAACGCAACATGTAAAGTGTTGAACCCATGTTTCATGAGCTGAAATAAAAGAGCCCAGAAATGTTCCATATGAACAAAAAGCGTATTTCTTTCAAATTTTGCAAACAATGTTTCCACTCCAAGAATGAGAATGGTAAATGACTGTAATTAATACATGTAAAATGTGAATAATTATCATTCATGATTGACAGTGATGATGGCCTGTAGGTATGCCTAACTTTGTGTTTGAGGGTATTAAAAATCTAACATTTTCTTGATACGATATGTGTGGGCATAGGCAGACGTGTGTGTGTGTGGGGGGGGGGGGTTTCATAGATCCACACTATTGAGATGTGGCCAGAGGTTTACAACCGTGTGAACTATCCTGTGAAGACTTCCCTGGTGCAATTAGTGGACCAGGATGAGTTGGACATGGAAGACAACTTGGTGAAGTACTGCGTCTCAAACCTGGCCTGCCAGCTGTGCCGCATTAGTGTCTCCATAGTGGTGGATTCATGGAACGTCCACAGAATCCCTGGTAAGACTTATCTTCATCTTGTCCTTTTTGTAATTGTCCAAAAAGGTGTGAATTCATTATTATAATATTGATTGTAATGACCTAAAACTATCTACACCGAAATTCTTTATCGACAAAATATATTTGAAATGTGCTTACAGGAAAGGGAATTCCAAATGTGCTGATAGGCAATGGATGCCCAGCTAAACTACCGCCTCACCTGCTGCCACATGCCTCAACAGCTGCTGATATGTATCTGGAGCTGACAGGATCAGCGTTGACAAGGTAGTCCACCTTTGGTGTTAACCTTTTCTGTTCTTTCTGAGAGTTCTCTGTGCAGTACCCAGACTTGGCACCTCTTTTTGAGAACACTACACACTCCAACTACCGACACTTTCAAGAGGCATTGAGTGGCCTAATTGATATCACTAGAAGATTAATCTAAATCAAATAAAATGTTATTTGTCACTTACACACTTCACAGCAGGTATAGTGTGCATCAAAATACTTGTGTTCAACCACTCTAAAAGGTTGTCTGGTTCTGTTAATTTGTAACTCAGTATCAACCTGACATACTGTATTAGGCTTGTGATATTGGTCATTCCCACAGGGTAATTTGTTGTTATTCTGAAGCAAATTGAGTTCATAAGGAAGAAGATTGCTTGTTAATGGCACAAGAATAGAATACCGTCAGAGAGGAGACTTGTGAGGAGCGGTCATCTTGGGAGGCATCTCAATATGGAGGCTTTCCCTCTTGGTGTCCTATCCTCCTTTGTCTTTGCTGATCTGAATATAGGTAAGGTGATTCAATGTGGTGGATGCCTACCAGCCAGGAATTAGGAATTGTCCCCTTCTGTTGTTTCAAATGAACCACGTTGGACCATTGAGACGCAGCCGTATCTTGTTAACATCGGGTGTACTCTGGGAACTGTAGTCCTCTTAATTCAGTAAATCACAAATGCATTTTTTCTTTGAAATTGTTGATGTTGAAGACTGATCACACCAAATCAAAAAGACAACAGTTCATCAGACTTTGGTTTAGGCTACAGTACTGTACGTTCTGACTCAGGTCCCCTTCCCGGTGCCTCAAGTTTGTTTTTAGGCCATAATACATTCACTAAAACTGAAAAGAAAACATATAGAGAATGTATAGTGTAAGAGTGGAATGATGCTGTATCTGGTGTGTGAGATGCCTGCCAAGACATGACCTGTCCCCACTGAGTTGAGTCTGCGTCTTAAGTGCCAGTGGTGTGTCCTCGCCTTAGCCCAACCAATTAACATGATAGACAGGCTTTATTTTTATTGGCTACTTAACTAGACGGTCTGACGTCACCCCTACGCGTCAAATCTCCCCCTAAACATAGCGAACGAGTTACCAACACTTGCTCCAAACTTTGGGCAAAAGGTAATTCAGTTTACTTAAGTAGTTAGATGGTTTTTCATTCAATTTATTAGATAGATACAGTTCTAACATCCGTACATTATTTACCCGTGACTAACAATGGCGAATGACTTTAGCTTAGTTGGCTGGCTTTAGTTTCGGACTAGGTAGCTATATTGTATCACAAACTAATATGATATGGAAGTAAATTCAGTCACGCCATGATACAGTATGTTGTGTGATCCTCCCACTATGCCTCTGGAAACCGTGCAGTTTATTAGGCTACAGATTAGAATGTTATGAACTTCACAGGGTGGTGAAAGTGCACTGTGATCTTGATGCTCCTTTCCAATAAATATTTAGGGGACATAATGATTGATACTTGGCTGCTGTTTGACAAATATAAATATTCTCGTCCATATCCATAATCTCATGTAGTCTAGCCTACCCGCACTGCCTACAGAGCGTGAAGCGGTTGTATCTGCATGTGCCAAGACCAGAGTGGGCACATTTGCTATTTAATGCAACAGTTTGTGACATAACTATTGTTAGAGTTGAAAATGCAATGGATTTTGTTTACACTACATCAAACTGATTTTGTATCTTCAAGTGTTTGGTGGAAACACCACTGATGGGGAAAATGCGCCTATTGTCTTTATGCAGACTTTAGAATATTTGCATGAAAATCTGTCGCCGATTGGATGGAAACCTACCTATAGAATCCAATGTCAATTCAATCTCTCATGCATTGAAGAAAACTAAGTTTAGAAAGAGTTCAATTCAATAGGAGACGGTGAAGTTGAAATGCAAAGTGCCTGAGAATACTTTGACCAATTACATCTGATAATGCTCAAAGGTTAAAATAATTGTAATGAGTTGTGTAGGACAGAGGACTGGGTATAATGTTTAATTTTTCATTATGTTGCTTCAAACGTTCTCTCTCTCTTTCAGGATTGAACGGTTGTGGCGGGATGTGTGGATGACCGTGTCACATGATTTTCAATGTTTAGAATTTAAACAACTTGGACGGGGACAATGCCTGCCTCCCGGAGGTGCATGGCCAGGGAATTGTGGTCCCACCAGTGGAGTGCCCGCTGACAGAGCAGGATATTACACTGCTCAGGGCAGCCATTGATCCAACCTCACCATCGAGACTATGGGCAAGATATTTATGCATCTGTTTTGAACTATGTGCTGCTACTTACTGAATGATCCTTACTGTTGCAAAGAATATCTGTCTAGTCCAGTAATTGTAAAATGCTGCAATGTTATGAAATGTGGCCGCAGCAAAATGAGACCAATTGGCTGATTTTGATTGGTTACTCTGGACAGAATCAGCGTTTATTTAAATGACAAATGTAGTCTAAAATGAAAGTGTTTGAATATAAGAGCTGCAGTCATCATTTATTAAATGTGAACTTTTACTATATGGGGGAAAAAGTGATCTTTTTGACAGAAAATAAACCTTAAAAATGGACACTGAATGTCATGTGATACAATATGTAACAAAACAAGTCATGCACTTAAGCAGGTGGAGTAATGAGTTGGACTGTGTTCACATGCAAAAGTGATTACTTTTGATAAAAATGGTTTATCGGCCTTCCCAATATACTATACTGAACAAAAATATAAATGCATACAGCAAGCTGAAGAACTAGGTAGACAAGTTAATTAGCAGGTTATGTATTGTTATTGGAAGCCAAAATACAGGTATCTGCCCAATAGAAAAACAAGGAATACTGCCACCTTTGGCTGTACTTCTGAATGTTGTATAATTGTAGTACGATGACAAATTATGGGATGCAATTTTTGTTTACATTCTTCGGTGACAATGGCATATGCAGTACATCAGTACTTAATGTAATTTGACATCAGGGAAGAGGTCTCTATAGAACTCAATTACAAAGAGATGTAGTGTTAGAGGTAGATTTACCTAGAATGTCCCAGAAACCTCAGAATGACTTGGATCCTCTGACATGGTCATTGTTCTTTTTCCAAGTCCTGCATGAATAAACTCAAGCTCCTCTGCAGGTGGTATACACTGTAAACAAAAAGGTTTACAGGCTTTTGTAGTCTTGTCCTGGAAGAAGGGTTTAATCTTCTTTTTCCAGAGGCAGCCTGCCTCTGAAGAACCTGCAAGTAAATGGGAAAAAGTGGAAAAGAGGTATACGAGATAGTGATGCACACTTAACTATGAAAGAGAGAGCATGTCTATTAATATTATTTTGTGTTTGCAAATGTGTTCCAAACTAAGAACCATCAACTTTGGATGCATAACTTTCTAAGTGTGTGTGTTTGAGAGATTGATATGATAATGGAGAAAAGTAATACATAATTTACAGATTGGCTGAATTGATTAATCATCAAAACAGTGACTAGTTTGAACATATACTTTCCTTAACCCAAGTAACTGTAAATAAAGGGCAAAATGTAATTCAATCTCATGATGTAAGTGTCGTTGTGTCCTGCTGGATACGTATACGTTTTGTTTTGATGTCTTATTTTTGTTTACAATTCTATACATTTTGCTTTCAATTATTTGGTTTTTGATTTCAACATCCATTATTTCACCCGTCCTCGAAAATATAATGTTTACATTCTCAACTTTATTTTTCATGTTCACAATTTATTTTATTTTAAATTCAATAAATATGGTGTGTAATTGACCCCATACACCTATTTCTAACCTGTTTTTAGTAAAACATATAAGCTAGAACTGATGCACAACAAGAAATAATGGGGACAAAGCAATGGAATACGATTTTGGGCGCACTAGAGCGCATTACATAAATTCGCTCGGAAGTGGTTTAAACTGCATTCTAATGTTGACTTTACTTAAAGAAAAACGGTATCAAGCGCAGTGTTTTATGCATGCTCAGTTCTTGGTTCTCGGGGGCTGCCCCAGTAGAAATTTGAAATGGAAGTTATGGAATTCCATTGCGTGGTTCTTTTTATGGGGAAAATTCCTCAATGAAACGGACACTAAATGTGCAGAATGATACATTTGTCTCTGTTGGCCATCAAGTAGCCTATTAATTTATGCTGTGTTGGTTTCTGTCTGTCCCAGGTAAGATATCTTGTTTGTGTAAACTACTCAGTTGCTTAAGAGGTGATTGCTGTTCTGCTGAGTTGTTCTGCGGGAGCTAGTTGAGGCCCGCTCTCTCGCTTGCCCATGTGTTTAGTCAATATTATTCTGATAATTCTTTTGCATTATTTTAGCCTTTTTCTGTAGCCTGTCAACTATGTGTCTGTTGATCCCTGTTCTCTCCTCTCTGTGCAGGCCATACAAACGCTTCACACCGCGTGGCTGCAACCACTAATCTGGTGGTCCCTGCGCGCACGACCAACGTGGAGTTCCAGGTCTCCGGCAGCCTTTGGAACTGCCGTTCTGCGGCCAACAAGGAAGAGTTCATCTCAGCCTATGCTGCCCTCCGGTCCTTCGACTTCTTGGTGCTGACAGAAACATGGATTACCACAGAAAACACTGCTACTCCTACTGCTATTTCTTCATCTGATCATGTGTTCTCGCATACCCCGAGAGCATCTGGTCAGCGTGGCGGTGGCACAGGAATTCTAATCTCTCCCAAGTGGACGTTCTCTCTCTTCCCCCTGACCCATCTGTCTATCTCCTCATTTGAATTCCATGCTGTCACAGTCACTAGCTTAACATCCTTATAGCCCTCCAGGTTGCCTTGGAGAGTTCATCAATGAGCTTGACACCTTGATAAGTTCATTTCCTGAGGATGGCTCACCCCTCACAGTTCTGGGTGACTTAAACCTCCTGACGTCTGCCTTTGACTCATTTCTCTCTGCCTCCTTCTTTCCACTCCTTTCCTCTTTTGACCTCACCCCCTCACCGCCCCCCCCCTACTCACAAGGCAGGCAATACGCTTGACCTCATCTTTACTAGATGGTGTTCTTCTACTAATCTCCCTGCAACTCCCCTCCATGTCTCCGACCACTACTTTGTCTTCTTTTCTCTCTCGCTCTCCTCCAACACTACTCACTCTGCCTCTACTCAGATGGTTATGTGCCACCGCAAACCTTCGCTCTCTCTCTCCCACTACTCTCTCCTTTTCCATCCTATCATCTCTTCCCTCTGCTAAATCCTTCTCCCTCCTGTCTCCTGATTCTGCCTCCTCGACCCTCCTCTCCTCCCTTTCTGCATCTTTTGACTCTCTATGACCCCTATCCTCCCGGCCGGCTCGGTCCCCCCCTCCTGCTCCGTGGCTAGACAACTCATTGCAATCTGACAGAACAGGGCTCCGGGCAGCTGAGCGGAAATGGAGGAAAACTAAACTCCCCATGGACCTGTCATCTTTTCACTCTCTCCTCTCTACTTTTTCTTCCTCTGTTTCTACTGCTAAAGCCACTTTCTACCACTCCAAATTTCAAGCCTCAGCCTCTAACCCTAGGAAGCTCTTTGCCACCTTCTCCTCCCTGCTGAATCCTCCTCCTTCTCCTCCCTCTCTGTGGATGACTTCGTCAACTATTTTGAAAAGAAAGTTGACGACATCCGATCGTCATTTACTAAGCCTATTGACACCACTGGTCCTGCTCACACTGAGCAGGACCAGTGGTACGGCCGGCCGCCCAACAACCTGCCCACTTGACCCTATCCCCTCTCTTCTCCAGACAATTTCCGGAGACCTTCTCCCTTACCTCACCTTGCTCATTAACTCATCCTTGACCGCTGGCTGTTTCCCTTCCGTCTTCAAGAGGGCGAGTATCCCTCCTTTCTTTTCTCTCCAACTCTTGAGTGTCCTGTCGCTAACCAATCTCTCAGAATGACCTATCTCTCAGAATGACCTTCTTGATCGTCAGGTTTCAAGACTGGTCTCCTCTGCTCTTATTCTTCAAGACCTATAGTACCAATAACATCAAAGCGGTGACATGATCCTGCAGGTTCATGCTCTACAACATTCGCAGAGTACGACCCTAACTCGCATAAAGTGGAGATATCCACGTAATATCTTTCTTCGATAGAGGTTTACCCGTAGTACCAAACAGCTCACCAGCAGACGAGGGCTTTGGAAAAATAATTATTTGGTGTTGCCCTCCTACCCAGGCCCTGCAGCATGTTAACCCAGGTATTGGTTGACTTCAAGCAATCAGAGCATAGATTATTACCATCTTGGCTGGTTCCATTTTCGCTTGTGAACCCTCAGCTTTACCCAGTCTCCGATCTGGACATGGATTTAATCTCTGTCCTCTCTATCTGGGACCTCCTGGGCGTTCCTAGAATGAGAATGCAAAGACCTAACAGTAGAAGTTAGTTTCTTCATATAATTTAACAGATCATCCTCCAGTCTAGTCAGGTCAGTCTGTTTGTCAGTCATGGGCCTATGATACGGAGCATTCATGGAACGGCCTGTTAACATCTCATGAGGGCTAAACCCAGTACCTCTATTGGGGCTGCTTCTCATTTTCATCAGCACCAAAGGTATACATTATACCCAGGTTCTGCCTGTTGTGTGTCAGGCCTTAGCCATTACTTTGTGGGTGATAGATACAGACACATTTCTGATCTATTCCTAGCATTAGGGCAATTTGGGCTACAACATCTCCTGTGACATTTTAGTTACTGTTTTGGCATCACAGTGATGCTAAACAATAGCGCTTTCTCTCCTTTCTCTCAATCATATCAACGAAGTCCATTGCAATGTGTGTATAAGGATTTATGTTCAGAGAGGTCTCTGGAAACCTTTGTTGGCTCCAGTGCCAGTTCCTTGCCCGGTAGCTCCAGTGCCGGACCTAGCCCGGTAGCTCCAGTGCCGGACCTAGCCCGGTAGCTCCAGTGCCGGACCTAGCCCGGTAGCTCCAGTGCCGGACCTAGCCCGGTAGCTCCAGTGCCGGACCTAGCCCGGTAGCTCCAGTACTGGTTCCTAGCCCGGTGGCGCCAGTGCCGGTACTTAGCCCGGTAGCTCCAGTGCCGGTTCCTAGCCCGGTGGCTTCAGTGCGTGTCCCCAGCGCGGTAGCTCCAGTGCCAGAGCAGTCCGTTCCACTGGTGCCCAGTCCGGGACTGGTCCACAGCTCCACTCCAGTGCCGGAGCAGTCTGCTCCACCGGTGCCAAGTCCGGGACCGGTCGTCAGCCCCGCTCCAGTGCCGGAGAGGTCCGCTGCACCGGTGCCCAATCCGAGAAAGGGCTACAGCCCTGCTCCTGAGCCGGAGCCCCCGCCTGACCAGGTGCTGTGCGACATTGCTTCTAATTGGTGAGCCTATTTAAGTTCAGGATTACCGCCGGTGTTTGTGGGTTTTTGTGTGTGGTCCTTTTTGTCCACGCCTGTTCATGGTCGCTGTCTCTCCTTTTTTTGGTTTTGGGATTATTCTTATCTGGATAAATGTTTTTGTACCACAGCTCTGCGCCTCAGGTCCTGTCTAACTGCGATCGTGACAGTGTGTAAATGGACCACTAGGTGAGGGGAAATAGCCTAGTTTAAGAGGCGTCCCCTTGGCAATGTTATATTGTATGCACGTGACGCATTTTAAAAACCAATCTCCTATTTTAAAAATATGTTGTTTCACATGTTCTGTTAAATTTAGGCAAAACCAATCTCGTGAAAAACCTTATGTACCATATCCCCTCTTGATAAATTACTCACCCTGTGAGCCATTCAACAACAGGCGAGGCCGCAGCAGGAGCCAGATACACAGCATGGGTGTGACACCTTGCAGCAGCAGCTTTATTATCTAAGCTAATGCTGTCTTGGTTGCCTGTGTGGGCACGAACCTCAAAAAATTGCCAATTTAGCTGGGAGCAACATTGCTTCCAGCAGGACCTCAATCTTTTTTTTATGCGTTCCAGATGCATTTAGTAAAATCCCTACCTTTCCAAACCCCTGCCCATGATAAGCAAACACCAATTGCATCTGAATCAGAATAAATATTAACATTTAAACCACTACCTAGTTTACATGCCTCAGTAAGGGCTATCATAGTGAATAAGAATTTGTTATTAACTGACCTGCCTAGTTAAAGGTAAAATAAAAGTTTCTATCAATATTGTCCTATCAAGTGAGACAATTCCATAACCTGCATGTTTTCAACCCTTTGTTAGTGGCTAGAAATGCAGAACCATCTACAAAGAGATTAACATCAGGGAACTCAAGTGGTTCATCAAAAAGTTCTGGTCATTTCGTAGAGTCTTGTTGGACTTGACCTTCAGAGTGATGATCGGGTCTTTTGGTACCTTCGGGAAATATGTACTGGTGACACTGGAGGAGGGGATCAGGGCATCCCTATTGTTGATTATTCTGTTAAGTCTGGTTTGCCGGTGGAGGATGGCCATCCATACTTTCTTCCCTGCATTGGTTGTGTCTTGGGAAGGTCCTTGATTAACATAGTGGCGTGGCCATGCTGGGGACGCTCTTGTTCCTCTTCCACCCTGGAAATGTCTTCTTCCAGCATTCCCTCTCCATTATCATCTTCCCTTCTGCTGCCATTGTTGTTGCTGTTTCTATGGGCACATGTTTCTCATATGATCTGCTATGCCACAACTCCAACATACCAGCGGTTGACTTAGTGCTGCTAGGCAAGGTTGTCTGTTCCCATATGGTTGAGGAGGGAACTGTGCTGCAGGTGTCTAGGGAAACTGTGATGCAGGTGCTGGGAGGTTGTGGTCATTTGGGGGGGGGGGGGCGGGTGCCGCCACCACCACCACCACCATCAGGATACTAGTTTCTCCTTTGTCTAGCTGGGCTAGTTTGGCCTTCTTAAGCTGTGTTTCAATTCCAGGTTGTTTTCTCCTCAGTCTTCATCTTTTCCCAGGCTCTGCAGTGGTGTCTAATGCAGTCTTCTTTGGCAGGGCCCTCATCTGTCCCATCCCAAAACATTCGCCTGATTCTCCTCCACATGACTTGCCATCCTCTTCTCCATCATCATAGCATCCTCTGCTCTCTTCAAACTCTCTCTTTCTACTTTCTTTTTTAATTTTGTTGTTCTTCCATCACTGATTGTCCTTTCCTGGTATAGGGGTATTTAGGCTTGGATGCAGTAAGTGGCTTGGTTCTTGAGTCCAAGTCCAACTTACCCAGTTCTCTTGTCAGCCTGGTAACCACGGAGGGCCCCGGACCGGGGTTTGTGGAGCCCTCTGTTCCTCCTCCGGTCTCTTCCAGGCTGCCTCTGATGATTATATTCTTTACCTTTGTATCTGGGCCGGAGCAGTCCTGCCTCAGTGGGAACACCTCCCTTTGTATCCAGAACAGTCATCTTCATATGGGGGAGGTGATTATTATTTATTTTTTTCCAATTGGTTCTTTTTTCTTGTCTTCTTCCCTTTTTTCCACTGTCTGCAGATGGGTTATCCTTGAACGTTCCCAAAACAATTGCAGGACAGTTAGGGATACCTGCGTGTTTTTTGTTGTTGTTATCTTGGTCTGGCAGGGTGCCAGGTCCCTGTGTGCCCAGCAGGTTAAATCTTCAGTAAAAACAACGCTCTCTGTAATCTTCAGTTCTCCTCCTTGTTCATTGGCTCTGGGAGACCAGCCAACTGAGGCTGCTAGTTCATTCGGGAGTAATGGATAGACTCCTTTGAAGTCATCTCCGCCGTAGGGAGGGGGCCACCCTTCCCGTTCTCCCTCTCAGCCTCTCTCTTTCTCTCTGATACGGCCCACACTGTAGCATTACATGCTCCACAGTCTCCTGGCAATAATCACATCCTGTTGGATGCTTTCCTATCACATTCAAGGTCTTATTCAACTGGCTGTGTCACACCCTTAATCGTGTAAGTAATAGCCGATTTTCCTTTACTTGACATAATTGCCTGCCCTTAATATCTCTATTCCACTGCTCCTGCCATCTCTGCACCATCACTGTCCATTTCAGGCTTTTTGCCTCTGCCTTGCTCATTGAAACTACAACATCAACATCCCCACTACTAAGTGCTTGTTTAGCCAGTACATCAACTGCCTTGTTCCCCTCCACCCCCACATGGGCTGGGACCCAAGTAAATCTTATCTGTATACCCATCTGTCTAATCCTGCCATGGGTTTGTAGCACCTCATAAAGCAGGTCTTGTCTGCTATGTGAGCTAAATGAATGGAGACTCATTAACACTGCTCATGAATCAGAGCAAATAACTACTCTGTCTGTCTTGACTTCCTCCACCCACTGCAAGCTCAACAGTATGGCCATCAGCTCCGCCGTATATACAGCCAGATGAGCTGTAATACGTTTCCTGACTTCCACCCCACATTCCTGCACTATAAATGCTGACCCAGTACGTCCTGTCCTTTGATCTTTTGAACCATCTGTGTAAATGGCAACAAAATCCTGATATACAGTATCCAGACATCTCTTAAACATGTGTGTGGTGTGCGGGTTGGTGGGTGCATGTGTGAATGCGTGTTAAGTCTGCTGGACCAGTATGAAAAAAAGTATGAACATGTATGCACTAACTAACTGTAAGTCACTTTGGATAAGAGTGTCTGCTAAATGACTGAAATATAAATACCGACTTTCAGATTGGTAAATGTACTGCAGTTCACAGAATTGACCAGCAGGTGAAAATGACAGTCTCTTCTCGGACTGTAAATTACCACCAGTCAACTAGATTTATTTTGCTAGGAGGGGATGGAAAAGCATTGAGACTATTTGTCATCGAAGCAATTTCACTCACTAATATGAATGGGTCCAAACAGATAAGAGAAGCTAATATTGATACGCACTGTTAAATCTGTATAGCTCATTATAATATGACCATAATCAAAGACCATCACCACCATCTGCTGGCTGGATCTGTCAACTGATTTAAATTGAAACAGTTTTAGAACTTAGAGATGATTAACTAAAATAGGATTCAGATATGATCATAGGAGGCACCTTGCTGTATTATAGCATAAACCCTCTAAAGGCCGTCAATAGTTTACGAAGTCACAAACCCTGCCCATTTTTACATGCATACATCTTCATACTTTTTTTTAGTAATGGTCCCTCGTGTATCGGAACCAAAACCCTGGCTTTGCAAGCGCGATTCTCTTCCAACTGAGCTACACAGGACTACAATTTTTTTTCTCATCAATCTGATTTTTAACCCACACTTCTAACCTTACGCCTAACCTTAAACTTTAATTAAAACTAAAAATGTACATTTTTGTTTTCATCAAATTTTACGATAGGCCTATAGACGTATTTAACATTTAACAAGCAGAGGCAAGGGGGAGGAGTTTACTCCCATGTGCCTGTGCAAAGGTGAAAGTGAAAGTTATTTCTCAGTATAGGCCTGAGGTGCAGATTGTTCTGTAAAAACGAGTAGATATTCATATATATTGAATATTAGAGTATGGTCATCGATTTTAAATAAACTGTTTTTAATCTGAAGTGGAGGACGTGAAGACCAGTAAAGGTAAGAGATCTCAGTATATTTCACTTTCCAAACTAGACACAAGAGGAAGTTATGTTTGATTCTGTGTGATTGAGAAAAAGAGAGAATTTGATGAATAGATGGTGTAATGATAAATAAACCTTTTCTATTTTTATTGCAGTTAAAATGGCAGAGTCCAGAGTTCATAGTAAGTCACCATGATATAATTCATTATTAACTTTTCTTTCATGTATCTGGGACAACAGTACTAAACCAACTATTGAAAATGAAATGTGTTTGTGGCTTTATTTGTCTTTGTGTGTAAATGTGTGTCTCTGGATGAAATGTGTTTGGAACATGAGGAGTTGTAGCTGAGTGTGTCTGTGAGAAACAGCTCTACTGCTCCACAGTGACCTCTCCCTCCAAACTTCTCCTTTCATTATATAATTCATTTAATCCAGTCTGTCATTATACAGAATAAAAACAAATGTTTATACTTTACAGGCTCTAGAGAAGTTATAGTTGTACTTATCAACAAATTAGGATTAACTGCTTTGCTCAAGGGCACATCAACAAATTTTTTCCTAGCTGCCTCAGTGATTCAAACCAGCAACCTTTCAGTTACTGGCCCAATACTCTTAACCACTAGGCTACCTGTGACACATATCTAACAAATGGGAAAATACAGTTCTCTATATATTTCTATTCTATTCTATTGATTTTTTCAGAATATTAAAGTTGAGTTATGTTATGGATATACTTGATCAAGTTGATGTTACAGATGATTTGACCATTATCTATTAGCCTGTACTAATGTCTAAATCAGTGATTTCTACTGTAAAACACATGTTCTTATTTCAGGGAGATTTGGCCATGTTTAGACACATTAACTGAATGAGTGTGATAATTTAACTGATATTTATTGTCAATAGGTTTATTTAGTGTCTCCTGCACAATGGTAGACCTGGTTTGTATTAAGGTTGAGGTTAGGGCACTGTGGTAGACCTGTTTTGTATGAGTATGCCCATGGATTTACCTGGTTTATATGAGCAATGGGGTGTAGGGATACACAAGGCTCATACAGGTAAGGGGGCTGGATGGAGGTCTATTGCCCATTCAAATCTTTTCTAGCAACAACTTTAGTGGTAGGAAAAATGTGAATGAGGCTGGGACACTGTACTATGAGTTTATCTATGAAATGATTAGTGTATACAGGTCAGAGGTCACAGGACTAACATATGCAAACAACAGGGTTGGGGTGTACAGTGAATAGCTTGATATAGGTTATGGTTGGTGACTTGGGGAATACTGTAACAGGGCTGAGATAGGCAAGTAATAGGGATGAGGTGTATTGGCAAAGTTAATTGAAAAAAAAAAAAAAGCAAAATGTTACATGTTAGGGTTACTAGTGGCATAAGATTTGCATAGATTTGGGAACCAATGGGATAATATAATTCTAGATAGTAGCATTCACATTATGCTATGACATATGACTTTCCTTCAAGTGAATATGTGTCTGGGATTGTGTGTGTTGTATTTTAGAATTGACATGGTCCTGGTCGTTGTATGTCTATTGTAGTTTTTAATTCAGCTGTGTTTATAAATGTACTGAGATTATTTGTGTTCCTGACACAGATGATGTCATTAAAGCAGAAATGTTCTCTCTTTCTGAACAGATCAGTTTGAACTCACCACCACTGAAAGCAATGTGGAGTCTAATGTTGGTGAAGATGTCACCCTCCCCTGTCACCTCTCACCTGAGACCAGTGCTGTTGCCACTACAATCAGGTGGTTTAAAGAGACAGAGTGTATTTACCTGTATAAGAATGGTCAGGTGACAGAGAGGAGTGGCTATGAGGGCAGAGTGAGTCTGATCACCCAGGAGCTGGAGAGAGGCAACGTGTCTCTGAGGCTGAAAGACATCAGGAAGTCAGATATGGGAGTCTACATATGTCAGGTCATCCATGGAGAACAGAAGGAGGAGACTGCAGTGGGTTTATGTGTCAGAGAAGGTAAATGTTCTATAACTTCATAAATGTTTATGAACACATAAACAACAACAATAACAACCAGTCTCTTTCCCTGTGCAGAACACTTCTACTTTATCATTTAGGTAGGAGTTCATAGTAAGAGTTACAGATGAATAGACTACATTAAATCTGAATATCAACTAGTTAGAATGCATATTACAATCACTCTGAGATTTGATCTTGATGTCCTAAAGCATTTGAACAATTACAACATTACTGGTCACGTCCCTTGATTCTCATTAGTAATGAATGTGGTGAACACTCAAACCCCTCTGATGTATATCACATCACTATGGAATTTGATTGGATAATAAGACAGATGGTGATTTGAAGGTAATGATATTAACTCATACATATTGTTTTACATTATCATTATTCATTCATCTCCATCTTGGATAATGGATGATCAGGATATACAATGTATATGCCATAGAGGTAAACATTTCACATAACACTCACACAATATAGATGCGATATAGATCAACATTTCACGTAGCCCTCCAACAATATATCAGCAATGGAGCTCAACATTTCACACACCAATATTGAAAACATTTCGCTAGATGTACATTAGTAATGAATGTGATGAACAGTAATTTCAATATTATGTATAGTATTTCATTAAATTATGTAATGAGTCAGAAATTCTATTAACAATAATAACTAATGCATTCTGTTTTACATGATCATTATTCATGACTCTCCATCTTGGATAACCATAGCCCTCCCACAATATATCTGCCATGAGCTCAATATTTAACACTCCAAAATTAACACGTAATCATCTTGAATTCAGCTTGATGTTCTAATATGAAGCATTCAGTCACTCTCATTTTGTTATACATTCTCATTATTAATTACACCATCTTGGATAATGGATGAAAAGGAGCAATACCATAGCCCTCCCACAATATATATGCGATATAGATCAACATTTCACAAAACAGTATTAAAATGGAATCAGCTTGAATTCAGCTTGATGTCCTAGTATGAAGCATTCAGTCATTCTCAGACTGATTACATAGTAGCACTGCTTACATCCCTTTCACTAGGGGCATGTTTGCCAATTTTGTGGATATAAAAAAAAAATCTAATAATAATGTTCTACCTGTGAGAACCTCTCACTGACACTAGTCAGCGCTGAATCAACTAGGGGAAGGAAGAAATATTGCTTAAAGCGCTGTTCTGGTGTGAATTTAGTTTCCTCTGTGCCCTCATAGAGGAACTGGCGAGATGCTTGTTTGTCTCTCCACTGGGAATGCCATATCTACCTGCATTTTCTCTGCTATTTCTCTGGCATCTGTCTGCGCTGAGGCAAGTCCACTTTCTCTGTATTCCTGGAGAAACTTTTTAACACCATCAGTTTCCCTCTTAACTGTTTCACTTGAAACACTGGGGCTTTGAAGGAGTTTACTGACACGATTTACCTGATATAAAACATTGTACCAGATCACAACACAGAGTATGAACTGCCATGTCAGCTCCTTGCAAAGGCTTTGTGATAAAGACAATGTCTCTCCATCCTTCTTCTCTGCTGCATGTTCACTGAGTTCCGTTAAGGCATCCACAACTTCTGGCATTTGGTAGCGAAGTGCTTTTACACTGTCAATGCAACACTCCCATCTTGTTGTTGACAGGCTTTTCACTGTCAGCTTTAAATTACGTAGTAGTATTGACCAGCGCTGTATTGAAGAGCTGAAGAGGTTGTAAAGGCGCTGAAGAATGCCAAACAAGCTCACAGAGCGGACTGATGACTTGGCTGCATCAGCCACGACGAGGTTGAGTGTGTGACTTCTGCAGGGAACACACATTGCCTTCTTGTTCAGTTCAAGCACTCTTGCCTGGACACCCTGCTTGTGGCCCATCATGTTACTCCCATTATCATATGATTGACAGTCTGCGATGTTCAATGTCATGTCATTAAGCTGTTCAAGGAGAGTATTACACAGGCCTTTTCCTGTGGTATCAGCAACGCTGATGAAGCCAACAAAGTGCTCTAAGATGGAGGCCCCTACAGATGACTCACAGTTCACAATACGTAGCACCAATGATAGTTGTTCTGTGTGGCTAATATCAGGGGTACAATCCATTATGACTGAAAAATACTTGGCCTTTTTCACATTGTGCACTAATGTTTTCTGTCCAACTAATGCAATAAGCTCGTTTTGGATTGTGTTACTCAAGTAGTGATCTTTTATTTATTTTTTGTCAATCCTTCTAAGATGTTCGCTCATTATAGGATCAAACTGTGCTAACAGCTCTATCTGTCCCAGAAAATTGCTATTATGTGGCTCAAAAAGTTTTTCAGTGTCCTCTTAACACCTGGTTTCTTTCTGCTAAATGGCAAACAATAGCAATTATTCTGCTTAATACATCCCTCCAGTGCTGTTCTTCCAGAGACTGTATTTCCTGACTGGCACTGTCAATGGTTTTGCCTGTTGTAAGTCGTTTTTTTAAATTCACGCCATTGTTCCATATTGGCACGATGCGATCTGCCCTTCTCGTGTTCTTTCAAGTGGCTATGAATATTCACCCACAATCGAAAGCCACTGCTGCTCAGTGTATATGTTGTCTCTCTTTCAAAGAGCTTGCAGCAAAAACAAAACACAGAATCACTGCTCATAGAATAAACTAACCAGTTACCGGGTATTTCTTCTCAGTTTGTCATTTTCGTTTGGTAATATTTTTCGGTAAAACGACGTGGGACTTTATCATCGTTTTGTGGGAAGTCATAACCCTTAATTTGAACTGGACCCCTTTTGACAAGTTGACATCTCTCGTGGTCGGTAAGCCTGTCTGGCCAAAGCGCTGGGTCGTCCGAGAGAATGACAGTTTCACAACTTTCACTGACCAAACCTGCATTTACAGGTACGTCATCAGGCGAGTGTCAAGCTCTGTGGCGGGTGCAGCCTCGGAGCTAGCCGCTGTAGCATTAGCGGGTAGGTCTGTGCTGCTAACCGCGCTGATACAACTTGTAGTTGCAAAATTACCGGCAATATCTCCATCCGATTCCTTTTTAGTAGTGCTTCTGAAGAAACTGGTTAACTTTTGCACATTTTCCGGTTGAGTTTTTGTTTCTTTAACCTTTTTTCGTTTTTGAGCCCCACTTGTATATGTTCGCTTCATTGTGCATTAAAAAATGTGTGACTGACTGAAGCTAGCTAGTACTTCTTCTTCATCTTCTTTCAGGTTTTATTGGCGGTTGGCAACTCATCTCAAAGGTGCATTACCGCCACCTACTAGACTGGATTGTGGGTATTAGAATGACATCAAATTAGATATCTATATAAATAATAAATAATGATAAAAAATAAAAGTAAAATAAAATTATATATATATATATATATATATATACGGTTAATTTATTTCGCTTACCCCGGTTTTTTTCAAAAACAAAATTAATAACTTGTGTGTTTTCCCAGATGTTTTCCCTAATAAATGCTCAAGTGTAATGCTTTGTTCATCCATTTGTGCCTTTAATTCTGCCCTATCTTCTTCATATTTTTTGCAGTCTAACAAAATATGCTTCACTGTCTCTTGTACATTACAATAAGTGCATAATCCAGTGGGGTGTTTTCCTATTCTGTACAATGTTGTATTTAAACCAGTGTGACCCATTCTAAGACGTGAAACTAACATCTCCTCCCTTGGGCTTCTGCCCTTCTTCACGCTTGTGACTACTTGATTTTGAATACTGTATAAATGACGTCCTGTATCCGCTGTGTTCCAATATTCCTGCCATATTTTAAGTGAATGTTGCTTTATGATGGTTTTAACCTCTACTCTACTTATTGGTATGTGCACATCTATTGTTTCGTGCTTTATAGAGTTTTTTTTGCTAGCATATCTACAGCTTCATTTCCTTCCACCCCTACATGAGCAGGAACCCAAAGGAAGGATACAGCTATTCTTTTATTATGAAGTGTGAGAAGCAAGTGGAGTATTTGATGAATGAGGTCTTGTCTACATGATGTTCTCCCAGATTGAATACTTAATAATGCTGATAAGCTGTCTGAGGCTATAACGACATCTTGTTTCTGATTATTTTCTTCCACCCACCCTAACGCCAGTAAAATTGCTACTAACTCCACCGTGTAGACTGACAGGTAGTCTGTTGTCCTCTTTTTGACTGCTACTTCATACCGAGGAATAAAAAATGCTGCACCAGTACTGCCTGTTTCTGGCTGCTTTGATCCATCCGTAAATATAAATAATTCCTCTTGATACTGCTCTACATAGTTTTGAACTATTATCCACTCTGGCATTATTTTTGAGTTTTCTTTTAGTATTTGTTGTAAGCTTATATTCACAGATGGTTTTATAAATTTCCAGGGTGGTATCGTTGATATTGCCACAGTGGGTCCTATTTGCAGCTGATTGAGACCTGCATTTTGAGCCTTAGCATTCCCCACCCATCCGAAACTGTAAAAATTGCTTTTACTATGCTCTGCGCATTCTTGCAAGACAGTTTTTGTGGGGTGCTTCATACTATGTCCTTGTAAATTTGTCCAATACGCCAACATGATCTTGACCCTCCTAATACGTAGCGGCATCTCTCCTGCCTCCACCTGTATTGCAGTTACTGGTGATGTTTTAAATGCTCTAGTACAAATCCGAAGTGCCTGTGCTTGTTCTACATCAAGTTTTTTAGATTCCGATGCTGACATATACGCTAAGCAACCATAGTCAGAGGCAGTTCTCATGAGAGCCTGATAAATGTTTATTAGCGATGCTCTACTTGCTCCCCAGTCACGCCCTGATAGGCATCTCAACACGTTATTGATCTTCTTACATTTATTTCTGACCTTATCAATATGTTGACACCAAGTCAGCCTCTCATCAAAGAGAACTCCTAAAAACCTCACCACCTTAACCTGTTCCAAATCTTGTCCATACAATTTCAGTGGCACTACTTTGTGGCGCTTAGAGAAACATATGACTTGAGTTTTTTGGATTGAGAGTTTAAATCCCCATTTATAAGTCCATTGTTCAACTTTCTCTATTGCATTTTGCATTTTTTTCCTTAGGTATTCTAAATTTCGACCCCTAACCCAGAGTGCTCCATCGTCTGCATATAGTGACTTACCTACATTTCCGCTTATCTGATCAAAAATGTCATTTATCATAATATTAAACAGTATGGGGCTGCAAACACTACCTTGTGGGATACCATTTTCCACAATATGCCTACTTGAATACTCTGTACCAACCTTAACTTCTATTGTTCTTCTGTCCAGGAAGTCTAATACCCACCCGAATAATTTACCTTTTATTCCTAATTTGTCAAGTTTTATAAGTAGTCCATCCTTCCACAGCATATCATATGCTTTTTCGACGTCAAAGAATACGGCAATTACATTTTCCTTATTAGTTTGTGCTTTCCTAACTTCTGCTTCTAAGCACAAAACAGTGTCCATAGTCCCCCTACCCTTACGAAATCCAGACTGATACGCTGAAAAAAGACCCTTACCTTCCATATAGTAACTTAACCTATCTGTTACCATCCTTTCCATACTTTTCCCTAATTGTGATGTTAACGCTATAGGTCTATAACTTGACGGGTCTACCGCATTTTTACCAGGTTTGAGTATTGGGACTATCACTGCCTGTTTCCATTCAAGCGGGATTCTACCTGTATTCCAGATCATATTTATCAGCCTTAATACTACCTCCAGTGACACATCTTTCATATGCCCTAGCATGCTATAACATACAGCATCTTTCCCTGGTGTTGTTTGTCGTGCATTTAGGATAGCCCTTTTTAATTCAAACATAGTAAAAGGCAGGTCCATATCTCCTCCTGATGCAGTTCTACTTTCTTTTATTCCAGGGTTTTCCAACAGTGTCTGGTTCCTATGCTGCTTATCTATTGTGGATACATTTCCAGAACTGTGGATTTTCACAAGTTTCTACCAAAAGCTCTATTTTTTCTGCATTACTAACTACATTCTTATTATTGCTACATAACACTGGCATTTTCCACCTTTCTACCTAATCCACTCATTCTCCAATACATGCGTTTGGCTGATCTAATCGTTTTCCTAACTACTGCTTGTGCCCTTTTATAGCTAATTAAAGTTTCTAGTGTGTGATGATCTTTAAGCTGTCTAAATGCTTTATTTCTTCTTTTAACTACTATTCTACAGCTCTCATTCCACCACGGCATGCTTTTCCCCCGTTTATTTCCTGTACTTTTAGGAATTGTTTCTTCTGCTGCTTGTATAATGGCTGCAACTACTGCACTATTCATTTCCTCCACACCTGTTATATCTCTACTCATTATTTCTACACACTTAGTCTCATTAATTTCTTGAAATGCCTGCCAATCAGCTTCATCTAATTTCCACCTAGGTATTTCCGCTTCCCCTTCCTGATGCACCTCTATGCCAATCCTAGTTATTATTGGATAGTGATCACTACCCACTGTCGATCTACTTATTACTTCCCATGCACTAACTCCTGCAATTCCAATTGACACTAGTGTTAGATCAATAGCACTTTCTGTATTGCTTGAACTATTATACCGCGTGCCCTTTCCATCATTAATACACACCAGCTCCTTATCATCTATACATTTCTCTATTACTAATCCATTTATATCTGTGTTTTGACTTCCCCATAATGTGCTGTGTGCATTAAAATCCCCACATATCACTATTTTGCCCTGCATTGATCCGCAAATTAATTCCAACATATCAGTACTTAATTTATTGCAAGGATTGTAAAAATTTGTTATTTTTATACTATTTTCCCCTGACCATACTTCAATTACAACAGATTCATGTTCTTTCCCTTTACTAATAAGTTTATATCTTACCCCACTTTTAACAAAAGTTACTACCCCTCCACCTTTTCTTGTTTCTCTATCTCTCCTAATTGAAGTATATCCATACAGTACAAAGTCCAACTGTGGTTTTAACCATGTTTCTTGCACACATTACATGAGGTCTATCTGCTAAATCTGAGACAAAATTCTTGAATTCCTGTCCATTTGCTATAAGGCTTCTGGAGTTCCATTGTAATATAGTTCATATCATAAAGAGCCACCAGCCCATGTCTGCGAGCTTGCGCTTCCTGCCATTATCATTTCTTCCACTACCTCACAGCTAAGCCCTTTAATTCCTAGATATTTTTCAGCTGATTTAACTATTATTTTGATCTTTTCTGTCTTTCTGTCTGTGCCGAGCAGTTTATCACCTCAACCATAAACATCACAAAATCATTTTTGCCCATAACTAACAAATCCTTTTTTGCCTCAATTTTTTCACATTTCTCACAAGACCTATTTTTATTTTCTCTGGTTTCTGGTTTATAGGCTTCTTTTTCCTTAGACACTTTCTTTACAGCTTCTGCATATGTTATTCCTTGCAGTGATCTCACTCGCTGCACTTCCACTGCTCTCTTGCTAACTTCACATCCACAATAAGCTGCACTGTGCTCCCCTCCACAGTTACAGCATTTCAGCTTTACTCCTTCTCCACATTTCCCATACTCATGTTCGCCTGAACACCTACCACATCTTTGTTTACCCTTACACACTGCTGCTACATGGCCATATCTCTGGCACTTAAAACATCTCAATGGGGGAAGGATGTATGGCCTAATCTCGTAGCTCATGTAACCTATGTATATCTTACTTGGAAGTCTTGCTTCATCAACCTTAATCATTACAGACAGGCTATCGCACTTCTCCCCGTTTCTGGTTGTTTTAAGGCGTTTTACCTCCAACACTTTTGCCCCTGTTACATTGTCTCTGATTTGATCTTCTGTAACATTTACCGGTATTCCTGTGATAACTCCTCGAACCAACGCCTTGTTTTCAGTCGGGACACACTTTATTCTCTTGCCATCTATTCTATTCAGTTCTATGGCTTTCTCTTGCTGCGTTTTATTCCTACAGAAAATTAGTAGCGCTCCATGTCTTAATACTTTTGCATTTTTGACCTCGCCTATCAATTTGTTTATCGACTTTGTTAATTGAATCGGATTCCACTCACCAAATGACGACCCCTCCTGAGATAGTTTCATGATCACTTTATATTCTTCTTCTTGTTGTTTACTTACTATTGTCATACTTTGTTCACTATCTGTTTCATCTATATTAGATATTACTTTCTCCTTTTTTTTTCAGTTTTCTTGACCGTATTACATTCCAAACACTCCTATTTCTCCCGCCTTCTTCTTCTTCAAATCTCATCTCACTTCCTGTCTCCTCACTTCCTTCCGCCATTTCTTGCCCCTCCAACCCACCACCTTGATGAAATTCGTATACCCACCGCTAGCTAGTACTGTCTGTCAGTTGGCTATTTAAGGTAGCTTGAAGTGTCACGAAGTGCGTTTAATTAATAGACCCTGTGATGCGCAGGCATGGTGTGTGTGGTCTAATAAATCTTTGAAATTAGGTGCAAAAGCAAGTGTATGTAAATTAAATGATTGTAATATATTTGTATATATTTTTTTATAAATAATTGAATTGTAATAATGCTTGTAATGTCTGCTTACGGGCAGCAGGGGGCCCCAAGCAATTGCGTGGTTTGCGTGTTGGGAAAACACGCGCCTGGATGTACATTAGTAATGAATGTGATGATCAGTAATTGCAATGTGATGTATAGTATTTCATTAAATTATCTAATGAGTCAGAAATGTATTGAATAATAATAACTAATGCATTCTGTTTTACATGATCATTATTCATGACTCTCCATCTTGGATATTGGATGATCAGACCCGCGTGAGTAATTACTTATTTGTCTTTTTTGTTTTTTTGACAACCAATAACACAACCAATAGTACAGCCAGGCGCGTGTTCTAAAAATTATACAGAATTTACATACCATAGCCCTCCCACATTATATCTGCCATGAGCTCAATATTTAACACTCCAAAATTAACACGTAATCATCTTGAATTCAGCTTGATGTCCTAGTATGAAGCATTCAGTCATTCTCAGACTGATTACATAGTTGCACTGCTTACATCCCTTTCGCTAGATGTACATTAGTAATGAATGTGATAAACAGTAATTCCAGTATCACGTGAGTAATTACTTATTTGTCTTTTTTGTTTATTGACAACCAATAACATGTAATCATCTTGAATTCAGCTTGATGTCCTAGTATGAAGCATTCAGTCATTCTCAGACTGATTACATAGTAGCACTGCTTACATCCCTTTCGCTAGATGTACATTAGTTATGAATGTGATTAACAGTAATTCGAATATTATGTATAGTATTTCATTAAATTATGTAATGAGTCATAAATTCAATGAATTATAATAACTAATGCATTCTGTTTTACATGATCATTATTGATGACTCTTCATCTTGATAATGGATGATCAGCAATACGTGAGTAATTACTTATTTGTCTTTTTTGTTTATTGACAACCAATAACACAAGACAAAGAACAGACCAGAGTGTTAGTCTGATACTATAAAGAAATACAGGCCTTGTGAACAACACAGTGTCTTCTTCAAGGTTCAAATTAAATCAGTATCTTTACATTTATCAATACTCTCCCCAAATATTCTAAAGGTAGGTTGGATTATGATGTGTAGATGTTCTTCAAATTATACAGAATTTACATACCATAGCCCTCCCACATTATATCTGCCATGAGCTCAATATTGAACACTCCAAAATTAACACGTAATCATCTTGAATTCAGCTTGATGTCCTAGTATGAAGCGTTCAGTCATTCTCAGATTGCTAACATACTATCACTGATTACATCCCTTCCATAGAGGTACGTTAGTTATGAATGTGATGAACAGTCATTGTAATATTATGTACACTGTGGTATTAGATTTAAAAAAAATTAATGTGACAAGAATTGGATTCAATGTAACTGTTTTAAGTCATTCATTTTGTTATACATTATCATTATTAATTATACTCCATCTTGGATAATGGATGAAAAGGAGCAATACCATAGCCCTCCCACAATATATATGTGAAATAGATCAACATTTCACACACCGAGATTAAAATGGAATCAGCTTGAACTCAGCTTGATTTCCTAGTATAAAGCATTCAGTCATTATCATACTGATTACATAGTAGCACTGCTTACATCCCTTTCGCTAGATTTATATTAGTTATGAATGTGATGAACAGTAATTCGAATATTCTGTAGTATAGTATTTCATTAAATTATGTAATGAGTCATAAATTCAATGAATAATAATAACTAATGCATTCTGTTTTACATGATCATTATTGATGACTCTCCATCTTGGATAATGGATGATCAGTAAGAGGTGAGTAATTACTTATTTGTCTTTTTTGTTTATTGACAACCAATAACACAAGACAAAGAACAGACTAGAGTGTTAGTCTGATACTATAAAGAAATACAGGCCTTGTGAACAACAGTGTCTTCTTCAAGGTTCAAATTAAATCAGTATCTTTACATTTATCAATACTCTCCCTAAATATTCTAAAGGTAGGTTGGATTATGATGTGTAGATGTTCTTCAAATTATACAGAATTTACATACCATAGCCCTCCCACATTATATCTGCCATGAGCTCAATATTTAACACTCCAAATTTAACACGTAATCATCTTGATGTCCTAGAATGAAGCGTTCAGTTATTCTCAGATTGCTAACATATTATCACTGATTACATCCCTTCCATAGAGGTACGTTAGTTATGAATGTGATGAACAGTCATTGTAATATAATGTACACTGGTATTAGATTTTAAAAAATGTAATGTGACAAGAATTGGATTCAATGTAACTGTTTTAAGTCATTCATTTTGTTATACGTTATCATTATTAATTATACTCCATCTTGGATAATGGATGAAAAGGAGCAATACCATAGCCCTCCCACAATATATATGCGATATAGATCAACATTTCACACACCGAGATTAAAATGGAATCAGCTTGAACTCAGCTTGATTTCCTAGTATAAAGCATTCAGTCATTATCATACTGATTACATAGTAGCACTGCTTACATCCCTTTCCCTAGATGTACATTAGTAATGAATGTGATGAACAGTAATTCCAATATTATGTATAGTATTTCATTAAATTACGTAATGAGTCAGAAATTCAATGAATTATAATAACTAATGCATTCTGTTTTACATGATCATTATTCATGATTCTCCATCTTTGATAATGGATGATCAGAATGGGGTGAGTAATTACTTATTTGTCTTTTTTGTTCATTGACAACCAATAACACAAGACTAAGAACAGACCATAGTTTTAAGCTGATACTATAAAGAAATACAGGCCTTGTGAACAGCAGAGTGTCTTCTTCAAGGTTCAAATTAAATCAATTTCTTTACATTTATCAATACTCTCCCCAAATGTTCTCAAGGTAGGTTGAATTATGATGTGTAGCTGTTCTACAAATTATACAGAATTTACATACCATAGCCCTCCCACATTATATCTGCCATGAGCTCAATATTGAACACTCCAAAATTAATACGTAATCATCTTGATGTCCTAGAATGAAGCGTTCAGTTATTCTCAGATTGCTAACATATTATCACTGATTACATCCCTTCCATAGAGGTACGTTAGTTATGAATGTGATGAACAGTCATTGTAATATAATGTACACTGGTATTAGATTTTAAAAAATGTAATGTGACAAGAATTGGATTCAATGTAACTGTTTTAAGTCATTCATTTTGTTATACGTTATCATTATTAATTATACTCCATCTTGGATAATGGATGAAAAGGAGCAATACCATAGCCCTCCCACAATATATATGCGATATAGATCAACATTTCACACACCGAGATTAAAATGGAATCAGCTTGAACTCAGCTTGATTTCCTAGTATAAAGCATTCAGTCATTATCATACTGATTACATAGTAGCACTGCTTACATCCCTTTCCCTAGATGTACATTAGTAATGAATGTGATGAACAGTAATTCCAATATTATGTATAGTATTTCATTAAATTACGTAATGAGTCAGAAATTCAATGAATTATAATAACTAATGCATTCTGTTTTACATGATCATTATTCATGATTCTCCATCTTTGATAATGGATGATCAGAATGGGGTGAGTAATTACTTATTTGTCTTTTTTGTTCATTGACAACCAATAACACAAGACTAAGAACAGACCATAGTTTTAAGCTGATACTATAAAGAAATACAGGCCTTGTGAACAGCAGAGTGTCTTCTTCAAGGTTCAAATTAAATCAATTTCTTTACATTTATCAATACTCTCCCCAAATGTTCTCAAGGTAGGTTGAATTATGATGTGTAGCTGTTCTACAAATTATACAGAATTTACATACCATAGCCCTCCCACATTATATCTGCCATGAGCTCAATATTGAACACTCCAAAATTAATACGTAATCATCTTGAATTCAGCTTGATGTCCTAGTATGAAGCGTTCAGTCATTCTCAGATTGCTAACATACTATCACTGATTACATCCCTTCCATAGAGGTACGTTAGTTATGAATGTGATGAACAGTCATTGTAATATAATGTAACCTATGTATATCTTACTTGGAAGTCTTGCTTCATCAACCTTAATCATTACAGACAGGCTATCGCACTTGTCCCCGTTTCTGGTTGTTTTAAGGCGTTTTACCTCCAACACTTTTGCCCCTGTTACATTGTCTCTGATTTGATCTTCTGTAACATTTACCGGTATTCCTGTGATAACTCCTCGAACCAACGCCTTGTTTTCAGTCGGGACACACTTTATTCTCTTGCCATCTATTCTATTCAGTTCTATGGCTTTCTCTTGTTGCGTTTTATTCCTACAGAAAATTAGTAGCGCTCCATGTCTTAATACTTTTGCATTTTTGACCTCGCCTATCAATTTGTTTATCGACTTTGTTAATTGAATCGGATTCCACTCACCAAATGACGACCCCTCCTGAGATAGTTTCATGATCACTTTATATTCTTCTTCTTGTTGTTTACTTACTATTGTCATACTTTGTTCACTATCTGTTTCATCTATATTAGATATTACTTTCTCCTTTTTTTTTCAGTTTTCTTGACCGTATTACATTCCAAACACTCCTATTTCTCCCGCCTTCTTCTTCTTCAAATCTCATCTCACTTCCTGTCTCCTCACTTCCTTCCGCCATTTCTTGCCCCTCCAACCCACCACCTTGATGAAATTCGTATACCCACCGCTAGCTAGTACTGTCTGTCAGTTGGCTATTTAAGGTAGCTTGAAGTGTCACGAAGTGCGTTTAATTAATAGACCCTGTGATGCGCAGGCATGGTGTGTGTGGTCTAATAAATCTTTGAAATTAGGTGCAAAAGCAAGTGTATGTAAATTAAATGATTGTAATATATTTGTATATATTTTTTTATAAATAATTGAATTGTAATAATGCTTGTAATGTCTGCTTACGGGCAGCAGGGGGCCCCAAGCAATTGCGTGGTTTGCGTGTTGGGAAAACACGCGCCTGGATGTACATTAGTAATGAATGTGATGATCAGTAATTGCAATGTGATGTATAGTATTTCATTAAATTATCTAATGAGTCAGAAATGTATTGAATAATAATAACTAATGCATTCTGTTTTACATGATCATTATTCATGACTCTCCATCTTGGATATTGGATGATCAGACCCGCGTGAGTAATTACTTATTTGTCTTTTTTGTTTTTTTGACAACCAATAACACAACCAATAGTACAGCCAGGCGCGTGTTCTAAAAATTATACAGAATTTACATACCATAGCCCTCCCACATTATATCTGCCATGAGCTCAATATTTAACACTCCAAAATTAACACGTAATCATCTTGAATTCAGCTTGATGTCCTAGTATGAAGCATTCAGTCATTCTCAGACTGATTACATAGTTGCACTGCTTACATCCCTTTCGCTAGATGTACATTAGTAATGAATGTGATAAACAGTAATTCCAGTATCACGTGAGTAATTACTTATTTGTCTTTTTTGTTTATTGACAACCAATAACATGTAATCATCTTGAATTCAGCTTGATGTCCTAGTATGAAGCATTCAGTCATTCTCAGACTGATTACATAGTAGCACTGCTTACATCCCTTTTGCTAGATGTACATTAGTTATGAATGTGATTAACAGTAATTCGAATATTATGTATAGTATTTCATTAAATTATGTAATGAGTCATAAATTCAATGAATTATAATAACTAATGCATTCTGTTTTACATGATCATTATTGATGACTCTTCATCTTGATAATGGATGATCAGCACCAGGTGAGTAATTACTTATTTGTCTTTTTTGTTTATTGACAACCAATAACACAAGACAAAGAACAGACCAGAGTGTTAGTCTGATACTATAAAGAAATACAGGCCTTGTGAACAACACAGTGTCTTCTTCAAGGTTCAAATTAAATCAGTATCTTTACATTTATCAATACTCTCCCCAAATATTCTAAAGGTAGGTTGGATTATGATGTGTAGATGTTCTTCAAATTATACAGAATTTACATACCATAGCCCTCCCACATTATATCTGCCATGAGCTCAATATTGAACACTCCAAAATTAACACGTAATCATCTTGAATTCAGCTTGATGTCCTAGTATGAAGCGTTCAGTCATTCTCAGATTGCTAACATACTATCACTGATTACATCCCTTCCATAGAGGTACGTTAGTTATGAATGTGATGAACAGTCATTGTAATATTATGTACACTGTGGTATTAGATTAAAAAAAAATTAATGTGACAAGAATTGGATTCAATGTAACTGTTTTAAGTCATTCATTTTGTTATACATTATCATTATTAATTATACTCCATCTTGGATAATGGATGAAAAGGAGCAATACCATAGCCCTCCCACAATATATATGTGAAATAGATCAACATTTCACACACCGAGATTAAAATGGAATCAGCTTGAACTCAGCTTGATTTCCTAGTATAAAGCATTCAGTCATTATCATACTGATTACATAGTAGCACTGCTTACATCCCTTTCGCTAGATTTATATTAGTTATGAATGTGATGAACAGTAATTCGAATATTCTGTAGTATAGTATTTCATTAAATTATGTAATGAGTCATAAATTCAATGAATAATAATAACTAATGCATTCTGTTTTACATGATCATTATTGATGACTCTCCATCTTGGATAATGGATGATCAGTAAGAGGTGAGTAATTACTTATTTGTCTTTTTTGTTTATTGACAACCAATAACACAAGACAAAGAACAGACTAGAGTGTTAGTCTGATACTATAAAGAAATACAGGCCTTGTGAACAACAGTGTCTTCTTCAAGGTTCAAATTAAATCAGTATCTTTACATTTATCAATACTCTCCCTAAATATTCTAAAGGTAGGTTGGATTATGATGTGTAGATGTTCTTCAAATTATACAGAATTTACATACCATAGCCCTCCCACATTATATCTGCCATGAGCTCAATATTTAACACTCCAAATTTAACACGTAATCATCTTGATGTCCTAGAATGAAGCGTTCAGTTATTCTCAGATTGCTAACATATTATCACTGATTACATCCCTTCCATAGAGGTACGTTAGTTATGAATGTGATGAACAGTCATTGTAATATAATGTACACTGGTATTAGATTTTAAAAAATGTAATGTGACAAGAATTGGATTCAATGTAACTGTTTTAAGTCATTCATTTTGTTATACGTTATCATTATTAATTATACTCCATCTTGGATAATGGATGAAAAGGAGCAATACCATAGCCCTCCCACAATATATATGCGATATAGATCAACATTTCACACACCGAGATTAAAATGGAATCAGCTTGAACTCAGCTTGATTTCCTAGTATAAAGCATTCAGTCATTATCATACTGATTACAAAGTTGCGCTGCTTACATCCCTTTCCCTAGATGTACATTAGTAATGAATGTGATGAACAGTAATTCTAATATTATGTATAGTATTTCATTAAATTACGTAATGAGTCAGAAATTCAATGAATTATAATAACTAATGCATTCTGTTTTACATGATCATTATTCATGATTCTCCATCTTTGATAATGGATGATCAGAATGGGGTGAGTAATTACTTATTTGTCTTTTTTGTTCATTGACAACCAATAACACAAGACTAAGAACAGACCATAGTTTTAAGCTGATACTATAAAGAAATACAGGCCTTGTGAACAGCAGAGTGTCTTCTTCAAGGTTCAAATTAAATCAATTTCTTTACATTTATCAATACTCTCCCCAAATGTTCTCAAGGTAGGTTGAATTATGATGTGTAGCTGTTCTACAAATTATACAGAATTTACATACCATAGCCCTCCCACATTATATCTGCCATGAGCTCAATATTGAACACTCCAAAATTAATACGTAATCATCTTGAATTCAGCTTGATGTCCTAGTATGAAGCGTTCAGTCATTCTCAGATTGCTAACATACTATCACTGATTACATCCCTTCCATAGAGGTACGTTAGTTATGAATGTGATGAACAGTCATTGTAATATAATGTACACTGTGGTATTAGATAAAATAAAATGTAATGTGACAAGAATTGGATTCAATGTAACTGTTTTAACTAATTCATTTTGTTATACATTATCATTATTCATTACACTCCATCTTGGATAATGGATGAAAAGGAGCAATACCATAGCCCTCCCACAATATATATGCGATATAGATCAACATTTCACAAAACAGTATTAAAATGGAATCAGCTTGAATTCAGCTTGATGCCCTAGTTTGAAGCATTCAGTCATTCTCAGACTGATTACATAGTAGCACTGCTTACATCCCTTTCGCTAGATGTACATTAGTAATGAATGTGATGAACAGTAATTCCAATATTATGTATAGTATTTCATTAAATTATGTAATGAGTCAGAAATTCAATGAACAATAATAACTAATGCGTTCTGTTTTACATGATCATTATTCATGACTCTCCATCTTGGATAATGGATGATCAGGATGTGGTGAGTAATTACTTATTTGTTTTTTTTTGTTTATTGACAACCAATTACACAAGACAAAGAACAGACCAGAGTGTTAATCTGATACTATAAAGAAATACAGGCCTTGTGAACAACAGAGTGTCTTCTTAAAGGTTCACATTAAATCAGTTTCTTTACATTTATCAATACTCTCCCCAAATGTTCTAAAGGTAGGTTGGATTATGATGTGTAGATGTTCTTCAAATTATACAGAATTTACGTACCATAGCCCTCCCACAATATATCTGCCATGAGCTCAATATTTAACACTCCAAAATTAACACGTAATCATCTTGAATTCAGCTTGATGTCCTAGAATGAAGCGTTCAGTTATTCTCAGATTGCTAACATATTATCACTGATTACATCCCTTCCATAGAGGTACGTTAGTTATGAATGTGATGAACAGTCATTGTAATATAATGTACACTGTGGTATTAGATAAAATAAAATGTAATGTGACAAGAATTGGATTCAATGTAACTGTTTTAACTAATTCATTTTGTTATACATTATCATTATTCATTACACTCCATCTTGGATAATGGATGAAAAGGAGCAATACCATAGCCCTCCCACAATATATATGCGATATAGATCAACATTTCACAAAACAGTATTAAAATGGAATCAGCTTGAATTCAGCTTGATGCCCTAGTTTGAAGCATTCAGTCATTCTCATACTGATTACATAGTAGCACTGCTTACATCCCTTTCGCTAGATGTACATTAGTAATGAATGTGATGAACAGTAATTCCAATATTATGTATAGTATTTCATTAAATTATGTAATGAGTCAGAAATTCAATGAACAATAATAACTAATGCGTTCTGTTTTACATCATCATTATTCATGACTCTCCATCTTGGATAATGGATGATCAGGATGTGGTGAGTAATTACTTATTTGTTTTTTTTTGTTTATTGACAACCAATTACACAAGACAAAGAACAGACCAGAGTGTTAATCTGATACTATAAAGAAATACAGGCCTTGTGAACAACAGAGTGTCTTCTTAAAGGTTCACATTAAATCAGTTTCTTTACATTTATCAATACTCTCCCCAAATGTTCTAAAGGTAGGTTGGATTATGATGTGTAGATGTTTTTCAAATTATACAGAATTTACGTACCATAGCCCTCCCACAATATATCTGCCATGAGCTCAATATTTAACACTCCAAAATTAACACGTAATCATCTTGAATTCAGCTTGATGTCCTAGAATGAAGCGTTCAGTTATTCTCAGATTGCTAACATATTATCACTGATTACATCCCTTCCATAGAGGTACGTTAGTTATGAATGTGATGAACAGTCATTGTAATATAATGTACACTGGTATTAGATTTAAAAAAATGTAATGTGACAAGAATTGGATTCAATGTAACTGTTTTAAGTCATTCATTTTGTTATACATTATCATTATTAATTATACTCCATCTTGGATAATGGATGAAAAGGAGCAATACCATAGCCCTCCCACAATATATATGCGATATAGATCAACATTTCACACACCGAGATTAAAATGGAATCAGCTTGAACTCAGCTTGATTTCCTAGTATGAAGCATTCAGTCATTATCATACTGATTACAAAGTTGCGCTGCTTACATCCCTTTCCCTAGATGTACATTAGTAATGAATGTGATGAACAGTAATTCCAATATTATGTATAGTATTTCATTAAATTACGTAATGAGTCAGAAATTCAATGAATTATAATAACTAATGCATTCTGTTTTACATGATCATTATTCATGATTCTCCATCTTTGATAATGGATGATCAGAATGGGGTGAGTAATTACTTATTTGTCTTTTTTGTTCATTGACAACCAATAACACAAGACTAAGAACAGACCATAGTTTTAAGCTGATACTATAAAGAAATACAGGCCTTGTGAACAGCAGAGTGTCTTCTTCAAGGTTCAAATTAAATCAATTTCTTTACATTTATCAATACTCTCCCCAAATGTTCTCAAGGTAGGTTGAATTATGATGTGTAGCTGTTCTACAAATTATACAGAATTTACATACCATAGCCCTCCCACATTATATCTGCCATGAGCTCAATATTGAACACTCCAAAATTAACACGTAATCATCTTGAATTCAGCTTGATGTCCTAGTATGAAGCGTTCAGTCATTCTCAGATTGCTAACATACTATCACTGATTACATCCCTTCCATAGAGGTACGTTAGTTATGAATGTGATGAACAGTCATTGTAATATAATGTACACTGTGGTATTAGATAAAATAAAATGTAATGTGACAAGAATTGGATTCAATGTAACTGTTTTAACTAATTCATTTTGTTATACATTATCATTATTCATTACACTCCATCTTGGATAATGGATGAAAAGGAGCAATACCATAGCCCTCCCACAATATATATGCGATATAGATCAACATTTCACAAAACAGTATTAAAATGGAATCAGCTTGAATTCAGCTTGATGCCCTAGTTTGAAGCATTCAGTCATTCTCATACTGATTACATAGTAGCACTGCTTACATCCCTTTCCCTAGATGTACATTAGTAATGAATGTGATGAACAGTAATTCCAATATTATGTATAGTATTTCATTAAATTATGTAATGAGTCAGAAATTCAATGAACAATAATAACTAATGCGTTCTGTTTTACATGATCATTATTCATGACTCTCCATCTTGGATAATGGATGATCAGGATGTGGTGAGTAATTACTTATTTGTTTTTTTTTGTTTATTGACAACCAATTACACAAGACAAAGAACAGACCAGAGTGTTAATCTGATACTATAAAGAAATACAGGCCTTGTGAACAACAGAGTGTCTTCTTAAAGGTTCACATTAAATCAGTTTCTTTACATTTATCAATACTCTCCCCAAATGTTCTAAAGGTAGGTTGGATTATGATGTGTAGATGTTCTTCAAATTATACAGAATTTACGTACCATAGCCCTCCCACAATATATCTGCCATGAGCTCAATATTTAACACTCCAAAATTAACACGTAATCATCTTGAATTCAGCTTGATGTCCTAGAATGAAGCGTTCAGTTATTCTCAGATTGCTAACATATTATCACTGATTACATCCCTTCCATAGAGGTACGTTAGTTATGAATGTGATGAACAGTCATTGTAATATAATGTACACTGGTATTAGATTTAAAAAAATGTAATGTGACAAGAATTGGATTCAATGTAACTGTTTTAAGTCATTCATTTTGTTATACATTATCATTATTAATTATACTCCATCTTGGATAATGGATGAAAAGGAGCAATACCATAGCCCTCCCACAATATATATGCGATATAGATCAACATTTCACACACCGAGATTAAAATGGAATCAGCTTGAACTCAGCTTGATTTCCTAGTATGAAGCATTCAGTCATTATCATACTGATTACAAAGTTGCGCTGCTTACATCCCTTTCCCTAGATGTACATTAGTAATGAATGTGATGAACAGTAATTCCAATATTATGTATAGTATTTCATTAAATTACGTAATGAGTCAGAAATTCAATGAATTATAATAACTAATGCATTCTGTTTTACATGATCATTATTCATGATTCTCCATCTTTGATAATGGATGATCAGAATGGGGTGAGTAATTACTTATTTGTCTTTTTTGTTCATTGACAACCAATTACACAAGACAAAGAACAGACCAGAGTGTTAATCTGATACTATAAAGAAATACAGGCCTTGTGAACAACAGAGTGTCTTCTTAAAGGTTCAAATTAAATCAATTTCTTTACATTTATCAATACTCTCCCCAAATGTTCTCAAGGTAGGTTGAATTATGATGTGTAGCTGTTCTACAAATTATACAGAATTTACATACCATAGCCCTCCCACATTATATCTGCCATGAGCTCAATATTGAACACTCCAAAATTAACACGTAATCATCTTGAATTCAGCTTGATGTCCTAGTATGAAGCGTTCAGTCATTCTCAGATTGCTAACATACTATCACTGATTACATCCCTTCCATAGAGGTACGTTAGTTATGAATGTGATGAACAGTCATTGTAATATAATGTACACTGTGGTATTAGATAAAATAAAATGTAATGTGACAAGAATTGGATTCAATGTAACTGTTTTAACTAATTCATTTTGTTATACATTATCATTATTCATTACACTCCATCTTGGATAATGGATGAAAAGGAGCAATACCATAGCCCTCCCACAATATATATGCGATATAGATCAACATTTCACACACCAATATTAAAATGGAATCAGCTTGAACTCAGCTTGATGTCATAGTATGAAGCATTCAGTCATTCTCAGACTGATTATATAGTAGCACTGCTTACATCCCTTTCTTTAGATGTACATTAGTTATGAATGTGATGAACAGTAATTCCAATATGATGTATAGTATTTCATTAAATTATGTAATGAGTCAGAAATTCAATGAACAATAATAACTAATGCGTTCTGTTTTACATGATCATTATTCATGACTCTCCATCTTGGATAATGGATGATCAGTATGTGGTGAGTAATTACTTATTTGTTTTTTTTGTTTATTGACAACCAATAACACAAGACAAAGAACAGACGAGAGTGCTAATCTGATACTATAAAGAAATACAGGCCTTGTGAATAACCAAGTGTCTTCTTCAAGGTTCAAATTAAATCAGTTTCTTTACATTTATCAATACTCTCCCCAAATGTTCTAAAGGTAGGTTGGATTATGATGTGTAGATGTTCTTAAAATTATACAGAATTTACATACCATAGCCCTCCCACATTATATCTGCCATGAGCTCAATATTTAACACTCCAAAATTAACACGTAATCATCTTGCATTCAGCTTGATGTCCTAGAATGAAGCGTTCAGTTATTCTCAGATTGCTAACATATTATCACTGATTACATCCCTTCCCTAGAGGTACGTTACTTATGAATGTGATGAACAGTGATAATATAATGTACACTTTGGTATTAGATTTTTTTTTAAATGTAATGTTACAAGAATTGAATTCAATGTAACTGTTTTAAGTAATTAATTTTGTTATACATTATCATTATTAATTATACTCCATCTTGGATAATGGATGAAAAGGAGCAATACCATAGCCCTCCCACAATATATATGCGATATAGATCAACATTTCACACACCAATATTAAAATGGAATCAGCTTGAACTCAGCTTGATGTCATAGTATGAAGCATTCAGTCATTCTCAGACTGATTACATAGTAGCACTGCTTACATCCCTTTCGCTAGATGTACATTAGTTATGAATGTGATGAACAGTAATTCCAATATGATGTTTAGTATTTCATTAAACTATGTAATGAGTTTCTTACTCTTATTCTATTAACAATAATAACTAATGCATTCTGTTTTACATGATCATTTTTCATGACTCTCCATCTTGGATAATGGATGATCAGAAAGAGGTGAGTAATTACTTATTTGTCTTTTTTGTTCATTGACAACCAATAAGTTTTAATCTGATACTATAAAGAAATACAGGCCTTGTGAACAGCAGAGTGTCTTCTTCAAGGTTCAAATTAAATCAATTTCTTTACATTTATCAATACTCTCCCCAAATGTTCTCAAGGTAGGATGATGATGTATAGATGTTTTTAAAATTCTAGTGAATTAGTATTCCATTCAATCCTGCCTTCTGACACAATAGACTGTATCTGTCATAGAGCCCAATGTTGGTTATCACAAAAAATGAAAATAATATTTTTTATCAGAGATAGGCCAATATGAGGGGGGATTGAGTGACCGGAGAAATCTGATTTGGTCCTGTTTGGTCTGTGTATAATAATGTAGTCTACCTTACAGAACTTGCGTCTCTTTTTTATACCATATTTCCAGTTTCACACCATTTATATCGTGAGACCCAGGAAAAGCTGAAGAGGGAGGCATCAGCTGGTGAGCTTGGTAAGTATGAGAGAGTCTGGAGGAGAGAGGATTGGCTCAGGGAACATCAGTGATGTTATTCCGTCTTTTATACTAATTAAATTGGTAATGTATGAAATAGTCAATAGACCAGTTGATGATTAGTTCAGCTCAGATCATTGTTGACTGTAGAAAATAATAAAGAATTATTGAACCACCTCCACATCATATGACAATGTGACTTTATAGGCATACTATTGAATGAACTAATTAATTACTTAATCAAACAACCCATTAAATATGTTAATTGCTTTCTCTCAGAGTTGAAGATGGAAAGAGAATTAAAAGAGATGTTAAGACTGGAGATGATGAAACAACTAAAGGAGAAAGACACACAACTGGATGATATGACCCAGGAAGTGAGAGAGAAAGAGAGACTACTGGAGGAGAAGAACCAGATAATGGGACAGAGGGATAAACTATTAGAAGAGAAAGAAAACCAACTGGAAGAGAAAGAGAAGCAACTAAAGGATAGAGACATTCAACTAGAGATACTGAGAAAGAACCTGCAGGATAAGAACAGACAAGTAGAGAACTTCAGAGTCCAACTGCAGGAACAAGACCTTCAACTAGAGGACAGGAACCACAGACTGGGAGAGAAGGATAAACTACTGGAGGAGAGAGAGAAGCAGTTAAAGGAAAGAGACAAACAAGTGAAGGATGTCAACTATGAAAATACTGAACTGGGTAAGATTATTACAACCATTAATACATTTAGACTACTGTACTTTCTCAATTCTCAGGTTATTGTAGACTCTCTGCTGAGTTGGGAATATTGTTTTACATCACTTCCTACTTTCCCTCTGCATCATATTTCTGTCTAAAGTCTTTAACACAGAATTCAGATGTTAGTCTTGCTTTGTTATTTCAGCTCAACAGATATGTGATGTGAAGACTGAGGTAGAGAGACTGAGAAGAGAGACCTCAGCCCAGACGACTGGTGAGTGAGATATGTGATACTTAACATTAACATTTCACTGGAAAACCTAGAACTATCCTTAAGTAGGTCTATGTTTCTTCATGTGTCACTGAGGTAAATGTTCCCATTCTAAATTGTTGTTATTTGTTGTTTTAGAACATGGAGAGACCTCAGATACAGGTTCCATACTCCCAGTCAGGAGAAGACAGAGCATGGAGTTTATTCCTCCAGAAAGTGAGTTATCAATATTGTCCTGCTTTCTCCTACTGTTTCTAGTCTATAGTGGACCATCCTTCACTTAGTGAGTTATCAATGTTGTCATCAATCTTGATATTCCCTATTTTCTCCAATAATCTATATTTCACTATGATGTGTAATGTATTTGTAGTTTGTGTATACTATGTTTTTAAATGTGTCTCTGAGTCAGTATGTTGACCAGTTCTCTATGTTGTGTTTCAGTGGGAGGAGATACAGACTCCACACTTCCACTGAAGAGGAGAAACAGCATGGAGATCATTCCTCCACATAGTGAGTTATGGATGTAGATTATATTATATCATACACTGTGTTGTACATCCTCCAGAGAGTCAGTGTGTTGAACAGGGCTGTGTGTTGTGTTGTGTTGCAGTGGGAGGAGAGAGCAGCAGTCCAGACTCCCCAGTGTCTCCCAGTGTGTCTGAGCTGAGACTGGTGCTGCTGGGGAGGACTGGGGCTGGGAGGAGTGCAGCAGGAAACACCATCCTGGGCAGAGAGGAGTTTGGGGCCCAGGCCAGACACTGCAGTGACCCAGAGGAGTAAGAGGAGAGAGGGGGACGTGTGTGGGAGACGGCTGGTGCTGGTGGACACTCCAGACTTGTTCTGTCCTGGACTCTCTCTGGAGGAGATAAGACAGGGTGTGGGGCTCTGTGTACGTCTGTCTGCCCCAAGACCCCACGCCTTTCTCCTGGTCATACCAATGGAGCCCTTCAAGTGGGAGGAGAGAGGGGTGCTGGAGAGAATAGAGGAGATGTTTGGGGAGGGTTGTTGGGGACGCACTGTGGTTCTATTCACCCATGCTGATGGCCTGAAAGAGCAGAGTATTGAGGAGTTTCTCCAAGCAGGGAGTCAAGACCTCCAGCTGCTGGTAGAGAAATGTGGGAGTAGGTACCATGTCCTCAACATTAAAGACAGGGCCCATGGCACTCAGGTCCCAGAGCTGCTGGAGCAGGTAGAGGAGATGGTGGCAGGAAACAGAGAGAGATTCTACAGCAGTCAGACCTACCAGGAGGCAGAGGACCAGGTTAGAGAGATGGAGGGAAAGATCCAGAGAGAGCGAGAGGAGAGGAAACAGAGGGAGGAGAGGGACTTGAGAGAGAGGCTTCAGAAGGAGTTGCAGGACTCTCTGATAAAGATAGAGGGAGTGATCCAGGAACATGAAGGAGATATCAGAACACTCAGTGAAAGAACCACTGAACTGGAGAGACAGGTGGAAGAAGAGAGGGATGAGGAGAAGAAAAAAGAGCTGGAGAGGGAGCTGAAGAGAGAGTCTGATAGGAGGGAGAAGATCGAGAGATTTAGAGAGAAGAGAGAGAAGGGAGATGGAGGAGAGACACAGACAGGAGATAGAGGAGATGAGGGGTAACTATGAAGGAGAGGTCAGAGTTGAAGCAGAGAGAAACCTGATGAAGATAGTCCTACCTGAGTTACAGAGGAACATCGTGATCTCACAGACAAAGATGCAGAGGGAGTTCAGCAGACAGTTGGAGGAGAAGAATAGACAGATGAAGGATGGAGAAATGGAGAGACTGAGACAGAACTTGAAAGAGGTCAGTGAAGCTCACTCAGTGTTGGAGGAGAGCCTGGTACAAGAGGGGAGAGGTTAGAGGGCACTGATAGGAGTGTTGAGTTGGGTCAGGAGAAACTCATCAAGTTGGCTTCTCCACAATGTGATATGATTCTCCATCAGCGTTGTCACAATTGTGTGTGTGGAGAGACCAAGACGCAGCGTAGGGATTGTAGTTCGACATGTTTAATATTACTATGTATAATTGCACTCACATGTACGAACTAACAAAACCAACAAACAAACGATATGACAAACGTAATGATTTGCACACCAACCAAAAAACGAAACACACTACTTTACCCGTGACTGGAGTAAAGTGAAGTGACAAAAGTGAAGGACATACAAACATATATAGGAACCCTAATTAGAGACAATGCGGTGCAACTGCCTCTAATTAGGGATCCAACCCAAAACCCACACAGAAACAGAAAGAATAGAAACTGTCAGACTCTGACCATAGCTACATAGAGAAGCAAATAGACGCTTGTCAGGCTCTGGCCATAGAAAAGCCTATGTGTAGAACCAGACCAGATCTACTGTCCAGTGTCCTGTGATGAGTGTCATGGTGACCATGGGGGAAAATAGGTTAGAATAATGTCTGGTCCTGTCTACTGTGTCTAGAAAAGGAGGGGAGGGAGGTCTGTAAAGATCTTAATGAAATGTAGACCATAATTCCAAACCAATGTAGATTATTGACCTTGCACTGCAGGCTTTTAGAATGGAGAAGAATGTGGGGGGTCAGGGGGTCGTTGGGCAGAGTCAGAGCCTGAGAACTCTAAAGATCTGAGTGCCTTTTACTCAGTGTTGGAGGTCTACTATTGGACAGAGAGAACCATACTGTATTTACCACACAGTTGTTCCTGTTCTTAGCCAATCAAATTGCACAATTGAATGACATGTTTTGTGTTTAAAACTGAGAGCACAAAACATTAAGAACTCCTTCCTAATACTGAGTTGCACTCAGAACAGCCTCAATTTGTCGGGGCATGGAATCTACAAGGTGTCGAAAGCGTTCCACAGGGATGCTGTCCCATGTCAACTCCAATGCTTCCCACAATCGTGTCAAGGACTTAAAAAGTCCTTTAACCTTCCTTAACCTCTCCTTCATCTACAATGATTGAAGTGGATTTAACAGGTGACATGAATAACGGATCATAGCTTTCATCTGGATTCACCTGGTCAGTCTATTTAATGGAAAGAGCAGGTGTCCTTAATGTTTTGTACACACAGTGTATGTCTACAGTGAATTGATGAGTAATGCATTAGATTATTGTTCAGTTGTTGGATGAGACAACGTTTTTGTGGAGGGGTTAGAGAGGAGACCAGTTAGAGAGAATCACACTGTATTTATCCTACACTGTGAGAGCAACAAAGGAGTTTTATTATTTTACCACAGTCACAAAGCTTTTTTTCTATTTGCTGACCTTCATCAATCAAAGTTCATTGGCATACTGTTTTTATGATATGTTTCATGTTGAAACCTTAAACATATCTCTACAGTACTCGCTCGTGGACAGACATGCAATGCGCCGCTCACATGTGATTTGGTTCAGGGTTCGGAGATCACAATGAAGGAATGATGAGAAATGCATGAGTTTCTTATGGTCTGTTAGTTGAACCCATTACCCTGTTGGTAGTAATCAGGGATTTTGATGTAGCTTCCAGTTACCACAGTGTTGTCTATATTGATGGTGGGAATCTATCCCAATGGAACCGATATTGTTGAAATAAAGAAATAAAACTTTGTAAGCCATCAGTTTGGACATTTTTTTTGTCTTGGATGATTCTCTACAGAGCTGAGATATCAACAGTGAGCTGGTCTAACAGCTGGTCTCTCTTTACCTGACACACACATACACACAAATACTACTAATAATACTCTAGGACATCAGTTTGAGAAGACCAGAGGAAGTGATGGACCAACAGTGTGAATGGAGATGTCCATATGACAGACAGGCGGGCTCCTGAGTGGCACAGCGGTCTAAGGCACTGCATCTCATTGCTAGAGGTGTCACCACAGACCCTGGTTCAATCCCGGGCTGTATCGGGAGTCCCATAGGGCCCTGAGTCGTCCCGGTTAGTGGAGCCCGGGGTAGGCCGTCATTGCAGATAAGAATTTGTTCTTAACGGACTTGCCTACAGTTTTTCTCAGTCGCTTTGGTACATTTCTCAGATCACAATTGAAATTCTCAAAACTACTTATTCAACCTTCACATCATCTAGTCACTTGTGCACATCATAAAAGCAATTTCTTATTCTTTTGAACAAATTGCCAATGCTTTGGTACATTCATTCAATTGATTATGTACAATTGTCTGCTGTTGCCTACATTATCAATTGCTTATGTCATGTTGGTCAAAATATATTATACTGGTTCTCTGTCGAAGGGTCCAGGCAAATGTTGGGAGAACAACAGTGTCCTCAATCATTCAAATGTTTCATAGACAGAACAGGTATCTAATCCAACAATGTGCACTGTACTGTATACTTACTGTAATACTTCATATTACACTTGTCCACTTGCATTTTACAGTATACTGTAAATATACATTATACAGATATGTACTGTAACACACACACACATATATATATATATATATATATACAGTGTATGTATATAAATATATTTGCACAGTGACATTTTTGGAAATCTTCCACAATCTTGTGTTTTGCATTACTGTATTTTTCCCACATAGGACTGCAAGACTACCTCACAGGGGTGGCAGAGGGGCCCTTCTCACACCTCAACTGCAGGAGGCTATTTGCACCATGGTCAGAGCAAATAATGCCATTAGACTAAGGGAGATTCAGAGTGCCATTATAGAAGACAACAATGTCTTTGTAAACATCCAATCTGTTAGCATCTCAACTATCGACAGGGTGCTGAAAAGAAACCATATGAGCATGAAACAGCTGTACCATGTACCATTAGAAAGGAATGGTGACAGAGCGAAGGAGCTACGGTACCAGTATGTACAGGTAAAACATCTATGTGCATACAGTAACTACTTTACAGTAAACAGTACAACATTTTATAGTGATGTACAGTAAGTGTGATCTGTACACATTTGCTATGGCTGTAGAAAAGGACATGCAATATGTATACATTTGATGTAACTTTATCTTGTCCAAAATGAAAATACATGTAATTCATAAAACAAATGTATCTTCTGGGATATAGCATATAATGGAACTGGAATCAAGTGAACCACCTCACAACTTCATATACCTGGATGAACCTGGCTTCAACCTGGCCAAAAGCAGAAGGCGTGGTCGAAATGTCATCGGCCACAGAGCTACTGTGGTTGTGCCAGGCCAACGGGGAGGGAACATCACTATGTGTGCTGCTTTTTCAGAGCATAGTGGGCTAACTTGTATTCCCCTTATAGGGCCATACATGCAAACAGCATCTCCTCACCTTCTTAGACACCTTCTACAGGGATCTCATCCCCTCTTCCCGGGTCTGTTTCGAGAAGATTTACCAAAGTATGTGGTGATTTGGGATAATGTGAGTTTCCATCGCGTAAAGACCATCAGGCAATGGTTTGTGACGCTGATGGAATTCCTCCCACCCTGTTCCCCATTCCAGGATGCTGATGGAATTCCTCCCACCCTATTCCCCATTCCTTAACCCAATTGAGGAGTACTCAGCATGGAGGTGGAAGGTCTACGATCGCCAGCCACATACTCAGATGACCCTGCTGGCTGCCATGGATGCAGCATGTGAGGACATTACAGCAGACGTCTGCAGAGGCTGGATATGACATTCCAAAAGATTCTTTCCGGGCTGCATTGCAAGGGAAGATATCCATTGTGATGTGGATGAGAATATGTGGCCCGACAGACCTGGACGTCACGAGGTGTAGAAAGACTGCACTGTATTTCCCCATACAGCGCTGCATGTACAGTTTCCTATGTTTACCTTTCTAATTTTGTATTTTTTCCCTTTGTGCTGTACAATAGTCTTGTCTTTTTATTTCCTGTATCACAGTGACATTGTACTGTAATTTGTTGATCTCTTGCAATCAATATCCCACGTACAGTAATGTGTAACTTTGTACTATTGAAATTGATATATGCCATAGAAAAAGTGCAGCCTTGTGCATTTTCAGTCATTGTCATGAAAACCGTAGCCATATAGTTTACATCAGAAAATACTTCGAGTACACTGTTATATTGACAACATGGCTGAGCATTTTGACTATCTTGTTTGTGAACAATGATACAAGGTCATTCTGATGGCACTGATATGTTCATTGACATAAATATTTACTTTGGAGAGATGAACTAAGGATTTTGAGCAAGTTACAGGCTTTTGCAGGTAATCCATTGTGTGGTGTTTGTACGAATTGTTTCGAGAAATGCACTTACTGATTTGCAAATGTTAAGGATTATTAGAGAAATGTACCAAAGCGACTGAGAAACTATAAATAAAGGTTAAATACAAATAAAAATAAATAAAAGGTGAGGATTTAAAGACACATGCAGTAACCTTCTCTGACCACCAGATGTCTCTGTTACACCACCAGAGAATCAGGATGAACGATGAGGAGTATAGGAGCAGAAGAAGTCCATTCAACACCTGATTCCAAACCTTTTTTTATTTTTTTTCCCAAACAGACACAGAGAGAAATACAAGTATTATGTTGATTGTTTTACCTTATAGAAAGGAAGTTTGTTGCTTTGTATCAGAAACTGTTGAAGTCGGAAGTTTACATACACTTAGGTTGAAGTCATTAAAACTCATTTTTCAACCACTCCACGGATCTCATGTTAACAAACTATAGTTTTGGCAAGTCAGTTAGGACATCTACTTTGTGCATGACAAGTAATTCTTCCAACAATTGTTTACAGAGAGATTATTTCACTTAGAATTCACTATATCACAATTACAGTGGGTCAGAAGTTTACATACACTAAGTTGACTGTGCCTTTAAACAGCTTGGAAAATTCCAGAAAAGATGTCATAGTTTTAGAAGCTTCTGATAGGCTTATTGACATCATTTGAGTCAATTGGAGGTGTGCCTGTGGATGTATTTCAAGGCCTGCCTTCAAACTCCGTGCCTCTTTGATCAAGGTCATGGGAAAATCAAAAGAAATCAGCCAAGACCTCAGTCTGGTTCATCCTTGGGAGCAATTTCCAAACACCTGAAGGTACCACGTTCATCTGTACAAACAATAGTATGCGAGTATAAACACCATGGGACCACGCAGCCGTCGACCACTCAGCCTCCTAGAGAACGTACTTTGGTGCGAAAAGTGCAAATCAATCCGAGAACAACAGCAAAGGACCTTGTGAAAATGCTGGAGGAAACGGGTACAAAAGGATTTATATCCACAGTAAAACAAGTCCTATATCGACATAACCTGAAAGGCTGCTCAGCAAAGAAGAAGCCACTGCTCCAAAACCGCCATAATAAAGCCAGACTATGGTTTGCAACTGCACATAGGGACAAAGATCGTACTTTTTGGAGAAATGTCCTCTGGTCTGATGAAACAAAAATAGAACAGTTTGGCCATAATGACTATCGTTATGTTTGGAGGAAAAGGGGGGGGGGGCTTGCAAGCCGAAGAACACCATCCCAACCGTGAAGCAAGGGGGTGGCAGCATCATGTTGTGGGGGTGCTTTGCTGCAGGAGGGGCTGGTGCACTTCACAAAATAAATTGCATTATGAGGAATGAAAATTATGTGGATATATTGAAGCAACATCTCAAGACATCAGTAAGGAAGTAAAATCTTGGTTGCAAATGGGTCTTTCAAATGGACAATGACCCCAAGCATACTTCCAAAGTTGTGGCAAAAATGACAACAAAGTCAAGGTATTGGAGTGGCCATCACAAAGCCCTGACCTATATATAGAAGTTGTGTGGGCAGAACTGAAGAAGCGTGTGCGAGCAAGGAGGCCTAAAAACCTGACTCCGTTACACCAGTTCTGTCAGGAGGAATGGGCCAAAATTCACCCAACTTATTGTGGGAAGCTTGTGGAAGGCTACCCGAAGTGTTTGACCGAAGTTAAAAAATGTAATGGCAATGCTACAAAAATACTAATTGAGTCTGTAAACTTCTGACCCACTGGAAATATGATATAAAAGCTGAAATAAATCATTCTCTCTACTATTATTCTGACATTTCACATTCTTAAAATAAAGTGGTGATCCTAACTGACCTAAGACAGGGAATTTGTACTAGGATTAAATGTCAGGAACTGTAAAAAACTGTGTTTAAATGTATTTGGCTATGGTGTATGTAAACTTCCGACTTCAACTGTATATACACACACAAAACATTTGCTTTTCTTTCAAAAACAAGGACATTTCTAAGTGACCCCAAACTTTTGAACAGTATTGTATATAAAAATAAATAAATAAATAAATAAATAACTCACAGGGTGGATGTCTATGAAGAGTCCATTATCGTCCTCAGTAGGCTGAAGTCCCTGTACAGCAGGACAGGGTCAGCATTGTAGAAGTGAGGGTACGAGATGAACTCAGGGGAGTCTAGAAAACAATATTACAGTTAGTTGAATCCTGACTTTGAACTTCGTTTGTTCAAATCTCCCCTTGGTATCAATGCATGATTTATAAACATTTTTTACAGTATGTGGGCATTTCTCAAGCTACAGTTCAGCCCCATGTGCATATGTTATCTTGAGATGCATGTTCTATGGGGTGCTAGATTAGGAACATAATAGTGTAATGAATCATGATATGCTGTCTCATGCCTAAGTGTTTCTCCATCCGTTTACACAGTGGCATGGCTCCTCTGTGCATGTTTGCCATACCTCCTCCACCAGTCTGTTTATCAGACAAGGTATCTGGGTCATGACTAAAAGGGTATATGACGGTCACCCCTGAGATCTGTCCATGTACTCTGTGTGTTTGAAAAAATAATAAAATGGGTGCATTGAAATGTGTTTTTTTTACAGCGTCAGCCATAGTAGTACGGCACCCCTCAAGGATATTAGGGTAAGTGCCTTGCTCAAGGACACAGACAGATTTATCATCTTGGTGGCTCGGGAATTCAAACCAGCAACCTTTCGGTTACTAGCCCAACGCGCTAACCGCTACACTGTGTGCGTGTGTTTGTGCGTGTGTGTTTGCACTGACTGGATCTGAAGGTGCTGACATTGGGGAGACCAGACTGTCTGCAAGGACAGAATCCCTCGTTGGGAGCGTAGTCTGAGCCATTAGCGAACAGAGTCTTAGGAGCCACATAACGATACAGAGGAATCCCCTCCATTATCCCCTCACGCTGGTACACCATCTCCAAAGACCTTTAGAGACACAGAGAGAGAGAGACAGAGAGGCTGTCTGTGTGTGTGTGTGTGTGTGTGTGTGTGTGTGTGTGTGTGTGTGTGTGTGTGTGTGTGTGTGTGTGTGTGTGTGTGTGTGTGTGTGTGTGTGTGTGTGTGTGTGTGTGTGTGTGTGTGTAGGTGTGTGTGTGTGTGTGTGTGTGTGTGGTCTGCTGGTTGACCACAGATATGATAAGCTGTTCCAGGATCAACCAGCTACAGACAGAGAGATAGTGATTTAGCAACTCCATGTTGAGAAACAGATCCATGTATTCAGTCACACAACCTCAGTTTATAACCCACTCAACAAGCCTTTATCTGATATCCACTCACATTCCATCTCACGACACATCATGGTGATTGAAGCCAGAATGCAGGAAGCTACATTTCTTTAATTCTAATAACCATCTCTCAACTATACTATCCATGCATTTACTCAGTACAAAAATATAAACGCAACATGTAAAGTGTTGAACCCATGTTTCATGAGCTGAAATAAAAGAGCCCAGAAATGTTCCATATGAACAAAAAGCGTATTTCTTTCAAATTTTGCAAACAATGTTTCCACTCCAAGAATGAGAATGGTAAATGACTGTAATTAATACATGTAAAATGTGAATAATTATCATTCATGATTGACAGTGATGATGGCCTGTAGGTATGCCTAACTTTGTGTTTGAGGGTATTAAAAATCTAACATTTTCTTGATACGATATGTGTGGGCATAGGCAGACGTGTGTGTGTGTGGGGGGGGGGGGTTTCATAGATCCACACTATTGAGATGTGGCCAGAGGTTTACAACCGTGTGAACTATCCTGTGAAGACTTCCCTGGTGCAATTAGTGGACCAGGATGAGTTGGACATGGAAGACAACTTGGTGAAGTACTGCGTCTCAAACCTGGCCTGCCAGCTGTGCCGCATTAGTGTCTCCATAGTGGTGGATTCATGGAACGTCCACAGAATCCCTGGTAAGACTTATCTTCATCTTGTCCTTTTTGTAATTGTCCAAAAAGGTGTGAATTCATTATTATAATATTGATTGTAATGACCTAAAACTATCTACACCGAAATTCTTTATCGACAAAATATATTTGAAATGTGCTTACAGGAAAGGGAATTCCAAATGTGCTGATAGGCAATGGATGCCCAGCTAAACTACCGCCTCACCTGCTGCCACATGCCTCAACAGCTGCTGATATGTATCTGGAGCTGACAGGATCAGCGTTGACAAGGTAGTCCACCTTTGGTGTTAACCTTTTCTGTTCTTTCTGAGAGTTCTCTGTGCAGTACCCAGACTTGGCACCTCTTTTTGAGAACACTACACACTCCAACTACCGACACTTTCAAGAGGCATTGAGTGGCCTAATTGATATCACTAGAAGATTAATCTAAATCAAATAAAATGTTATTTGTCACTTACACACTTCACAGCAGGTATAGTGTGCATCAAAATACTTGTGTTCAACCACTCTAAAAGGTTGTCTGGTTCTGTTAATTTGTAACTCAGTATCAACCTGACATACTGTATTAGGCTTGTGATATTGGTCATTCCCACAGGGTAATTTGTTGTTATTCTGAAGCAAATTGAGTTCATAAGGAAGAAGATTGCTTGTTAATGGCACAAGAATAGAATACCGTCAGAGAGGAGACTTGTGAGGAGCGGTCATCTTGGGAGGCATCTCAATATGGAGGCTTTCCCTCTTGGTGTCCTATCCTCCTTTGTCTTTGCTGATCTGAATATAGGTAAGGTGATTCAATGTGGTGGATGCCTACCAGCCAGGAATTAGGAATTGTCCCCTTCTGTTGTTTCAAATGAACCACGTTGGACCATTGAGACGCAGCCGTATCTTGTTAACATCGGGTGTACTCTGGGAACTGTAGTCCTCTTAATTCAGTAAATCACAAATGCATTTTTTCTTTGAAATTGTTGATGTTGAAGACTGATCACACCAAATCAAAAAGACAACAGTTCATCAGACTTTGGTTTAGGCTACAGTACTGTACGTTCTGACTCAGGTCCCCTTCCCGGTGCCTCAAGTTTGTTTTTAGGCCATAATACATTCACTAAAACTGAAAAGAAAACATATAGAGAATGTATAGTGTAAGAGTGGAATGATGCTGTATCTGGTGTGTGAGATGCCTGCCAAGACATGACCTGTCCCCACTGAGTTGAGTCTGCGTCTTAAGTGCCAGTGGTGTGTCCTCGCCTTAGCCCAACCAATTAACATGATAGACAGGCTTTATTTTTATTGGCTACTTAACTAGACGGTCTGACGTCACCCCTACGCGTCAAATCTCCCCCTAAACATAGCGAACGAGTTACCAACACTTGCTCCAAACTTTGGGCAAAAGGTAATTCAGTTTACTTAAGTAGTTAGATGGTTTTTCATTCAATTTATTAGATAGATACAGTTCTAACATCCGTACATTATTTACCCGTGACTAACAATGGCGAATGACTTTAGCTTAGTTGGCTGGCTTTAGTTTCGGACTAGGTAGCTATATTGTATCACAAACTAATATGATATGGAAGTAAATTCAGTCACGCCATGATACAGTATGTTGTGTGATCCTCCCACTATGCCTCTGGAAACCGTGCAGTTTATTAGGCTACAGATTAGAATGTTATGAACTTCACAGGGTGGTGAAAGTGCACTGTGATCTTGATGCTCCTTTCCAATAAATATTTAGGGGACATAATGATTGATACTTGGCTGCTGTTTGACAAATATAAATATTCTCGTCCATATCCATAATCTCATGTAGTCTAGCCTACCCGCACTGCCTACAGAGCGTGAAGCGGTTGTATCTGCATGTGCCAAGACCAGAGTGGGCACATTTGCTATTTAATGCAACAGTTTGTGACATAACTATTGTTAGAGTTGAAAATGCAATGGATTTTGTTTACACTACATCAAACTGATTTTGTATCTTCAAGTGTTTGGTGGAAACACCACTGATGGGGAAAATGCGCCTATTGTCTTTATGCAGACTTTAGAATATTTGCATGAAAATCTGTCGCCGATTGGATGGAAACCTACCTATAGAATCCAATGTCAATTCAATCTCTCATGCATTGAAGAAAACTAAGTTTAGAAAGAGTTCAATTCAATAGGAGACGGTGAAGTTGAAATGCAAAGTGCCTGAGAATACTTTGACCAATTACATCTGATAATGCTCAAAGGTTAAAATAATTGTAATGAGTTGTGTAGGACAGAGGACTGGGTATAATGTTTAATTTTTCATTATGTTGCTTCAAACGTTCTCTCTCTCTTTCAGGATTGAACGGTTGTGGCGGGATGTGTGGATGACCGTGTCACATGATTTTCAATGTTTAGAATTTAAACAACTTGGACGGGGACAATGCCTGCCTCCCGGAGGTGCATGGCCAGGGAATTGTGGTCCCACCAGTGGAGTGCCCGCTGACAGAGCAGGATATTACACTGCTCAGGGCAGCCATTGATCCAACCTCACCATCGAGACTATGGGCAAGATATTTATGCATCTGTTTTGAACTATGTGCTGCTACTTACTGAATGATCCTTACTGTTGCAAAGAATATCTGTCTAGTCCAGTAATTGTAAAATGCTGCAATGTTATGAAATGTGGCCGCAGCAAAATGAGACCAATTGGCTGATTTTGATTGGTTACTCTGGACAGAATCAGCGTTTATTTAAATGACAAATGTAGTCTAAAATGAAAGTGTTTGAATATAAGAGCTGCAGTCATCATTTATTAAATGTGAACTTTTACTATATGGGGGAAAAAGTGATCTTTTTGACAGAAAATAAACCTTAAAAATGGACACTGAATGTCATGTGATACAATATGTAACAAAACAAGTCATGCACTTAAGCAGGTGGAGTAATGAGTTGGACTGTGTTCACATGCAAAAGTGATTACTTTTGATAAAAATGGTTTATCGGCCTTCCCAATATACTATACTGAACAAAAATATAAATGCATACAGCAAGCTGAAGAACTAGGTAGACAAGTTAATTAGCAGGTTATGTATTGTTATTGGAAGCCAAAATACAGGTATCTGCCCAATAGAAAAACAAGGAATACTGCCACCTTTGGCTGTACTTCTGAATGTTGTATAATTGTAGTACGATGACAAATTATGGGATGCAATTTTTGTTTACATTCTTCGGTGACAATGGCATATGCAGTACATCAGTACTTAATGTAATTTGACATCAGGGAAGAGGTCTCTATAGAACTCAATTACAAAGAGATGTAGTGTTAGAGGTAGATTTACCTAGAATGTCCCAGAAACCTCAGAATGACTTGGATCCTCTGACATGGTCATTGTTCTTTTTCCAAGTCCTGCATGAATAAACTCAAGCTCCTCTGCAGGTGGTATACACTGTAAACAAAAAGGTTTACAGGCTTTTGTAGTCTTGTCCTGGAAGAAGGGTTTAATCTTCTTTTTCCAGAGGCAGCCTGCCTCTGAAGAACCTGCAAGTAAATGGGAAAAAGTGGAAAAGAGGTATACGAGATAGTGATGCACACTTAACTATGAAAGAGAGAGCATGTCTATTAATATTATTTTGTGTTTGCAAATGTGTTCCAAACTAAGAACCATCAACTTTGGATGCATAACTTTCTAAGTGTGTGTGTTTGAGAGATTGATATGATAATGGAGAAAAGTAATACATAATTTACAGATTGGCTGAATTGATTAATCATCAAAACAGTGACTAGTTTGAACATATACTTTCCTTAACCCAAGTAACTGTAAATAAAGGGCAAAATGTAATTCAATCTCATGATGTAAGTGTCGTTGTGTCCTGCTGGATACGTATACGTTTTGTTTTGATGTCTTATTTTTGTTTACAATTCTATACATTTTGCTTTCAATTATTTGGTTTTTGATTTCAACATCCATTATTTCACCCGTCCTCGAAAATATAATGTTTACATTCTCAACTTTATTTTTCATGTTCACAATTTATTTTATTTTAAATTCAATAAATATGGTGTGTAATTGACCCCATACACCTATTTCTAACCTGTTTTTAGTAAAACATATAAGCTAGAACTGATGCACAACAAGAAATAATGGGGACAAAGCAATGGAATACGATTTTGGGCGCACTAGAGCGCATTACATAAATTCGCTCGGAAGTGGTTTAAACTGCATTCTAATGTTGACTTTACTTAAAGAAAAACGGTATCAAGCGCAGTGTTTTATGCATGCTCAGTTCTTGGTTCTCGGGGGCTGCCCCAGTAGAAATTTGAAATGGAAGTTATGGAATTCCATTGCGTGGTTCTTTTTATGGGGAAAATTCCTCAATGAAACGGACACTAAATGTGCAGAATGATACATTTGTCTCTGTTGGCCATCAAGTAGCCTATTAATTTATGCTGTGTTGGTTTCTGTCTGTCCCAGGTAAGATATCTTGTTTGTGTAAACTACTCAGTTGCTTAAGAGGTGATTGCTGTTCTGCTGAGTTGTTCTGCGGGAGCTAGTTGAGGCCCGCTCTCTCGCTTGCCCATGTGTTTAGTCAATATTATTCTGATAATTCTTTTGCATTATTTTAGCCTTTTTCTGTAGCCTGTCAACTATGTGTCTGTTGATCCCTGTTCTCTCCTCTCTGTGCAGGCCATACAAACGCTTCACACCGCGTGGCTGCAACCACTAATCTGGTGGTCCCTGCGCGCACGACCAACGTGGAGTTCCAGGTCTCCGGCAGCCTTTGGAACTGCCGTTCTGCGGCCAACAAGGAAGAGTTCATCTCAGCCTATGCTGCCCTCCGGTCCTTCGACTTCTTGGTGCTGACAGAAACATGGATTACCACAGAAAACACTGCTACTCCTACTGCTATTTCTTCATCTGATCATGTGTTCTCGCATACCCCGAGAGCATCTGGTCAGCGTGGCGGTGGCACAGGAATTCTAATCTCTCCCAAGTGGACGTTCTCTCTCTTCCCCCTGACCCATCTGTCTATCTCCTCATTTGAATTCCATGCTGTCACAGTCACTAGCTTAACATCCTTATAGCCCTCCAGGTTGCCTTGGAGAGTTCATCAATGAGCTTGACACGTTGATAAGTTCATTTCCTGAGGATGGCTCACCCCTCACAGTTCTGGGTGACTTAAACCTCCTGACGTCTGCCTTTGACTCATTTCTCTCTGCCTCCTTCTTTCCACTCCTTTCCTCTTTTGACCTCACCCCCTCACCGCCCCCCCCCTACTCACAAGGCAGGCAATACGCTTGACCTCATCTTTACTAGATGGTGTTCTTCTACTAATCTCCCTGCAACTCCCCTCCATGTCTCCGACCACTACTTTGTCTTCTTTTCTCTCTCGCTCTCCTCCAACACTACTCACTCTGCCTCTACTCAGATGGTTATGTGCCACCGCAAACCTTCGCTCTCTCTCTCCCACTACTCTCTCCTTTTCCATCCTATCATCTCTTCCCTCTGCTAAATCCTTCTCCCTCCTGTCTCCTGATTCTGCCTCCTCGACCCTCCTCTCCTCCCTTTCTGCATCTTTTGACTCTCTATGACCCCTATCCTCCCGGCCGGCTCGGTCCCCCCCTCCTGCTCCGTGGCTAGACAACTCATTGCAATCTGACAGAACAGGGCTCCGGGCAGCTGAGCGGAAATGGAGGAAAACTAAACTCCCCATGGACCTGTCATCTTTTCACTCTCTCCTCTCTACTTTTTCTTCCTCTGTTTCTACTGCTAAAGCCACTTTCTACCACTCCAAATTTCAAGCCTCAGCCTCTAACCCTAGGAAGCTCTTTGCCACCTTCTCCTCCCTGCTGAATCCTCCTCCTTCTCCTCCCTCTCTGTGGATGACTTCGTCAACTATTTTGAAAAGAAAGTTGACGACATCCGATCGTCATTTACTAAGCCTATTGACACCACTGGTCCTGCTCACACTGAGCAGGACCAGTGGTACGGCCGGCCGCCCAACAACCTGCCCACTTGACCCTATCCCCTCTCTTCTCCAGACAATTTCCGGAGACCTTCTCCCTTACCTCACCTTGCTCATTAACTCATCCTTGACCGCTGGCTGTTTCCCTTCCGTCTTCAAGAGGGCGAGTATCCCTCCTTTCTTTTCTCTCCAACTCTTGAGTGTCCTGTCGCTAACCAATCTCTCAGAATGACCTATCTCTCAGAATGACCTTCTTGATCGTCAGGTTTCAAGACTGGTCTCCTCTGCTCTTATTCTTCAAGACCTATAGTACCAATAACATCAAAGCGGTGACATGATCCTGCAGGTTCATGCTCTACAACATTCGCAGAGTACGACCCTAACTCGCATAAAGTGGAGATATCCACGTAATATCTTTCTTCGATAGAGGTTTACCCGTAGTACCAAACAGCTCACCCGCAGACGAGGGCTTTGGAAAAATAATTATTTGGTGTTGCCCTCCTACCCAGGCCCTGCAGCATGTTAACCCAGGTATTGGTTGACTTCAAGCAATCAGAGCATAGATTATTACCATCTTGGCTGGTTCCATTTTCGCTTGTGAACCCTCAGCTTTACCCAGTCTCCGATCTGGACATGGATTTAATCTCTGTCCTCTCTATCTGGGACCTCCTGGGCGTTCCTAGAATGAGAATGCAAAGACCTAACAGTAGAAGTTAGTTTCTTCATATAATTTAACAGATCATCCTCCAGTCTAGTCAGGTCAGTCTGTTTGTCAGTCATGGGCCTATGATACGGAGCATTCATGGAACGGCCTGTTAACATCTCATGAGGGCTAAACCCAGTACCTCTATTGGGGCTGCTTCTCATTTTCATCAGCACCAAAGGTATACATTATACCCAGGTTCTGCCTGTTGTGTGTCAGGCCTTAGCCATTACTTTGTGGGTGATAGATACAGACACATTTCTGATCTATTCCTAGCATTAGGGCAATTTGGGCTACAACATCTCCTGTGACATTTTAGTTACTGTTTTGGCATCACAGTGATGCTAAACAATAGCGCTTTCTCTCCTTTCTCTCAATCATATCAACGAAGTCCATTGCAATGTGTGTATAAGGATTTATGTTCAGAGAGGTCTCTGGAAACCTTTGTTGGCTCCAGTGCCAGTTCCTTGCCCGGTAGCTCCAGTGCCGGACCTAGCCCGGTAGCTCCAGTGCCGGACCTAGCCCGGTAGCTCCAGTGCCGGACCTAGCCCGGTAGCTCCAGTGCCGGACCTAGCCCGGTAGCTCCAGTGCCGGACCTAGCCCGGTAGCTCCAGTACTGGTTCCTAGCCCGGTGGCGCCAGTGCCGGTACTTAGCCCGGTAGCTCCAGTGCCGGTTCCTAGCCCGGTGGCTTCAGTGCGTGTCCCCAGCGCGGTAGCTCCAGTGCCAGAGCAGTCCGTTCCACTGGTGCCCAGTCCGGGACTGGTCCACAGCTCCACTCCAGTGCCGGAGCAGTCTGCTCCACCGGTGCCAAGTCCGGGACCGGTCGTCAGCCCCGCTCCAGTGCCGGAGAGGTCCGCTGCACCGGTGCCCAATCCGAGAAAGGGCTACAGCCCTGCTCCTGAGCCGGAGCCCCCGCCTGACCAGGTGCTGTGCGACATTGCTTCTAATTGGTGAGCCTATTTAAGTTCAGGATTACCGCCGGTGTTTGTGGGTTTTTGTGTGTGGTCCTTTTTGTCCACGCCTGTTCATGGTCGCTGTCTCTCCTTTTTTTGGTTTTGGGATTATTCTTATCTGGATAAATGTTTTTGTACCACAGCTCTGCGCCTCAGGTCCTGTCTAACTGCGATCGTGACAGTGTGTAAATGGACCACTAGGTGAGGGGAAATAGCCTAGTTTAAGAGGCGTCCCCTTGGCAATGTTATATTGTATGCACGTGACGCATTTTAAAAACCAATCTCCTATTTTAAAAATATGTTGTTTCACATGTTCTGTTAAATTTAGGCAAAACCAATCTCGTGAAAAACCTTATGTACCATATCCCCTCTTGATAAATTACTCACCCTGTGAGCCATTCAACAACAGGCGAGGCCGCAGCAGGAGCCAGATACACAGCATGGGTGTGACACCTTGCAGCAGCAGCTTTATTATCTAAGCTAATGCTGTCTTGGTTGCCTGTGTGGGCACGAACCTCAAAAAATTGCCAATTTAGCTGGGAGCAACATTGCTTCCAGCAGGACCTCAATCTTTTTTTTATGCGTTCCAGATGCATTTAGTAAAATCCCTACCTTTCCAAACCCCTGCCCATGATAAGCAAACACCAATTGCATCTGAATCAGAATAAATATTAACATTTAAACCACTACCTAGTTTACATGCCTCAGTAAGGGCTATCATAGTGAATAAGAATTTGTTATTAACTGACCTGCCTAGTTAAAGGTAAAATAAAAGTTTCTATCAATATTGTCCTATCAAGTGAGACAATTCCATAACCTGCATGTTTTCAACCCTTTGTTAGTGGCTAGAAATGCAGAACCATCTACAAAGAGATTAACATCAGGGAACTCAAGTGGTTCATCAAAAAGTTCTGGTCATTTCGTAGAGTCTTGTTGGACTTGACCTTCAGAGTGATGATCGGGTCTTTTGGTACCTTCGGGAAATATGTACTGGTGACACTGGAGGAGGGGATCAGGGCATCCCTATTGTTGATTATTCTGTTAAGTCTGGTTTGCCGGTGGAGGATGGCCATCCATACTTTCTTCCCTGCATTGGTTGTGTCTTGGGAAGGTCCTTGATTAACATAGTGGCGTGGCCATGCTGGGGACGCTCTTGTTCCTCTTCCACCCTGGAAATGTCTTCTTCCAGCATTCCCTCTCCATTATCATCTTCCCTTCTGCTGCCATTGTTGTTGCTGTTTCTATGGGCACATGTTTCTCATATGATCTGCTATGCCACAACTCCAACATACCAGCGGTTGACTTAGTGCTGCTAGGCAAGGTTGTCTGTTCCCATATGGTTGAGGAGGGAACTGTGCTGCAGGTGTCTAGGGAAACTGTGATGCAGGTGCTGGGAGGTTGTGGTCATTTGGGGGGGGGGGGGCGGGTGCCGCCACCACCACCACCACCATCAGGATACTAGTTTCTCCTTTGTCTAGCTGGGCTAGTTTGGCCTTCTTAAGCTGTGTTTCAATTCCAGGTTGTTTTCTCCTCAGTCTTCATCTTTTCCCAGGCTCTGCAGTGGTGTCTAATGCAGTCTTCTTTGGCAGGGCCCTCATCTGTCCCATCCCAAAACATTCGCCTGATTCTCCTCCACATGACTTGCCATCCTCTTCTCCATCATCATAGCATCCTCTGCTCTCTTCAAACTCTCTCTTTCTACTTTCTTTTTTAATTTTGTTGTTCTTCCATCACTGATTGTCCTTTCCTGGTATAGGGGTATTTAGGCTTGGATGCAGTAAGTGGCTTGGTTCTTGAGTCCAAGTCCAACTTACCCAGTTCTCTTGTCAGCCTGGTAACCACGGAGGGCCCCGGACCGGGGTTTGTGGAGCCCTCTGTTCCTCCTCCGGTCTCTTCCAGGCTGCCTCTGATGATTATATTCTTTACCTTTGTATCTGGGCCGGAGCAGTCCTGCCTCAGTGGGAACACCTCCCTTTGTATCCAGAACAGTCATCTTCATATGGGGGAGGTGATTATTATTTATTTTTTTCCAATTGGTTCTTTTTTCTTGTCTTCTTCCCTTTTTTCCACTGTCTGCAGATGGGTTATCCTTGAACGTTCCCAAAACAATTGCAGGACAGTTAGGGATACCTGCGTGTTTTTTGTTGTTGTTATCTTGGTCTGGCAGGGTGCCAGGTCCCTGTGTGCCCAGCAGGTTAAATCTTCAGTAAAAACAACGCTCTCTGTAATCTTCAGTTCTCCTCCTTGTTCATTGGCTCTGGGAGACCAGCCAACTGAGGCTGCTAGTTCATTCGGGAGTAATGGATAGACTCCTTTGAAGTCATCTCCGCCGTAGGGAGGGGGCCACCCTTCCCGTTCTCCCTCTCAGCCTCTCTCTTTCTCTCTGATACGGCCCACACTGTAGCATTACATGCTCCACAGTCTCCTGGCAATAATCACATCCTGTTGGATGCTTTCCTATCACATTCAAGGTCTTATTCAACTGGCTGTGTCACACCCTTAATCGTGTAAGTAATAGCCGATTTTCCTTTACTTGACATAATTGCCTGCCCTTAATATCTCTATTCCACTGCTCCTGCCATCTCTGCACCATCACTGTCCATTTCAGGCTTTTTGCCTCTGCCTTGCTCATTGAAACTACAACATCAACATCCCCACTACTAAGTGCTTGTTTAGCCAGTACATCAACTGCCTTGTTCCCCTCCACCCCCACATGGGCTGGGACCCAAGTAAATCTTATCTGTATACCCATCTGTCTAATCCTGCCATGGGTTTGTAGCACCTCATAAAGCAGGTCTTGTCTGCTATGTGAGCTAAATGAATGGAGACTCATTAACACTGCTCATGAATCAGAGCAAATAACTACTCTGTCTGTCTTGACTTCCTCCACCCACTGCAAGCTCAACAGTATGGCCATCAGCTCCGCCGTATATACAGCCAGATGAGCTGTAATACGTTTCCTGACTTCCACCCCACATTCCTGCACTATAAATGCTGACCCAGTACGTCCTGTCCTTTGATCTTTTGAACCATCTGTGTAAATGGCAACAAAATCCTGATATACAGTATCCAGACATCTCTTAAACATGTGTGTGGTGTGCGGGTTGGTGGGTGCATGTGTGAATGCGTGTTAAGTCTGCTGGACCAGTATGAAAAAAAGTATGAACATGTATGCACTAACTAACTGTAAGTCACTTTGGATAAGAGTGTCTGCTAAATGACTGAAATATAAATACCGACTTTCAGATTGGTAAATGTACTGCAGTTCACAGAATTGACCAGCAGGTGAAAATGACAGTCTCTTCTCGGACTGTAAATTACCACCAGTCAACTAGATTTATTTTGCTAGGAGGGGATGGAAAAGCATTGAGACTATTTGTCATCGAAGCAATTTCACTCACTAATATGAATGGGTCCAAACAGATAAGAGAAGCTAATATTGATACGCACTGTTAAATCTGTATAGCTCATTATAATATGACCATAATCAAAGACCATCACCACCATCTGCTGGCTGGATCTGTCAACTGATTTAAATTGAAACAGTTTTAGAACTTAGAGATGATTAACTAAAATAGGATTCAGATATGATCATAGGAGGCACCTTGCTGTATTATAGCATAAACCCTCTAAAGGCCGTCAATAGTTTACGAAGTCACAAACCCTGCCCATTTTTACATGCATACATCTTCATACTTTTTTTTAGTAATGGTCCCTCGTGTATCGGAACCAAAACCCTGGCTTTGCAAGCGCGATTCTCTTCCAACTGAGCTACACAGGACTACAATTTTTTTTCTCATCAATCTGATTTTTAACCCACACTTCTAACCTTACGCCTAACCTTAAACTTTAATTAAAACTAAAAATGTACATTTTTGTTTTCATCAAATTTTACGATAGGCCTATAGACGTATTTAACATTTAACAAGCAGAGGCAAGGGGGAGGAGTTTACTCCCATGTGCCTGTGCAAAGGTGAAAGTGAAAGTTATTTCTCAGTATAGGCCTGAGGTGCAGATTGTTCTGTAAAAACGAGTAGATATTCATATATATTGAATATTAGAGTATGGTCATCGATTTTAAATAAACTGTTTTTAATCTGAAGTGGAGGACGTGAAGACCAGTAAAGGTAAGAGATCTCAGTATATTTCACTTTCCAAACTAGACACAAGAGGAAGTTATGTTTGATTCTGTGTGATTGAGAAAAAGAGAGAATTTGATGAATAGATGGTGTAATGATAAATAAACCTTTTCTATTTTTATTGCAGTTAAAATGGCAGAGTCCAGAGTTCATAGTAAGTCACCATGATATAATTCATTATTAACTTTTCTTTCATGTATCTGGGACAACAGTACTAAACCAACTATTGAAAATGAAATGTGTTTGTGGCTTTATTTGTCTTTGTGTGTAAATGTGTGTCTCTGGATGAAATGTGTTTGGAACATGAGGAGTTGTAGCTGAGTGTGTCTGTGAGAAACAGCTCTACTGCTCCACAGTGACCTCTCCCTCCAAACTTCTCCTTTCATTATATAATTCATTTAATCCAGTCTGTCATTATACAGAATAAAAACAAATGTTTATACTTTACAGGCTCTAGAGAAGTTATAGTTGTACTTATCAACAAATTAGGATTAACTGCTTTGCTCAAGGGCACATCAACAAATTTTTTCCTAGCTGCCTCAGTGATTCAAACCAGCAACCTTTCAGTTACTGGCCCAATACTCTTAACCACTAGGCTACCTGTGACACATATCTAACAAATGGGAAAATACAGTTCTCTATATATTTCTATTCTATTCTATTGATTTTTTCAGAATATTAAAGTTGAGTTATGTTATGGATATACTTGATCAAGTTGATGTTACAGATGATTTGACCATTATCTATTAGCCTGTACTAATGTCTAAATCAGTGATTTCTACTGTAAAACACATGTTCTTATTTCAGGGAGATTTGGCCATGTTTAGACACATTAACTGAATGAGTGTGATAATTTAACTGATATTTATTGTCAATAGGTTTATTTAGTGTCTCCTGCACAATGGTAGACCTGGTTTGTATTAAGGTTGAGGTTAGGGCACTGTGGTAGACCTGTTTTGTATGAGTATGCCCATGGATTTACCTGGTTTATATGAGCAATGGGGTGTAGGGATACACAAGGCTCATACAGGTAAGGGGGCTGGATGGAGGTCTATTGCCCATTCAAATCTTTTCTAGCAACAACTTTAGTGGTAGGAAAAATGTGAATGAGGCTGGGACACTGTACTATGAGTTTATCTATGAAATGATTAGTGTATACAGGTCAGAGGTCACAGGACTAACATATGCAAACAACAGGGTTGGGGTGTACAGTGAATAGCTTGATATAGGTTATGGTTGGTGACTTGGGGAATACTGTAACAGGGCTGAGATAGGCAAGTAATAGGGATGAGGTGTATTGGCAAAGTTAATTGAAAAAAAAAAAAAAGCAAAATGTTACATGTTAGGGTTACTAGTGGCATAAGATTTGCATAGATTTGGGAACCAATGGGATAATATAATTCTAGATAGTAGCATTCACATTATGCTATGACATATGACTTTCCTTCAAGTGAATATGTGTCTGGGATTGTGTGTGTTGTATTTTAGAATTGACATGGTCCTGGTCGTTGTATGTCTATTGTAGTTTTTAATTCAGCTGTGTTTATAAATGTACTGAGATTATTTGTGTTCCTGACACAGATGATGTCATTAAAGCAGAAATGTTCTCTCTTTCTGAACAGATCAGTTTGAACTCACCACCACTGAAAGCAATGTGGAGTCTAATGTTGGTGAAGATGTCACCCTCCCCTGTCACCTCTCACCTGAGACCAGTGCTGTTGCCACTACAATCAGGTGGTTTAAAGAGACAGAGTGTATTTACCTGTATAAGAATGGTCAGGTGACAGAGAGGAGTGGCTATGAGGGCAGAGTGAGTCTGATCACCCAGGAGCTGGAGAGAGGCAACGTGTCTCTGAGGCTGAAAGACATCAGGAAGTCAGATATGGGAGTCTACATATGTCAGGTCATCCATGGAGAACAGAAGGAGGAGACTGCAGTGGGTTTATGTGTCAGAGAAGGTAAATGTTCTATAACTTCATAAATGTTTATGAACACATAAACAACAACAATAACAACCAGTCTCTTTCCCTGTGCAGAACACTTCTACTTTATCATTTAGGTAGGAGTTCATAGTAAGAGTTACAGATGAATAGACTACATTAAATCTGAATATCAACTAGTTAGAATGCATATTACAATCACTCTGAGATTTGATCTTGATGTCCTAAAGCATTTGAACAATTACAACATTACTGGTCACGTCCCTTGATTCTCATTAGTAATGAATGTGGTGAACACTCAAACCCCTCTGATGTATATCACATCACTATGGAATTTGATTGGATAATAAGACAGATGGTGATTTGAAGGTAATGATATTAACTCATACATATTGTTTTACATTATCATTATTCATTCATCTCCATCTTGGATAATGGATGATCAGGATATACAATGTATATGCCATAGAGGTAAACATTTCACATAACACTCACACAATATAGATGCGATATAGATCAACATTTCACGTAGCCCTCCAACAATATATCAGCAATGGAGCTCAACATTTCACACACCAATATTGAAAACATTTCGCTAGATGTACATTAGTAATGAATGTGATGAACAGTAATTTCAATATTATGTATAGTATTTCATTAAATTATGTAATGAGTCAGAAATTCTATTAACAATAATAACTAATGCATTCTGTTTTACATGATCATTATTCATGACTCTCCATCTTGGATAACCATAGCCCTCCCACAATATATCTGCCATGAGCTCAATATTTAACACTCCAAAATTAACACGTAATCATCTTGAATTCAGCTTGATGTTCTAATATGAAGCATTCAGTCACTCTCATTTTGTTATACATTCTCATTATTAATTACACCATCTTGGATAATGGATGAAAAGGAGCAATACCATAGCCCTCCCACAATATATATGCGATATAGATCAACATTTCACAAAACAGTATTAAAATGGAATCAGCTTGAATTCAGCTTGATGTCCTAGTATGAAGCATTCAGTCATTCTCAGACTGATTACATAGTAGCACTGCTTACATCCCTTTCACTAGGGGCATGTTTGCCAATTTTGTGGATATAAAAAAAAAATCTAATAATAATGTTCTACCTGTGAGAACCTCTCACTGACACTAGTCAGCGCTGAATCAACTAGGGGAAGGAAGAAATATTGCTTAAAGCGCTGTTCTGGTGTGAATTTAGTTTCCTCTGTGCCCTCATAGAGGAACTGGCGAGATGCTTGTTTGTCTCTCCACTGGGAATGCCATATCTACCTGCATTTTCTCTGCTATTTCTCTGGCATCTGTCTGCGCTGAGGCAAGTCCACTTTCTCTGTATTCCTGGAGAAACTTTTTAACACCATCAGTTTCCCTCTTAACTGTTTCACTTGAAACACTGGGGCTTTGAAGGAGTTTACTGACACGATTTACCTGATATAAAACATTGTACCAGATCACAACACAGAGTATGAACTGCCATGTCAGCTCCTTGCAAAGGCTTTGTGATAAAGACAATGTCTCTCCATCCTTCTTCTCTGCTGCATGTTCACTGAGTTCCGTTAAGGCATCCACAACTTCTGGCATTTGGTAGCGAAGTGCTTTTACACTGTCAATGCAACACTCCCATCTTGTTGTTGACAGGCTTTTCACTGTCAGCTTTAAATTACGTAGTAGTATTGACCAGCGCTGTATTGAAGAGCTGAAGAGGTTGTAAAGGCGCTGAAGAATGCCAAACAAGCTCACAGAGCGGACTGATGACTTGGCTGCATCAGCCACGACGAGGTTGAGTGTGTGACTTCTGCAGGGAACACACATTGCCTTCTTGTTCAGTTCAAGCACTCTTGCCTGGACACCCTGCTTGTGGCCCATCATGTTACTCCCATTATCATATGATTGACAGTCTGCGATGTTCAATGTCATGTCATTAAGCTGTTCAAGGAGAGTATTACACAGGCCTTTTCCTGTGGTATCAGCAACGCTGATGAAGCCAACAAAGTGCTCTAAGATGGAGGCCCCTACAGATGACTCACAGTTCACAATACGTAGCACCAATGATAGTTGTTCTGTGTGGCTAATATCAGGGGTACAATCCATTATGACTGAAAAATACTTGGCCTTTTTCACATTGTGCACTAATGTTTTCTGTCCAACTAATGCAATAAGCTCGTTTTGGATTGTGTTACTCAAGTAGTGATCTTTTATTTATTTTTTGTCAATCCTTCTAAGATGTTCGCTCATTATAGGATCAAACTGTGCTAACAGCTCTATCTGTCCCAGAAAATTGCTATTATGTGGCTCAAAAAGTTTTTCAGTGTCCTCTTAACACCTGGTTTCTTTCTGCTAAATGGCAAACAATAGCAATTATTCTGCTTAATACATCCCTCCAGTGCTGTTCTTCCAGAGACTGTATTTCCTGACTGGCACTGTCAATGGTTTTGCCTGTTGTAAGTCGTTTTTTTAAATTCACGCCATTGTTCCATATTGGCACGATGCGATCTGCCCTTCTCGTGTTCTTTCAAGTGGCTATGAATATTCACCCACAATCGAAAGCCACTGCTGCTCAGTGTATATGTTGTCTCTCTTTCAAAGAGCTTGCAGCAAAAACAAAACACAGAATCACTGCTCATAGAATAAACTAACCAGTTACCGGGTATTTCTTCTCAGTTTGTCATTTTCGTTTGGTAATATTTTTCGGTAAAACGACGTGGGACTTTATCATCGTTTTGTGGGAAGTCATAACCCTTAATTTGAACTGGACCCCTTTTGACAAGTTGACATCTCTCGTGGTCGGTAAGCCTGTCTGGCCAAAGCGCTGGGTCGTCCGAGAGAATGACAGTTTCACAACTTTCACTGACCAAACCTGCATTTACAGGTACGTCATCAGGCGAGTGTCAAGCTCTGTGGCGGGTGCAGCCTCGGAGCTAGCCGCTGTAGCATTAGCGGGTAGGTCTGTGCTGCTAACCGCGCTGATACAACTTGTAGTTGCAAAATTACCGGCAATATCTCCATCCGATTCCTTTTTAGTAGTGCTTCTGAAGAAACTGGTTAACTTTTGCACATTTTCCGGTTGAGTTTTTGTTTCTTTAACCTTTTTTCGTTTTTGAGCCCCACTTGTATATGTTCGCTTCATTGTGCATTAAAAAATGTGTGACTGACTGAAGCTAGCTAGTACTTCTTCTTCATCTTCTTTCAGGTTTTATTGGCGGTTGGCAACTCATCTCAAAGGTGCATTACCGCCACCTACTAGACTGGATTGTGGGTATTAGAATGACATCAAATTAGATATCTATATAAATAATAAATAATGATAAAAAATAAAAGTAAAATAAAATTATATATATATATATATATATATATATACGGTTAATTTATTTCGCTTACCCCGGTTTTTTTCAAAAACAAAATTAATAACTTGTGTGTTTTCCCAGATGTTTTCCCTAATAAATGCTCAAGTGTAATGCTTTGTTCATCCATTTGTGCCTTTAATTCTGCCCTATCTTCTTCATATTTTTTGCAGTCTAACAAAATATGCTTCACTGTCTCTTGTACATTACAATAAGTGCATAATCCAGTGGGGTGTTTTCCTATTCTGTACAATGTTGTATTTAAACCAGTGTGACCCATTCTAAGACGTGAAACTAACATCTCCTCCCTTGGGCTTCTGCCCTTCTTCACGCTTGTGACTACTTGATTTTGAATACTGTATAAATGACGTCCTGTATCCGCTGTGTTCCAATATTCCTGCCATATTTTAAGTGAATGTTGCTTTATGATGGTTTTAACCTCTACTCTACTTATTGGTATGTGCACATCTATTGTTTCGTGCTTTATAGAGTTTTTTTTGCTAGCATATCTACAGCTTCATTTCCTTCCACCCCTACATGAGCAGGAACCCAAAGGAAGGATACAGCTATTCTTTTATTATGAAGTGTGAGAAGCAAGTGGAGTATTTGATGAATGAGGTCTTGTCTACATGATGTTCTCCCAGATTGAATACTTAATAATGCTGATAAGCTGTCTGAGGCTATAACGACATCTTGTTTCTGATTATTTTCTTCCACCCACCCTAACGCCAGTAAAATTGCTACTAACTCCACCGTGTAGACTGACAGGTAGTCTGTTGTCCTCTTTTTGACTGCTACTTCATACCGAGGAATAAAAAATGCTGCACCAGTACTGCCTGTTTCTGGCTGCTTTGATCCATCCGTAAATATAAATAATTCCTCTTGATACTGCTCTACATAGTTTTGAACTATTATCCACTCTGGCATTATTTTTGAGTTTTCTTTTAGTATTTGTTGTAAGCTTATATTCACAGATGGTTTTATAAATTTCCAGGGTGGTATCGTTGATATTGCCACAGTGGGTCCTATTTGCAGCTGATTGAGACCTGCATTTTGAGCCTTAGCATTCCCCACCCATCCGAAACTGTAAAAATTGCTTTTACTATGCTCTGCGCATTCTTGCAAGACAGTTTTTGTGGGGTGCTTCATACTATGTCCTTGTAAATTTGTCCAATACGCCAACATGATCTTGACCCTCCTAATACGTAGCGGCATCTCTCCTGCCTCCACCTGTATTGCAGTTACTGGTGATGTTTTAAATGCTCTAGTACAAATCCGAAGTGCCTGTGCTTGTTCTACATCAAGTTTTTTAGATTCCGATGCTGACATATACGCTAAGCAACCATAGTCAGAGGCAGTTCTCATGAGAGCCTGATAAATGTTTATTAGCGATGCTCTACTTGCTCCCCAGTCACGCCCTGATAGGCATCTCAACACGTTATTGATCTTCTTACATTTATTTCTGACCTTATCAATATGTTGACACCAAGTCAGCCTCTCATCAAAGAGAACTCCTAAAAACCTCACCACCTTAACCTGTTCCAAATCTTGTCCATACAATTTCAGTGGCACTACTTTGTGGCGCTTAGAGAAACATATGACTTGAGTTTTTTGGATTGAGAGTTTAAATCCCCATTTATAAGTCCATTGTTCAACTTTCTCTATTGCATTTTGCATTTTTTTCCTTAGGTATTCTAAATTTCGACCCCTAACCCAGAGTGCTCCATCGTCTGCATATAGTGACTTACCTACATTTCCGCTTATCTGATCAAAAATGTCATTTATCATAATATTAAACAGTATGGGGCTGCAAACACTACCTTGTGGGATACCATTTTCCACAATATGCCTACTTGAATACTCTGTACCAACCTTAACTTCTATTGTTCTTCTGTCCAGGAAGTCTAATACCCACCCGAATAATTTACCTTTTATTCCTAATTTGTCAAGTTTTATAAGTAGTCCATCCTTCCACAGCATATCATATGCTTTTTCGACGTCAAAGAATACGGCAATTACATTTTCCTTATTAGTTTGTGCTTTCCTAACTTCTGCTTCTAAGCACAAAACAGTGTCCATAGTCCCCCTACCCTTACGAAATCCAGACTGATACGCTGAAAAAAGACCCTTACCTTCCATATAGTAACTTAACCTATCTGTTACCATCCTTTCCATACTTTTCCCTAATTGTGATGTTAACGCTATAGGTCTATAACTTGACGGGTCTACCGCATTTTTACCAGGTTTGAGTATTGGGACTATCACTGCCTGTTTCCATTCAAGCGGGATTCTACCTGTATTCCAGATCATATTTATCAGCCTTAATACTACCTCCAGTGACACATCTTTCATATGCCCTAGCATGCTATAACATACAGCATCTTTCCCTGGTGTTGTTTGTCGTGCATTTAGGATAGCCCTTTTTAATTCAAACATAGTAAAAGGCAGGTCCATATCTCCTCCTGATGCAGTTCTACTTTCTTTTATTCCAGGGTTTTCCAACAGTGTCTGGTTCCTATGCTGCTTATCTATTGTGGATACATTTCCAGAACTGTGGATTTTCACAAGTTTCTACCAAAAGCTCTATTTTTTCTGCATTACTAACTACATTCTTATTATTGCTACATAACACTGGCATTTTCCACCTTTCTACCTAATCCACTCATTCTCCAATACATGCGTTTGGCTGATCTAATCGTTTTCCTAACTACTGCTTGTGCCCTTTTATAGCTAATTAAAGTTTCTAGTGTGTGATGATCTTTAAGCTGTCTAAATGCTTTATTTCTTCTTTTAACTACTATTCTACAGCTCTCATTCCACCACGGCATGCTTTTCCCCCGTTTATTTCCTGTACTTTTAGGAATTGTTTCTTCTGCTGCTTGTATAATGGCTGCAACTACTGCACTATTCATTTCCTCCACACCTGTTATATCTCTACTCATTATTTCTACACACTTAGTCTCATTAATTTCTTGAAATGCCTGCCAATCAGCTTCATCTAATTTCCACCTAGGTATTTCCGCTTCCCCTTCCTGATGCACCTCTATGCCAATCCTAGTTATTATTGGATAGTGATCACTACCCACTGTCGATCTACTTATTACTTCCCATGCACTAACTCCTGCAATTCCAATTGACACTAGTGTTAGATCAATAGCACTTTCTGTATTGCTTGAACTATTATACCGCGTGCCCTTTCCATCATTAATACACACCAGCTCCTTATCATCTATACATTTCTCTATTACTAATCCATTTATATCTGTGTTTTGACTTCCCCATAATGTGCTGTGTGCATTAAAATCCCCACATATCACTATTTTGCCCTGCATTGATCCGCAAATTAATTCCAACATATCAGTACTTAATTTATTGCAAGGATTGTAAAAATTTGTTATTTTTATACTATTTTCCCCTGACCATACTTCAATTACAACAGATTCATGTTCTTTCCCTTTACTAATAAGTTTATATCTTACCCCACTTTTAACAAAAGTTACTACCCCTCCACCTTTTCTTGTTTCTCTATCTCTCCTAATTGAAGTATATCCATACAGTACAAAGTCCAACTGTGGTTTTAACCATGTTTCTTGCACACATTACATGAGGTCTATCTGCTAAATCTGAGACAAAATTCTTGAATTCCTGTCCATTTGCTATAAGGCTTCTGGAGTTCCATTGTAATATAGTTCATATCATAAAGAGCCACCAGCCCATGTCTGCGAGCTTGCGCTTCCTGCCATTATCATTTCTTCCACTACCTCACAGCTAAGCCCTTTAATTCCTAGATATTTTTCAGCTGATTTAACTATTATTTTGATCTTTTCTGTCTTTCTGTCTGTGCCGAGCAGTTTATCACCTCAACCATAAACATCACAAAATCATTTTTGCCCATAACTAACAAATCCTTTTTTGCCTCAATTTTTTCACATTTCTCACAAGACCTATTTTTATTTTCTCTGGTTTCTGGTTTATAGGCTTCTTTTTCCTTAGACACTTTCTTTACAGCTTCTGCATATGTTATTCCTTGCAGTGATCTCACTCGCTGCACTTCCACTGCTCTCTTGCTAACTTCACATCCACAATAAGCTGCACTGTGCTCCCCTCCACAGTTACAGCATTTCAGCTTTACTCCTTCTCCACATTTCCCATACTCATGTTCGCCTGAACACCTACCACATCTTTGTTTACCCTTACACACTGCTGCTACATGGCCATATCTCTGGCACTTAAAACATCTCAATGGGGGAAGGATGTATGGCCTAATCTCGTAGCTCATGTAACCTATGTATATCTTACTTGGAAGTCTTGCTTCATCAACCTTAATCATTACAGACAGGCTATCGCACTTCTCCCCGTTTCTGGTTGTTTTAAGGCGTTTTACCTCCAACACTTTTGCCCCTGTTACATTGTCTCTGATTTGATCTTCTGTAACATTTACCGGTATTCCTGTGATAACTCCTCGAACCAACGCCTTGTTTTCAGTCGGGACACACTTTATTCTCTTGCCATCTATTCTATTCAGTTCTATGGCTTTCTCTTGTTGCGTTTTATTCCTACAGAAAATTAGTAGCGCTCCATGTCTTAATACTTTTGCATTTTTGACCTCGCCTATCAATTTGTTTATCGACTTTGTTAATTGAATCGGATTCCACTCACCAAATGACGACCCCTCCTGAGATAGTTTCATGATCACTTTATATTCTTCTTCTTGTTGTTTACTTACTATTGTCATACTTTGTTCACTATCTGTTTCATCTATATTAGATATTACTTTCTCCTTTTTTTTTCAGTTTTCTTGACCGTATTACATTCCAAACACTCCTATTTCTCCCGCCTTCTTCTTCTTCAAATCTCATCTCACTTCCTGTCTCCTCACTTCCTTCCGCCATTTCTTGCCCCTCCAACCCACCACCTTGATGAAATTCGTATACCCACCGCTAGCTAGTACTGTCTGTCAGTTGGCTATTTAAGGTAGCTTGAAGTGTCACGAAGTGCGTTTAATTAATAGACCCTGTGATGCGCAGGCATGGTGTGTGTGGTCTAATAAATCTTTGAAATTAGGTGCAAAAGCAAGTGTATGTAAATTAAATGATTGTAATATATTTGTATATATTTTTTTATAAATAATTGAATTGTAATAATGCTTGTAATGTCTGCTTACGGGCAGCAGGGGGCCCCAAGCAATTGCGTGGTTTGCGTGTTGGGAAAACACGCGCCTGGATGTACATTAGTAATGAATGTGATGATCAGTAATTGCAATGTGATGTATAGTATTTCATTAAATTATCTAATGAGTCAGAAATGTATTGAATAATAATAACTAATGCATTCTGTTTTACATGATCATTATTCATGACTCTCCATCTTGGATATTGGATGATCAGACCCGCGTGAGTAATTACTTATTTGTCTTTTTTGTTTTTTTGACAACCAATAACACAACCAATAGTACAGCCAGGCGCGTGTTCTAAAAATTATACAGAATTTACATACCATAGCCCTCCCACATTATATCTGCCATGAGCTCAATATTTAACACTCCAAAATTAACACGTAATCATCTTGAATTCAGCTTGATGTCCTAGTATGAAGCATTCAGTCATTCTCAGACTGATTACATAGTTGCACTGCTTACATCCCTTTCGCTAGATGTACATTAGTAATGAATGTGATAAACAGTAATTCCAGTATCACGTGAGTAATTACTTATTTGTCTTTTTTGTTTATTGACAACCAATAACATGTAATCATCTTGAATTCAGCTTGATGTCCTAGTATGAAGCATTCAGTCATTCTCAGACTGATTACATAGTAGCACTGCTTACATCCCTTTCGCTAGATGTACATTAGTTATGAATGTGATTAACAGTAATTCGAATATTATGTATAGTATTTCATTAAATTATGTAATGAGTCATAAATTCAATGAATTATAATAACTAATGCATTCTGTTTTACATGATCATTATTGATGACTCTTCATCTTGATAATGGATGATCAGCAATACGTGAGTAATTACTTATTTGTCTTTTTTGTTTATTGACAACCAATAACACAAGACAAAGAACAGACCAGAGTGTTAGTCTGATACTATAAAGAAATACAGGCCTTGTGAACAACACAGTGTCTTCTTCAAGGTTCAAATTAAATCAGTATCTTTACATTTATCAATACTCTCCCCAAATATTCTAAAGGTAGGTTGGATTATGATGTGTAGATGTTCTTCAAATTATACAGAATTTACATACCATAGCCCTCCCACATTATATCTGCCATGAGCTCAATATTGAACACTCCAAAATTAACACGTAATCATCTTGAATTCAGCTTGATGTCCTAGTATGAAGCGTTCAGTCATTCTCAGATTGCTAACATACTATCACTGATTACATCCCTTCCATAGAGGTACGTTAGTTATGAATGTGATGAACAGTCATTGTAATATTATGTACACTGTGGTATTAGATTTAAAAAAAATTAATGTGACAAGAATTGGATTCAATGTAACTGTTTTAAGTCATTCATTTTGTTATACATTATCATTATTAATTATACTCCATCTTGGATAATGGATGAAAAGGAGCAATACCATAGCCCTCCCACAATATATATGTGAAATAGATCAACATTTCACACACCGAGATTAAAATGGAATCAGCTTGAACTCAGCTTGATTTCCTAGTATAAAGCATTCAGTCATTATCATACTGATTACATAGTAGCACTGCTTACATCCCTTTCGCTAGATTTATATTAGTTATGAATGTGATGAACAGTAATTCGAATATTCTGTAGTATAGTATTTCATTAAATTATGTAATGAGTCATAAATTCAATGAATAATAATAACTAATGCATTCTGTTTTACATGATCATTATTGATGACTCTCCATCTTGGATAATGGATGATCAGTAAGAGGTGAGTAATTACTTATTTGTCTTTTTTGTTTATTGACAACCAATAACACAAGACAAAGAACAGACTAGAGTGTTAGTCTGATACTATAAAGAAATACAGGCCTTGTGAACAACAGTGTCTTCTTCAAGGTTCAAATTAAATCAGTATCTTTACATTTATCAATACTCTCCCTAAATATTCTAAAGGTAGGTTGGATTATGATGTGTAGATGTTCTTCAAATTATACAGAATTTACATACCATAGCCCTCCCACATTATATCTGCCATGAGCTCAATATTTAACACTCCAAATTTAACACGTAATCATCTTGATGTCCTAGAATGAAGCGTTCAGTTATTCTCAGATTGCTAACATATTATCACTGATTACATCCCTTCCATAGAGGTACGTTAGTTATGAATGTGATGAACAGTCATTGTAATATAATGTACACTGGTATTAGATTTTAAAAAATGTAATGTGACAAGAATTGGATTCAATGTAACTGTTTTAAGTCATTCATTTTGTTATACGTTATCATTATTAATTATACTCCATCTTGGATAATGGATGAAAAGGAGCAATACCATAGCCCTCCCACAATATATATGCGATATAGATCAACATTTCACACACCGAGATTAAAATGGAATCAGCTTGAACTCAGCTTGATTTCCTAGTATAAAGCATTCAGTCATTATCATACTGATTACATAGTAGCACTGCTTACATCCCTTTCCCTAGATGTACATTAGTAATGAATGTGATGAACAGTAATTCCAATATTATGTATAGTATTTCATTAAATTACGTAATGAGTCAGAAATTCAATGAATTATAATAACTAATGCATTCTGTTTTACATGATCATTATTCATGATTCTCCATCTTTGATAATGGATGATCAGAATGGGGTGAGTAATTACTTATTTGTCTTTTTTGTTCATTGACAACCAATAACACAAGACTAAGAACAGACCATAGTTTTAAGCTGATACTATAAAGAAATACAGGCCTTGTGAACAGCAGAGTGTCTTCTTCAAGGTTCAAATTAAATCAATTTCTTTACATTTATCAATACTCTCCCCAAATGTTCTCAAGGTAGGTTGAATTATGATGTGTAGCTGTTCTACAAATTATACAGAATTTACATACCATAGCCCTCCCACATTATATCTGCCATGAGCTCAATATTGAACACTCCAAAATTAATACGTAATCATCTTGATGTCCTAGAATGAAGCGTTCAGTTATTCTCAGATTGCTAACATATTATCACTGATTACATCCCTTCCATAGAGGTACGTTAGTTATGAATGTGATGAACAGTCATTGTAATATAATGTACACTGGTATTAGATTTTAAAAAATGTAATGTGACAAGAATTGGATTCAATGTAACTGTTTTAAGTCATTCATTTTGTTATACGTTATCATTATTAATTATACTCCATCTTGGATAATGGATGAAAAGGAGCAATACCATAGCCCTCCCACAATATATATGCGATATAGATCAACATTTCACACACCGAGATTAAAATGGAATCAGCTTGAACTCAGCTTGATTTCCTAGTATAAAGCATTCAGTCATTATCATACTGATTACATAGTAGCACTGCTTACATCCCTTTCCCTAGATGTACATTAGTAATGAATGTGATGAACAGTAATTCCAATATTATGTATAGTATTTCATTAAATTACGTAATGAGTCAGAAATTCAATGAATTATAATAACTAATGCATTCTGTTTTACATGATCATTATTCATGATTCTCCATCTTTGATAATGGATGATCAGAATGGGGTGAGTAATTACTTATTTGTCTTTTTTGTTCATTGACAACCAATAACACAAGACTAAGAACAGACCATAGTTTTAAGCTGATACTATAAAGAAATACAGGCCTTGTGAACAGCAGAGTGTCTTCTTCAAGGTTCAAATTAAATCAATTTCTTTACATTTATCAATACTCTCCCCAAATGTTCTCAAGGTAGGTTGAATTATGATGTGTAGCTGTTCTACAAATTATACAGAATTTACATACCATAGCCCTCCCACATTATATCTGCCATGAGCTCAATATTGAACACTCCAAAATTAATACGTAATCATCTTGAATTCAGCTTGATGTCCTAGTATGAAGCGTTCAGTCATTCTCAGATTGCTAACATACTATCACTGATTACATCCCTTCCATAGAGGTACGTTAGTTATGAATGTGATGAACAGTCATTGTAATATAATGTAACCTATGTATATCTTACTTGGAAGTCTTGCTTCATCAACCTTAATCATTACAGACAGGCTATCGCACTTGTCCCCGTTTCTGGTTGTTTTAAGGCGTTTTACCTCCAACACTTTTGCCCCTGTTACATTGTCTCTGATTTGATCTTCTGTAACATTTACCGGTATTCCTGTGATAACTCCTCGAACCAACGCCTTGTTTTCAGTCGGGACACACTTTATTCTCTTGCCATCTATTCTATTCAGTTCTATGGCTTTCTCTTGTTGCGTTTTATTCCTACAGAAAATTAGTAGCGCTCCATGTCTTAATACTTTTGCATTTTTGACCTCGCCTATCAATTTGTTTATCGACTTTGTTAATTGAATCGGATTCCACTCACCAAATGACGACCCCTCCTGAGATAGTTTCATGATCACTTTATATTCTTCTTCTTGTTGTTTACTTACTATTGTCATACTTTGTTCACTATCTGTTTCATCTATATTAGATATTACTTTCTCCTTTTTTTTTCAGTTTTCTTGACCGTATTACATTCCAAACACTCCTATTTCTCCCGCCTTCTTCTTCTTCAAATCTCATCTCACTTCCTGTCTCCTCACTTCCTTCCGCCATTTCTTGCCCCTCCAACCCACCACCTTGATGAAATTCGTATACCCACCGCTAGCTAGTACTGTCTGTCAGTTGGCTATTTAAGGTAGCTTGAAGTGTCACGAAGTGCGTTTAATTAATAGACCCTGTGATGCGCAGGCATGGTGTGTGTGGTCTAATAAATCTTTGAAATTAGGTGCAAAAGCAAGTGTATGTAAATTAAATGATTGTAATATATTTGTATATATTTTTTTATAAATAATTGAATTGTAATAATGCTTGTAATGTCTGCTTACGGGCAGCAGGGGGCCCCAAGCAATTGCGTGGTTTGCGTGTTGGGAAAACACGCGCCTGGATGTACATTAGTAATGAATGTGATGATCAGTAATTGCAATGTGATGTATAGTATTTCATTAAATTATCTAATGAGTCAGAAATGTATTGAATAATAATAACTAATGCATTCTGTTTTACATGATCATTATTCATGACTCTCCATCTTGGATATTGGATGATCAGACCCGCGTGAGTAATTACTTATTTGTCTTTTTTGTTTTTTTGACAACCAATAACACAACCAATAGTACAGCCAGGCGCGTGTTCTAAAAATTATACAGAATTTACATACCATAGCCCTCCCACATTATATCTGCCATGAGCTCAATATTTAACACTCCAAAATTAACACGTAATCATCTTGAATTCAGCTTGATGTCCTAGTATGAAGCATTCAGTCATTCTCAGACTGATTACATAGTTGCACTGCTTACATCCCTTTCGCTAGATGTACATTAGTAATGAATGTGATAAACAGTAATTCCAGTATCACGTGAGTAATTACTTATTTGTCTTTTTTGTTTATTGACAACCAATAACATGTAATCATCTTGAATTCAGCTTGATGTCCTAGTATGAAGCATTCAGTCATTCTCAGACTGATTACATAGTAGCACTGCTTACATCCCTTTTGCTAGATGTACATTAGTTATGAATGTGATTAACAGTAATTCGAATATTATGTATAGTATTTCATTAAATTATGTAATGAGTCATAAATTCAATGAATTATAATAACTAATGCATTCTGTTTTACATGATCATTATTGATGACTCTTCATCTTGATAATGGATGATCAGCACCAGGTGAGTAATTACTTATTTGTCTTTTTTGTTTATTGACAACCAATAACACAAGACAAAGAACAGACCAGAGTGTTAGTCTGATACTATAAAGAAATACAGGCCTTGTGAACAACACAGTGTCTTCTTCAAGGTTCAAATTAAATCAGTATCTTTACATTTATCAATACTCTCCCCAAATATTCTAAAGGTAGGTTGGATTATGATGTGTAGATGTTCTTCAAATTATACAGAATTTACATACCATAGCCCTCCCACATTATATCTGCCATGAGCTCAATATTGAACACTCCAAAATTAACACGTAATCATCTTGAATTCAGCTTGATGTCCTAGTATGAAGCGTTCAGTCATTCTCAGATTGCTAACATACTATCACTGATTACATCCCTTCCATAGAGGTACGTTAGTTATGAATGTGATGAACAGTCATTGTAATATTATGTACACTGTGGTATTAGATTAAAAAAAAATTAATGTGACAAGAATTGGATTCAATGTAACTGTTTTAAGTCATTCATTTTGTTATACATTATCATTATTAATTATACTCCATCTTGGATAATGGATGAAAAGGAGCAATACCATAGCCCTCCCACAATATATATGTGAAATAGATCAACATTTCACACACCGAGATTAAAATGGAATCAGCTTGAACTCAGCTTGATTTCCTAGTATAAAGCATTCAGTCATTATCATACTGATTACATAGTAGCACTGCTTACATCCCTTTCGCTAGATTTATATTAGTTATGAATGTGATGAACAGTAATTCGAATATTCTGTAGTATAGTATTTCATTAAATTATGTAATGAGTCATAAATTCAATGAATAATAATAACTAATGCATTCTGTTTTACATGATCATTATTGATGACTCTCCATCTTGGATAATGGATGATCAGTAAGAGGTGAGTAATTACTTATTTGTCTTTTTTGTTTATTGACAACCAATAACACAAGACAAAGAACAGACTAGAGTGTTAGTCTGATACTATAAAGAAATACAGGCCTTGTGAACAACAGTGTCTTCTTCAAGGTTCAAATTAAATCAGTATCTTTACATTTATCAATACTCTCCCTAAATATTCTAAAGGTAGGTTGGATTATGATGTGTAGATGTTCTTCAAATTATACAGAATTTACATACCATAGCCCTCCCACATTATATCTGCCATGAGCTCAATATTTAACACTCCAAATTTAACACGTAATCATCTTGATGTCCTAGAATGAAGCGTTCAGTTATTCTCAGATTGCTAACATATTATCACTGATTACATCCCTTCCATAGAGGTACGTTAGTTATGAATGTGATGAACAGTCATTGTAATATAATGTACACTGGTATTAGATTTTAAAAAATGTAATGTGACAAGAATTGGATTCAATGTAACTGTTTTAAGTCATTCATTTTGTTATACGTTATCATTATTAATTATACTCCATCTTGGATAATGGATGAAAAGGAGCAATACCATAGCCCTCCCACAATATATATGCGATATAGATCAACATTTCACACACCGAGATTAAAATGGAATCAGCTTGAACTCAGCTTGATTTCCTAGTATAAAGCATTCAGTCATTATCATACTGATTACAAAGTTGCGCTGCTTACATCCCTTTCCCTAGATGTACATTAGTAATGAATGTGATGAACAGTAATTCTAATATTATGTATAGTATTTCATTAAATTACGTAATGAGTCAGAAATTCAATGAATTATAATAACTAATGCATTCTGTTTTACATGATCATTATTCATGATTCTCCATCTTTGATAATGGATGATCAGAATGGGGTGAGTAATTACTTATTTGTCTTTTTTGTTCATTGACAACCAATAACACAAGACTAAGAACAGACCATAGTTTTAAGCTGATACTATAAAGAAATACAGGCCTTGTGAACAGCAGAGTGTCTTCTTCAAGGTTCAAATTAAATCAATTTCTTTACATTTATCAATACTCTCCCCAAATGTTCTCAAGGTAGGTTGAATTATGATGTGTAGCTGTTCTACAAATTATACAGAATTTACATACCATAGCCCTCCCACAATATATCTGCCATGAGCTCAATATTGAACACTCCAAAATTAATACGTAATCATCTTGAATTCAGCTTGATGTCCTAGTATGAAGCGTTCAGTCATTCTCAGATTGCTAACATACTATCACTGATTACATCCCTTCCATAGAGGTACGTTAGTTATGAATGTGATGAACAGTCATTGTAATATAATGTACACTGTGGTATTAGATAAAATAAAATGTAATGTGACAAGAATTGGATTCAATGTAACTGTTTTAACTAATTCATTTTGTTATACATTATCATTATTCATTACACTCCATCTTGGATAATGGATGAAAAGGAGCAATACCATAGCCCTCCCACAATATATATGCGATATAGATCAACATTTCACAAAACAGTATTAAAATGGAATCAGCTTGAATTCAGCTTGATGCCCTAGTTTGAAGCATTCAGTCATTCTCAGACTGATTACATAGTAGCACTGCTTACATCCCTTTCGCTAGATGTACATTAGTAATGAATGTGATGAACAGTAATTCCAATATTATGTATAGTATTTCATTAAATTATGTAATGAGTCAGAAATTCAATGAACAATAATAACTAATGCGTTCTGTTTTACATGATCATTATTCATGACTCTCCATCTTGGATAATGGATGATCAGGATGTGGTGAGTAATTACTTATTTGTTTTTTTTTGTTTATTGACAACCAATTACACAAGACAAAGAACAGACCAGAGTGTTAATCTGATACTATAAAGAAATACAGGCCTTGTGAACAACAGAGTGTCTTCTTAAAGGTTCACATTAAATCAGTTTCTTTACATTTATCAATACTCTCCCCAAATGTTCTAAAGGTAGGTTGGATTATGATGTGTAGATGTTCTTCAAATTATACAGAATTTACGTACCATAGCCCTCCCACAATATATCTGCCATGAGCTCAATATTTAACACTCCAAAATTAACACGTAATCATCTTGAATTCAGCTTGATGTCCTAGAATGAAGCGTTCAGTTATTCTCAGATTGCTAACATATTATCACTGATTACATCCCTTCCATAGAGGTACGTTAGTTATGAATGTGATGAACAGTCATTGTAATATAATGTACACTGTGGTATTAGATAAAATAAAATGTAATGTGACAAGAATTGGATTCAATGTAACTGTTTTAACTAATTCATTTTGTTATACATTATCATTATTCATTACACTCCATCTTGGATAATGGATGAAAAGGAGCAATACCATAGCCCTCCCACAATATATATGCGATATAGATCAACATTTCACAAAACAGTATTAAAATGGAATCAGCTTGAATTCAGCTTGATGCCCTAGTTTGAAGCATTCAGTCATTCTCATACTGATTACATAGTAGCACTGCTTACATCCCTTTCGCTAGATGTACATTAGTAATGAATGTGATGAACAGTAATTCCAATATTATGTATAGTATTTCATTAAATTATGTAATGAGTCAGAAATTCAATGAACAATAATAACTAATGCGTTCTGTTTTACATGATCATTATTCATGACTCTCCATCTTGGATAATGGATGATCAGGATGTGGTGAGTAATTACTTATTTGTTTTTTTTTGTTTATTGACAACCAATTACACAAGACAAAGAACAGACCAGAGTGTTAATCTGATACTATAAAGAAATACAGGCCTTGTGAACAACAGAGTGTCTTCTTAAAGGTTCACATTAAATCAGTTTCTTTACATTTATCAATACTCTCCCCAAATGTTCTAAAGGTAGGTTGGATTATGATGTGTAGATGTTTTTCAAATTATACAGAATTTACGTACCATAGCCCTCCCACAATATATCTGCCATGAGCTCAATATTTAACACTCCAAAATTAACACGTAATCATCTTGAATTCAGCTTGATGTCCTAGAATGAAGCGTTCAGTTATTCTCAGATTGCTAACATATTATCACTGATTACATCCCTTCCATAGAGGTACGTTAGTTATGAATGTGATGAACAGTCATTGTAATATAATGTACACTGGTATTAGATTTAAAAAAATGTAATGTGACAAGAATTGGATTCAATGTAACTGTTTTAAGTCATTCATTTTGTTATACATTATCATTATTAATTATACTCCATCTTGGATAATGGATGAAAAGGAGCAATACCATAGCCCTCCCACAATATATATGCGATATAGATCAACATTTCACACACCGAGATTAAAATGGAATCAGCTTGAACTCAGCTTGATTTCCTAGTATGAAGCATTCAGTCATTATCATACTGATTACAAAGTTGCGCTGCTTACATCCCTTTCCCTAGATGTACATTAGTAATGAATGTGATGAACAGTAATTCCAATATTATGTATAGTATTTCATTAAATTACGTAATGAGTCAGAAATTCAATGAATTATAATAACTAATGCATTCTGTTTTACATGATCATTATTCATGATTCTCCATCTTTGATAATGGATGATCAGAATGGGGTGAGTAATTACTTATTTGTCTTTTTTGTTCATTGACAACCAATAACACAAGACTAAGAACAGACCATAGTTTTAAGCTGATACTATAAAGAAATACAGGCCTTGTGAACAGCAGAGTGTCTTCTTCAAGGTTCAAATTAAATCAATTTCTTTACATTTATCAATACTCTCCCCAAATGTTCTCAAGGTAGGTTGAATTATGATGTGTAGCTGTTCTACAAATTATACAGAATTTACATACCATAGCCCTCCCACATTATATCTGCCATGAGCTCAATATTGAACACTCCAAAATTAACACGTAATCATCTTGAATTCAGCTTGATGTCCTAGTATGAAGCGTTCAGTCATTCTCAGATTGCTAACATACTATCACTGATTACATCCCTTCCATAGAGGTACGTTAGTTATGAATGTGATGAACAGTCATTGTAATATAATGTACACTGTGGTATTAGATAAAATAAAATGTAATGTGACAAGAATTGGATTCAATGTAACTGTTTTAACTAATTCATTTTGTTATACATTATCATTATTCATTACACTCCATCTTGGATAATGGATGAAAAGGAGCAATACCATAGCCCTCCCACAATATATATGCGATATAGATCAACATTTCACAAAACAGTATTAAAATGGAATCAGCTTGAATTCAGCTTGATGCCCTAGTTTGAAGCATTCAGTCATTCTCATACTGATTACATAGTAGCACTGCTTACATCCCTTTCCCTAGATGTACATTAGTAATGAATGTGATGAACAGTAATTCCAATATTATGTATAGTATTTCATTAAATTATGTAATGAGTCAGAAATTCAATGAACAATAATAACTAATGCGTTCTGTTTTACATGATCATTATTCATGACTCTCCATCTTGGATAATGGATGATCAGGATGTGGTGAGTAATTACTTATTTGTTTTTTTTTGTTTATTGACAACCAATTACACAAGACAAAGAACAGACCAGAGTGTTAATCTGATACTATAAAGAAATACAGGCCTTGTGAACAACAGAGTGTCTTCTTAAAGGTTCACATTAAATCAGTTTCTTTACATTTATCAATACTCTCCCCAAATGTTCTAAAGGTAGGTTGGATTATGATGTGTAGATGTTCTTCAAATTATACAGAATTTACGTACCATAGCCCTCCCACAATATATCTGCCATGAGCTCAATATTTAACACTCCAAAATTAACACGTAATCATCTTGAATTCAGCTTGATGTCCTAGAATGAAGCGTTCAGTTATTCTCAGATTGCTAACATATTATCACTGATTACATCCCTTCCATAGAGGTACGTTAGTTATGAATGTGATGAACAGTCATTGTAATATAATGTACACTGGTATTAGATTTAAAAAAATGTAATGTGACAAGAATTGGATTCAATGTAACTGTTTTAAGTCATTCATTTTGTTATACATTATCATTATTAATTATACTCCATCTTGGATAATGGATGAAAAGGAGCAATACCATAGCCCTCCCACAATATATATGCGATATAGATCAACATTTCACACACCGAGATTAAAATGGAATCAGCTTGAACTCAGCTTGATTTCCTAGTATGAAGCATTCAGTCATTATCATACTGATTACAAAGTTGCGCTGCTTACATCCCTTTCCCTAGATGTACATTAGTAATGAATGTGATGAACAGTAATTCCAATATTATGTATAGTATTTCATTAAATTACGTAATGAGTCAGAAATTCAATGAATTATAATAACTAATGCATTCTGTTTTACATGATCATTATTCATGATTCTCCATCTTTGATAATGGATGATCAGAATGGGGTGAGTAATTACTTATTTGTCTTTTTTGTTCATTGACAACCAATTACACAAGACAAAGAACAGACCAGAGTGTTAATCTGATACTATAAAGAAATACAGGCCTTGTGAACAACAGAGTGTCTTCTTAAAGGTTCAAATTAAATCAATTTCTTTACATTTATCAATACTCTCCCCAAATGTTCTCAAGGTAGGTTGAATTATGATGTGTAGCTGTTCTACAAATTATACAGAATTTACATACCATAGCCCTCCCACATTATATCTGCCATGAGCTCAATATTGAACACTCCAAAATTAACACGTAATCATCTTGAATTCAGCTTGATGTCCTAGTATGAAGCGTTCAGTCATTCTCAGATTGCTAACATACTATCACTGATTACATCCCTTCCATAGAGGTACGTTAGTTATGAATGTGATGAACAGTCATTGTAATATAATGTACACTGTGGTATTAGATAAAATAAAATGTAATGTGACAAGAATTGGATTCAATGTAACTGTTTTAACTAATTCATTTTGTTATACATTATCATTATTCATTACACTCCATCTTGGATAATGGATGAAAAGGAGCAATACCATAGCCCTCCCACAATATATATGCGATATAGATCAACATTTCACACACCAATATTAAAATGGAATCAGCTTGAACTCAGCTTGATGTCATAGTATGAAGCATTCAGTCATTCTCAGACTGATTATATAGTAGCACTGCTTACATCCCTTTCTTTAGATGTACATTAGTTATGAATGTGATGAACAGTAATTCCAATATGATGTATAGTATTTCATTAAATTATGTAATGAGTCAGAAATTCAATGAACAATAATAACTAATGCGTTCTGTTTTACATGATCATTATTCATGACTCTCCATCTTGGATAATGGATGATCAGTATGTGGTGAGTAATTACTTATTTGTTTTTTTTGTTTATTGACAACCAATAACACAAGACAAAGAACAGACGAGAGTGCTAATCTGATACTATAAAGAAATACAGGCCTTGTGAATAACCAAGTGTCTTCTTCAAGGTTCAAATTAAATCAGTTTCTTTACATTTATCAATACTCTCCCCAAATGTTCTAAAGGTAGGTTGGATTATGATGTGTAGATGTTCTTAAAATTATACAGAATTTACATACCATAGCCCTCCCACATTATATCTGCCATGAGCTCAATATTTAACACTCCAAAATTAACACGTAATCATCTTGCATTCAGCTTGATGTCCTAGAATGAAGCGTTCAGTTATTCTCAGATTGCTAACATATTATCACTGATTACATCCCTTCCCTAGAGGTACGTTACTTATGAATGTGATGAACAGTGATAATATAATGTACACTTTGGTATTAGATTTTTTTTTAAATGTAATGTTACAAGAATTGAATTCAATGTAACTGTTTTAAGTAATTAATTTTGTTATACATTATCATTATTAATTATACTCCATCTTGGATAATGGATGAAAAGGAGCAATACCATAGCCCTCCCACAATATATATGCGATATAGATCAACATTTCACACACCAATATTAAAATGGAATCAGCTTGAACTCAGCTTGATGTCATAGTATGAAGCATTCAGTCATTCTCAGACTGATTACATAGTAGCACTGCTTACATCCCTTTCGCTAGATGTACATTAGTTATGAATGTGATGAACAGTAATTCCAATATGATGTTTAGTATTTCATTAAACTATGTAATGAGTTTCTTACTCTTATTCTATTAACAATAATAACTAATGCATTCTGTTTTACATGATCATTTTTCATGACTCTCCATCTTGGATAATGGATGATCAGAAAGAGGTGAGTAATTACTTATTTGTCTTTTTTGTTCATTGACAACCAATAAGTTTTAATCTGATACTATAAAGAAATACAGGCCTTGTGAACAGCAGAGTGTCTTCTTCAAGGTTCAAATTAAATCAATTTCTTTACATTTATCAATACTCTCCCCAAATGTTCTCAAGGTAGGATGATGATGTATAGATGTTTTTAAAATTCTAGTGAATTAGTATTCCATTCAATCCTGCCTTCTGACACAATAGACTGTATCTGTCATAGAGCCCAATGTTGGTTATCACAAAAAATGAAAATAATATTTTTTATCAGAGATAGGCCAATATGAGGGGGGATTGAGTGACCGGAGAAATCTGATTTGGTCCTGTTTGGTCTGTGTATAATAATGTAGTCTACCTTACAGAACTTGCGTCTCTTTTTTATACCATATTTCCAGTTTCACACCATTTATATCGTGAGACCCAGGAAAAGCTGAAGAGGGAGGCATCAGCTGGTGAGCTTGGTAAGTATGAGAGAGTCTGGAGGAGAGAGGATTGGCTCAGGGAACATCAGTGATGTTATTCCGTCTTTTATACTAATTAAATTGGTAATGTATGAAATAGTCAATAGACCAGTTGATGATTAGTTCAGCTCAGATCATTGTTGACTGTAGAAAATAATAAAAAATTATTGAACCACCTCCACATCATATGACAATGTGACTTTATAGGCATACTATTGAATGAACTAATTAATTACTTAATCAAACAACCCATTAAATATGTTAATTGCTTTCTCTCAGAGTTGAAGATGGAAAGAGAATTAAAAGAGATGTTAAGACTGGAGATGATGAAACAACTAAAGGAGAAAGACACACAACTGGATGATATGACCCAGGAAGTGAGAGAGAAAGAGAGACTACTGGAGGAGAAGAACCAGATAATGGGACAGAGGGATAAACTATTAGAAGAGAAAGAAAACCAACTGGAAGAGAAAGAGAAGCAACTAAAGGATAGAGACATTCAACTAGAGATACTGAGAAAGAACCTGCAGGATAAGAACAGACAAGTAGAGAACTTCAGAGTCCAACTGCAGGAACAAGACCTTCAACTAGAGGACAGGAACCACAGACTGGGAGAGAAGGATAAACTACTGGAGGAGAGAGAGAAGCAGTTAAAGGAAAGAGACAAACAAGTGAAGGATGTCAACTATGAAAATACTGAACTGGGTAAGATTATTACAACCATTAATACATTTAGACTACTGTACTTTCTCAATTCTCAGGTTATTGTAGACTCTCTGCTGAGTTGGGAATATTGTTTTACATCACTTCCTACTTTCCCTCTGCATCATATTTCTGTCTAAAGTCTTTAACACAGAATTCAGATGTTAGTCTTGCTTTGTTATTTCAGCTCAACAGATATGTGATGTGAAGACTGAGGTAGAGAGACTGAGAAGAGAGACCTCAGCCCAGACGACTGGTGAGTGAGATATGTGATACTTAACATTAACATTTCACTGGAAAACCTAGAACTATCCTTAAGTAGGTCTATGTTTCTTCATGTGTCACTGAGGTAAATGTTCCCATTCTAAATTGTTGTTATTTGTTGTTTTAGAACATGGAGAGACCTCAGATACAGGTTCCATACTCCCAGTCAGGAGAAGACAGAGCATGGAGTTTATTCCTCCAGAAAGTGAGTTATCAATATTGTCCTGCTTTCTCCTACTGTTTCTAGTCTATAGTGGACCATCCTTCACTTAGTGAGTTATCAATGTTGTCATCAATCTTGATATTCCCTATTTTCTCCAATAATCTATATTTCACTATGATGTGTAATGTATTTGTAGTTTGTGTATACTATGTTTTTAAATGTGTCTCTGAGTCAGTATGTTGACCAGTTCTCTATGTTGTGTTTCAGTGGGAGGAGATACAGACTCCACACTTCCACTGAAGAGGAGAAACAGCATGGAGATCATTCCTCCACATAGTGAGTTATGGATGTAGATTATATTATATCATACACTGTGTTGTACATCCTCCAGAGAGTCAGTGTGTTGAACAGGGCTGTGTGTTGTGTTGTGTTGCAGTGGGAGGAGAGAGCAGCAGTCCAGACTCCCCAGTGTCTCCCAGTGTGTCTGAGCTGAGACTGGTGCTGCTGGGGAGGACTGGGGCTGGGAGGAGTGCAGCAGGAAACACCATCCTGGGCAGAGAGGAGTTTGGGGCCCAGGCCAGACACTGCAGTGACCCAGAGGAGTAAGAGGAGAGAGGGGGACGTGTGTGGGAGACGGCTGGTGCTGGTGGACACTCCAGACTTGTTCTGTCCTGGACTCTCTCTGGAGGAGATAAGACAGGGTGTGGGGCTCTGTGTACGTCTGTCTGCCCCAAGACCCCACGCCTTTCTCCTGGTCATACCAATGGAGCCCTTCAAGTGGGAGGAGAGAGGGGTGCTGGAGAGAATAGAGGAGATGTTTGGGGAGGGTTGTTGGGGACGCACTGTGGTTCTATTCACCCATGCTGATGGCCTGAAAGAGCAGAGTATTGAGGAGTTTCTCCAAGCAGGGAGTCAAGACCTCCAGCTGCTGGTAGAGAAATGTGGGAGTAGGTACCATGTCCTCAACATTAAAGACAGGGCCCATGGCACTCAGGTCCCAGAGCTGCTGGAGCAGGTAGAGGAGATGGTGGCAGGAAACAGAGAGAGATTCTACAGCAGTCAGACCTACCAGGAGGCAGAGGACCAGGTTAGAGAGATGGAGGGAAAGATCCAGAGAGAGCGAGAGGAGAGGAAACAGAGGGAGGAGAGGGACTTGAGAGAGAGGCTTCAGAAGGAGTTGCAGGACTCTCTGATAAAGATAGAGGGAGTGATCCAGGAACATGAAGGAGATATCAGAACACTCAGTGAAAGAACCACTGAACTGGAGAGACAGGTGGAAGAAGAGAGGGATGAGGAGAAGAAAAAAGAGCTGGAGAGGGAGCTGAAGAGAGAGTCTGATAGGAGGGAGAAGATCGAGAGATTTAGAGAGAAGAGAGAGAAGGGAGATGGAGGAGAGACACAGACAGGAGATAGAGGAGATGAGGGGTAACTATGAAGGAGAGGTCAGAGTTGAAGCAGAGAGAAACCTGATGAAGATAGTCCTACCTGAGTTACAGAGGAACATCGTGATCTCACAGACAAAGATGCAGAGGGAGTTCAGCAGACAGTTGGAGGAGAAGAATAGACAGATGAAGGATGGAGAAATGGAGAGACTGAGACAGAACTTGAAAGAGGTCAGTGAAGCTCACTCAGTGTTGGAGGAGAGCCTGGTACAAGAGGGGAGAGGTTAGAGGGCACTGATAGGAGTGTTGAGTTGGGTCAGGAGAAACTCATCAAGTTGGCTTCTCCACAATGTGATATGATTCTCCATCAGCGTTGTCACAATTGTGTGTGTGGAGAGACCAAGACGCAGCGTAGGGATTGTAGTTCGACATGTTTAATATTACTATGTATAATTGCACTCACATGTACGAACTAACAAAACCAACAAACAAACGATATGACAAACGTAATGATTTGCACACCAACCAAAAAACGAAACACACTACTTTACCCGTGACTGGAGTAAAGTGAAGTGACAAAAGTGAAGGACATACAAACATATATAGGAACCCTAATTAGAGACAATGCGGTGCAGCTGCCTCTAATTAGGGATCCAACCCAAAACCCACACAGAAACAGAAAGAATAGAAACTGTCAGACTCTGACCATAGCTACATAGAGAAGCAAATAGACGCTTGTCAGGCTCTGGCCATAGAAAAGCCTATGTGTAGAACCAGACCAGATCTACTGTCCAGTGTCCTGTGATGAGTGTCATGGTGACCATGGGGGAAAATAGGTTAGAATAATGTCTGGTCCTGTCTACTGTGTCTAGAAAAGGAGGGGAGGGAGGTCTGTAAAGATCTTAATGAAATGTAGACCATAATTCCAAACCAATGTAGATTATTGACCTTGCACTGCAGGCTTTTAGAATGGAGAAGAATGTGGGGGGTCAGGGGGTCGTTGGGCAGAGTCAGAGCCTGAGAACTCTAAAGATCTGAGTGCCTTTTACTCAGTGTTGGAGGTCTACTATTGGACAGAGAGAACCATACTGTATTTACCACACAGTTGTTCCTGTTCTTAGCCAATCAAATTGCACAATTGAATGACATGTTTTGTGTTTAAAACTGAGAGCACAAAACATTAAGAACTCCTTCCTAATACTGAGTTGCACTCAGAACAGCCTCAATTTGTCGGGGCATGGAATCTACAAGGTGTCGAAAGCGTTCCACAGGGATGCTGTCCCATGTCAACTCCAATGCTTCCCACAATCGTGTCAAGGACTTAAAAAGTCCTTTAACCTTCCTTAACCTCTCCTTCATCTACAATGATTGAAGTGGATTTAACAGGTGACATGAATAACGGATCATAGCTTTCATCTGGATTCACCTGGTCAGTCTATTTAATGGAAAGAGCAGGTGTCCTTAATGTTTTGTACACACAGTGTATGTCTACAGTGAATTGATGAGTAATGCATTAGATTATTGTTCAGTTGTTGGATGAGACAACGTTTTTGTGGAGGGGTTAGAGAGGAGACCAGTTAGAGAGAATCACACTGTATTTATCCTACACTGTGAGAGCAACAAAGGAGTTTTATTATTTTACCACAGTCACAAAGCTTTTTTTCTATTTGCTGACCTTCATCAATCAAAGTTCATTGGCATACTGTTTTTATGATATGTTTCATGTTGAAACCTTAAACATATCTCTACAGTACTCGCTCGTGGACAGACATGCAATGCGCCGCTCACATGTGATTTGGTTCAGGGTTCGGAGATCACAATGAAGGAATGATGAGAAATGCATGAGTTTCTTATGGTCTGTTAGTTGAACCCATTACCCTGTTGGTAGTAATCAGGGATTTTGATGTAGCTTCCAGTTACCACAGTGTTGTCTATATTGATGGTGGGAATCTATCCCAATGGAACCGATATTGTTGAAATAAAGAAATAAAACTTTGTAAGCCATCAGTTTGGACATTTTTTTTGTCTTGGATGATTCTCTACAGAGCTGAGATATCAACAGTGAGCTGGTCTAACAGCTGGTCTCTCTTTACCTGACACACACATACACACAAATACTACTAATAATACTCTAGGACATCAGTTTGAGAAGACCAGAGGAAGTGATGGACCAACAGTGTGAATGGAGATGTCCATATGACAGACAGGCGGGCTCCTGAGTGGCACAGCGGTCTAAGGCACTGCATCTCATTGCTAGAGGTGTCACCACAGACCCTGGTTCAATCCCGGGCTGTATCGGGAGTCCCATAGGGCCCTGAGTCGTCCCGGTTAGTGGAGCCCGGGGTAGGCCGTCATTGCAGATAAGAATTTGTTCTTAACGGACTTGCCTACAGTTTTTCTCAGTCGCTTTGGTACATTTCTCAGATCACAATTGAAATTCTCAAAACTACTTATTCAACCTTCACATCATCTAGTCACTTGTGCACATCATAAAAGCAATTTCTTATTCTTTTGAACAAATTGCCAATGCTTTGGTACATTCATTCAATTGATTATGTACAATTGTCTGCTGTTGCCTACATTATCAATTGCTTATGTCATGTTGGTCAAAATATATTATACTGGTTCTCTGTCGAAGGGTCCAGGCAAATGTTGGGAGAACAACAGTGTCCTCAATCATTCAAATGTTTCATAGACAGAACAGGTATCTAATCCAACAATGTGCACTGTACTGTATACTTACTGTAATACTTCATATTACACTTGTCCACTTGCATTTTACAGTATACTGTAAATATACATTATACAGATATGTACTGTAACACACACACACATATATATATATATATATATATACAGTGTATGTATATAAATATATTTGCACAGTGACATTTTTGGAAATCTTCCACAATCTTGTGTTTTGCATTACTGTATTTTTCCCACATAGGACTGCAAGACTACCTCACAGGGGTGGCAGAGGGGCCCTTCTCACACCTCAACTGCAGGAGGCTATTTGCACCATGGTCAGAGCAAATAATGCCATTAGACTAAGGGAGATTCAGAGTGCCATTATAGAAGACAACAATGTCTTTGTAAACATCCAATCTGTTAGCATCTCAACTATCGACAGGGTGCTGAAAAGAAACCATATGAGCATGAAACAGCTGTACCATGTACCATTAGAAAGGAATGGTGACAGAGCGAAGGAGCTACGGTACCAGTATGTACAGGTAAAACATCTATGTGCATACAGTAACTACTTTACAGTAAACAGTACAACATTTTATAGTGATGTACAGTAAGTGTGATCTGTACACATTTGCTATGGCTGTAGAAAAGGACATGCAATATGTATACATTTGATGTAACTTTATCTTGTCCAAAATGAAAATACATGTAATTCATAAAACAAATGTATCTTCTGGGATATAGCATATAATGGAACTGGAATCAAGTGAACCACCTCACAACTTCATATACCTGGATGAACCTGGCTTCAACCTGGCCAAAAGCAGAAGGCGTGGTCGAAATGTCATCGGCCACAGAGCTACTGTGGTTGTGCCAGGCCAACGGGGAGGGAACATCACTATGTGTGCTGCTTTTTCAGAGCATAGTGGGCTAACTTGTATTCCCCTTATAGGGCCATACATGCAAACAGCATCTCCTCACCTTCTTAGACACCTTCTACAGGGATCTCATCCCCTCTTCCCGGGTCTGTTTCGAGAAGATTTACCAAAGTATGTGGTGATTTGGGATAATGTGAGTTTCCATCGCGTAAAGACCATCAGGCAATGGTTTGTGACGCTGATGGAATTCCTCCCACCCTGTTCCCCATTCCAGGATGCTGATGGAATTCCTCCCACCCTATTCCCCATTCCTTAACCCAATTGAGGAGTACTCAGCATGGAGGTGGAAGGTCTACGATCGCCAGCCACATACTCAGATGACCCTGCTGGCTGCCATGGATGCAGCATGTGAGGACATTACAGCAGACGTCTGCAGAGGCTGGATATGACATTCCAAAAGATTCTTTCCGGGCTGCATTGCAAGGGAAGATATCCATTGTGATGTGGATGAGAATATGTGGCCCGACAGACCTGGACGTCACGAGGTGTAGAAAGACTGCACTGTATTTCCCCATACAGCGCTGCATGTACAGTTTCCTATGTTTACCTTTCTAATTTTGTATTTTTTCCCTTTGTGCTGTACAATAGTCTTGTCTTTTTATTTCCTGTATCACAGTGACATTGTACTGTAATTTGTTGATCTCTTGCAATCAATATCCCACGTACAGTAATGTGTAACTTTGTACTATTGAAATTGATATATGCCATAGAAAAAGTGCAGCCTTGTGCATTTTCAGTCATTGTCATGAAAACCGTAGCCATATAGTTTACATCAGAAAATACTTCGAGTACACTGTTATATTGACAACATGGCTGAGCATTTTGACTATCTTGTTTGTGAACAATGATACAAGGTCATTCTGATGGCACTGATATGTTCATTGACATAAATATTTACTTTGGAGAGATGAACCAAGGATTTTGAGCAAGTTACAGGCTTTTGCAGGTAATCCATTGTGTGGTGTTTGTACGAATTGTTTCGAGAAATGCACTTACTGATTTGCAAATGTTAAGGATTATTAGAGAAATGTACCAAAGCGACTGAGAAACTATAAATAAAGGTTAAATACAAATAAAAATAAATAAAAGGTGAGGATTTAAAGACACATGCAGTAACCTTCTCTGACCACCAGATGTCTCTGTTACACCACCAGAGAATCAGGATGAACGATGAGGAGTATAGGAGCAGAAGAAGTCCATTCAACACCTGATTCCAAACCTTTTTTTATTTTTTTTCCCAAACAGACACAGAGAGAAATACAAGTATTATGTTGATTGTTTTACCTTATAGAAAGGAAGTTTGTTGCTTTGTATCAGAAACTGTTGAAGTCGGAAGTTTACATACACTTAGGTTGAAGTCATTAAAACTCATTTTTCAACCACTCCACGGATCTCATGTTAACAAACTATAGTTTTGGCAAGTCAGTTAGGACATCTACTTTGTGCATGACAAGTAATTCTTCCAACAATTGTTTACAGAGAGATTATTTCACTTAGAATTCACTATATCACAATTACAGTGGGTCAGAAGTTTACATACACTAAGTTGACTGTGCCTTTAAACAGCTTGGAAAATTCCAGAAAAGATGTCATAGTTTTAGAAGCTTCTGATAGGCTTATTGACATCATTTGAGTCAATTGGAGGTGTGCCTGTGGATGTATTTCAAGGCCTGCCTTCAAACTCCGTGCCTCTTTGATCAAGGTCATGGGAAAATCAAAAGAAATCAGCCAAGACCTCAGTCTGGTTCATCCTTGGGAGCAATTTCCAAACACCTGAAGGTACCACGTTCATCTGTACAAACAATAGTATGCGAGTATAAACACCATGGGACCACGCAGCCGTCGACCACTCAGCCTCCTAGAGAACGTACTTTGGTGCGAAAAGTGCAAATCAATCCGAGAACAACAGCAAAGGACCTTGTGAAAATGCTGGAGGAAACGGGTACAAAAGGATTTATATCCACAGTAAAACAAGTCCTATATCGACATAACCTGAAAGGCTGCTCAGCAAAGAAGAAGCCACTGCTCCAAAACCGCCATAATAAAGCCAGACTATGGTTTGCAACTGCACATAGGGACAAAGATCGTACTTTTTGGAGAAATGTCCTCTGGTCTGATGAAACAAAAATAGAACAGTTTGGCCATAATGACTATCGTTATGTTTGGAGGAAAAAGGGGGGGGGGGGGGGGCTTGCAAGCCGAAGAACACCATCCCAACCGTGAAGCAAGGGGGTGGCAGCATCATGTAGTGGGGGTGCTTTGCTGCAGGAGGGGCTGGTGCACTTCACAAAATAAATTGCATTATGAGGAAGGAAAATTATGTGGATATATTGAAGCAACATCTCAAGACATCAGTAAGGAAGTAAAATCTTGGTTGCAAATGGGTCTTTCAAATGGACAATGACCCCAAGCATACTTCCAAAGTTGTGGCAAAAAATGACAACAAAGTCAAGGTATTGGAGTGGCCATCACAAAGCCCTGACCTATATATAGAAGTTGTGTGGGCAGAACTGAAGAAGCGTGTGCGGGCAAGGAGGCCTAAAAACCTGACTCCGTTACACCAGTTCTGTCAGGAGGAATGGGCCAAAATTCACCCAACTTATTGTGGGAAGCTTGTGGAAGGCTACCCGAAGTGTTTGACCGAAGTTAAAAAATGTAATGGCAATGCTACAAAAATACTAATTGAGTCTGTAAACTTCTGACCCACTGGAAATATGATATAAAAGCTGAAATAAATCATTCTCTCTACTATTATTCTGACATTTCACATTCTTAAAATAAAGTGGTGATCCTAACTGACCTAAGACAGGGAATTTGTACTAGGATTAAATGTCAGGAACTGTAAAAAACTTGGTTTAAATGTATTTGGCTATGGTGTATGTAAACTTCCGACTTCAACTGTATATACACACACAAAACATTTGCTTTTCTTTCAAAAACAAGGACATTTCTAAGTGACCCCAAACTTTTGAACAGTATTGTATATACAAATAAATAAATAAATAACTCACAGGGTGGATGTCTATGAAGAGTCCATTATCGTCCTCAGTAGGCTGAAGTCCCTGTACAGCAGGACAGGGTCAGCATTGTAGAAGTGAGGGTGCGAGATGAACTCAGGGGAGTCTAGAAAACAATATTAAAGTTAGTTGAATCCTGACTTTGAATTTCGTTTGTTCAAATCTCCCCTTGGTATCAATGCATGATTTATAAACATTTTTTACAGTATGTGTTCATTTCTCAAGCTACAGTTCAGCCCCATGTGCATATGTTATCTTGAGATGCATGTTCTATGGGGTGCTAGATTAGGAACATAATAGTGTAATGAATCATGATATGCTGTCTCATGCCTAAGTGTTTCTCCATCCATTTACACAGTGGCATGGCTCCTCTGTGCATGTTTGCCATACCTCCTCCACCAGTCTGTTTATCAGACAAGGTATCTGGGTCATGACTAAAAGGGTATATGACGGTCACCCCTGAGATGTGTCCATGTACTCTGTGTGTTTGAAAAAATAATAAAATGGGTGCATTGAAATGTGTTTTTTTTACAGCGTCAGCCATAGTAGTACGGCACCCCTCAAGGATATTAGGGTAAGTGCCTTGCTCAAGGACACAGACAGATTTATCATCTTGGTGGCTCGGGAATTCAAACCAGCAACCTTTCGGTTACTGGCCCAACGCACTAACCGCTAGACTGTGTGCGTGGGTTTGTGCGTGTGTGTTTTCACTGACTGGATCTGAAGGTGCTGACATTGGGGAGACCAGACTGTCTGCAAGGACAGAATCCCTCGTTGGGAGCGTAGTCTGAGCCATTAGCGAACAGAGTTTTAGGAGCCACATAACGATACAGAGGAATCCCCTCACGCTGGTACACCATCTCCAAAGACCTTTAGAGACACAGAGAGAGAGAGACAGAGAGGCTGTCTGTCTGTGTGTGTGTTTGTGTGTGTTTGTGTGTGTGGTCTGCTGGTTGACCACAGATATGATAAGCTGTTCCAGGATCAACCAGCTACAGACAGAGAGATAGTGATTTAGCAACTCCATGTTGAGAAACAGATCCATGTATTCAGTCACACAACCTCAGTTTATAACCCACTCAACAAGCCTTTATCTGATATCCACTCACATTCCATCTCACAACACATCATGGTGATTGAAGCCAGAATGCAGGAAGCTACATTTCTTTAATTCTAATAACCATCTCTCAACTATACTATCCATGCATTTACTCAGAACAAAAATATAAACGCAACATGTAAAGTTTTGAACCCATGTTTCATGAGCTGAAATAAAAGAGCCCAGAAATGTTCCATATGAACAAAAAGTGTATTTCTTTCAAATTTTGTGAACAAATGTGTTTACATCCCTGTCAGTGAGCATTTCTCCTTTGACAAAATAATCCATCCACCTGACAAGTGTGGCATATCAAGAAGCTGATTACACAGTATGATCATTACACAGGTGCACCTTGTGCTGTGGACAATAAAAGGCCACTAAAATAAAAGGGCATAAAATGTGTAGTCACATTCCACAATGCAACAGATGTCTCAAGTTTTGAGGGAGCGTGGAATGTCCACCAGAGCTGTTGCCACAAAATTGAATGTAAATTTTTCTTCCATAAGCCGCCTCCAACAGCGTTTTAAAGATTTTGGCAGTACGTCGAACAGGCCTCACATCCACACAGTCCAGTGACGTGCGGTCAGGGTAAGCAGGGCAAGCAGTGCTAACCCTGTGATATAATTCAATAAAAAATATTTTCTGAAAAGCCAAATTAAAATATATTTTATAAATAAATGTTACTATTTTTTCGTTATGTCATTATTGTCAGTGAATCTGGTAGGGATAAGGTTAACATTTTCAATTTTTTAATTTGAGGAAATGCGCCAGGGTAAACATGCTTGCCCTCCCGTCCATTGACACCACTTAAAGGAAGTGACGCGCGCCGCTGATCCGCACTACAGACAAGTTCATAGCTGAAAAAGCTGCAGGGCAAGCATTTAATTTTCTGCTTTCATAGTTTCATTCAACACGCTGAGTGACTTTGTACTTTTGCGCATTTTCGAAATAAGTTGTCTGGGGCAAACACTGCTTATGGGCGTGTCAAGGTCATATTTTTGAGTTAAGCTGTCTAGCATAATGTCTAAGAACATGGATGCCATACATCAATCACCTAAAGCTATTTTCAAGATGGATTTTCAGGGAAAACTGGAAATTATTCAGAGAGGAAGACCAACACCTGATCTGCATCAGCGAAAAGGTCAAACAATAATCAGGTCATTCAAGCGGGAGTGGTATGATCGTCGAGACTGGCTGTGTGGCTGCAGTGCGACTAGCCATTTTTCCCATGCCTGTTTTTTTCAACTGGCGAAAACGCTTGGGTAAATGGTGGGTTCTGCAACCTCAACAATCTTACCAATGCTCTCAACAAACATGAGAAATCAGCAGTGCACATCCAACACCAGATCACCCTAAAAACATTTCGGAACACAAGGATAGACCTGGCATTAAATGAGCAGCGACAGCTACAAGTGAGCATACACAATGCTAAGGTTAAAGAAAATCGTGAGATTCTGAAGGACCTCATTCGAGCAACATGCTACTTAGGAAAGCAGGAGTTATAATTTTGGGGCAATGATGAGAGTACAACCTCAAGTAATCGTGGAAACTACTTCCACAGTTTTTTGGGGTACATCGAATAGAATACATAACGATTTGATTGAAGCAGTCAGTGATTGAAGATGAGAAATGCCGTCCCATTTGTTGCGGTGGAAGTTGACGAAACTACAGATGTTACAAACAAAGCACAGATGTGGCTAAAAGTGAAGTCAATGAAGTTGACGATGTGAGTGATGACAAACGGGCTGCGGCCTTGGCGGATTACATATTCGGGCGTTTCGGGGATGTACAACTGTATTGAAAAGCTGGTTGAGGCAACAAAGCTGCTTCAGCTGGTCCTAACCCTACCAGCTACTACTGCCTCAGTGGAGAGGTCGTTCTCTGCATTAAAGTATCAAAACATACAGCCGTAATAGGACTGGAGAAGGACCATAGTCATCTTTGGCCCTAATATCATTTGAGAGTGAGAGTCTTTTCAGACAAAAAAAGACTCATTTTACAACGCTGTCACCGAGATGTTCATCTTGAAGGAGAGGAGAATGGAATTAATTTACAAGTAAAGGTAGGCTTACATGTCCTTGTAATCTGTGGGTTAGAATGCTAAGAAATGTTAGTTTGAATGAACATGAGTTGTGTTAATGCAGCGCAAAGTCAGGCCTGTTTTTTTTATTGTCTGTTTTGCAAATTATTAAGATGATGCGTCGATATTAGTGGCAACTCAATTGCTCCTCCCTTAGTTTCTTAATTTTTTCTCTGAGTCTTTTGACTCAGCCAAGAAATGAGCAGGTCACCAACCCACCCCTTACCATAGCAAACACTACGATACTATCAACGGGCAAAACGTCTGAAGGAAAATATGCTTAATAAATAAACAAATTAATTTACTATTAGCATGTTCATTCTGAGTGACATCACTGAGTGCAGTGTACGCATCTATTCAATGAAGTTGCGCCGCAAATAAACTGGAATTTGACTAAAGCGGGACTCGGACCTATTAGCCTAGACTTTTTTTATTCGTTAGACATAATTGCTTCTTCAGTTAGGTTATGTTCTATTTATTTAATTCGTCAGGCTTGGAATTCAAAATAACATACATTTAATCTAGTGTCATTATTTAAATAGCTAAGCTATTCGTTAGGCAATTTTATTGTTAGTGTTTCTACATTTCTCTCTCCCCCACGTTGTCATTATAGGCAGTGCTTGCCCAACCACTGACCTCACTGCACGTCACTGGTAGCCAACACTTTATTAATATAGAAGTCCTAGCATATTAGTTGAGAACAGTGGGGTATGATTGTTGTGCATCCCATCAGTTTCTGAAAGTACTATTTGCCTAAATATCTGCTATGATGGCATACATCTTTAAGTGCAGTCTCCTTTCTAACTCACCTCTTTGCTACTAGGTCCTGCCTGCTCACTGTTCTCCTGACCTCCTCCTGCCTGCTGACTGTCATTCTGAACTCCCTCTGCTTCCTTAATACAACAGCACATAATGGAAAACTCACCATCCCCCATACTATCCTGCTCAGTATTAAGCATACAATCGTGACAGAAACATTATAGATCTAAATTATGTTAGTCAAATTTATTTTATTAGTTAGCTAACGTACCTTTCCAAACCTCTCCTTGGCCCCTCCAGACATTTCACATTTTTGTTTTAACTCTTAACTGACACACATGGTTAAATTACTCAACTAATCATCAACCTTTGACTAATTAAATCAGGTGTGGCAATTTAGGGTTAAAACTAAAATATGAACATTCTGTGGGGGCCAGTGGAGAGGGTTGGGAAACCCTGTTTTAGGGTCAAGCTCTATTTAAGGTGGTACTCACCCCCAACATTAGCTGCAATATGGTCACCTGTTCCGGAAAGGTCCATGTTCTCTGCTGTGACTTTTGATTACAATAATATACAATTAACATGAGGCAGCTAGGACTGGCATATGTTATCTATTTAGAAAAAACGGTTACACTTTACATGTGTAAACAAACACACAACAAAATAGGTACATAACACTTACCATGTCTTGAGGTCTTTTTAGGCCTTTTTTGTCCAGGTCTTTGGGGAATTATGTTGCCTCTGCTGTCCCTCTCTATCCATTGGACAGGGGCAAGGCTAGTGGCAGGAGCAGGTGACTGTCGCTTTGCAGTTCGCTCCTTCTGATCCTAAAGTATTTATTCAAATAAAACATATAATGAGAATCTGTCTTTGATTAAAATTACACAACACAACAACATTGTGTTATGTACCCACAATTCAACTGCCCTAAAACTATACTGGGGAAATGGGAAGAAATATAATTTACAGCTACATGTTGAAGTTGTAATGCTGTGCGATCGCTTTCTAAAAGAGCCTCCTCAAATGCCACCCGTGCCGCATCCCGCTCTTTGCTAATTTCTCTATCTGATTGAACATAAAAATGATTGTATGTTAACGTAGAAAAAAAGTACCAAAATGTGTGATCATATACTGTGAGACAATCAAATATATATAGTAGATTCACACATGATAGAAGTACATTGGTATACATTGTGGATGGTGGATTTTCATTATGGTGGGAACTGCGTTATACTGTGCAAAAGCAGGGGCCTCCCGAGTGGTGCAGTGGTCTAAGCACTGCATCGCAGTGCAAGCTGCATTACTACAGATGCGGGTTCGAGCCCCGTCTGTGTCGCAGCCGACCGAGGCGACGCACAATTGGCCCAGCGTCGTCCGGTTTAGGGAGGGTTTGGCCGGCTGGGTTTGTCCTTGTCCCATCGCGCTCTAGCATCTCCTGCGGCGGGCCGGGCGCATGCACGTTGACTCAGTCGCCAGGTTTACGGTGGTTCCTCCGACACATTGGTGCGGCTGGCTTCCGGGTTAAGCGTTCATTGTGTCAAGAAGCAGTGCGGCTTGGTGGGTTGTGTTTCGCCTCTCCCGAGTCCGTACGGGAGTTGTAGCGATGGGACAAGACTGTAACTACCATATGACGAAAATGGGGTAAAAAAAATAAATAATTATAATACTGTGCAAAAGCCTCCACAGTTAATTAAAACTCTTATGTTTTTGTTATGTATCTGCTTTAATTCATTAACATCTCAGGTGCAAACAAAGCCGGTATTATTATTTATGAACTGCATATTTAAACAATTGGTATAGAGACAGCAAAAAGAGCACGCTCCGGGAACCAACAAGCTAACGTGTTACAACAACAACAATGTTGACCAGAGCGAATAAAGATCACTTCCAGTAATATACAGGATGATAAAGCAATACACATAACTGATTAAAATACAATAATAGTCTAGAATTATGCAGGCCCATATACATAAACTACTAGATTATTGGTCATTTCTTATCCGATAACTTACCTCGCTTTCACTTTAAAATAGCAAGCTACGTCCAAATTAGCAGTTATGTTTATTTGTACTAATAGAACAAATTCCGAGAGCATCGAGTTAGGATTCAGAAGGGGCGTGGCACTGATGGAGTTCGATGCCCCAAGAGTTTGTGCTATTTGTACATAAAAACATTGTGATGATTTGTACATATAGTACATAATAAATGAGACTGGGTTGTTCGTATGAATATATGGGATCATCAGATCATTATATTTTGCTCTTTCACACATTGGCCGTGTAGCATTTACAGTGTGGCCTCTGCAGAAGTCAGGGCATTCATAACTCTTGCACTTCGCTGAGCAGCACAGAGCTTTTGTCAAGGAAGTGAGTTTGTGTTTATACAGGACCTCCCGCCCTCACCTACCGTCAACCAATCATGTCAATGCAGAGCTAAATGGAGCCCTCCACATTGTTACAACATTTGAGAGGGGAGCTCAATTTAACACCAGCCACACTGCGCCTACAACCACATTTTCGGATCAAGCTTTAATTGGCTCTTACTGTGTGAGGTGAAGAAAAAAATTATTGAGAAACACAGTTTTATAGTCGTGGACGTGGTTAGTTAAGACAATCAGAAATCAGACATCGCCAAATGGGCACATTCCTACATTTTCCTACAGCAGGCCAGGTAGGCTACTTCTATGCATTCTCAGGCACGCTCCCTCAGGACAAAGAAACCAGACACATTCTCATTGCTCACAGAGCGCTCCAAACAAAAGACAATTAAACATTTTTACAAATCTCATAATAGTTATGAAATAAACCAAAACTTGTTTCTCACAAGTGTAGCAGATTGTGAACTTTGCAAACAATGTTTCCACTCCAAGAATGAGAATGGTAAATGACTGTAATTAATACATGTAAAATGTGAATAATTATCATTCATGATTGACAGTGATGATGGCCTGTAGGTATGCCTAACTTTGTGTTTGAGGGTATTAAAAATCGAACATTTTCTTGATACGATATGTGTGGGCATAGGCAGACGTGTGTGTGTGTGTGGGGGGTTTCATAGATCCACACTATTGAGAAGATGTGGCCAGAGGTTTACAACCGTGTGAACTATCCTGTGAAGACTTCCCTGGTGCAATTAGTGGACCAGGATGAGTTGGACATGGAAGACAACATGGTGAAGTACTGCGTCTCAAACCTGGCCTGCCAGCTGTGTCGCATTAGTGTCTCCAGAGTGGTGGATTCATGGAACGTCCACAGAATCCCTGGTAAGACTTATCTTCATCTTGTCCTTTTTGTAATTGTCCAAAAAGGTGTGAATTCATTATTATAATATTGATTGTAATGACCTAAAACTATCTACACCGAAATTCTTTATCGACAAAATATATTTGAAGTGTGCTTACAGGAAAGGGAATTCCAAATGTGCTGATAGGCAATGGATGCCCAGCTAAACTACGGCCTCACCTGCTGCCACATGTTTCAACAGCTGCTGATATGTATCTGGAGCTGACAGGATCAGCGTTGACAAGGTAGTCCACCTTTGGTGTTAACCTTTTCTGTTCTTTCTGAGAGTTCTCTGTGCAGTACCCAGACTTGGCACCTCTTTTTGAGAACACTACACACTCCAACTACCGACACTTTCAAGAGGCATTGAGTGGCCTAATTGATATCACTAGAAGATTCATCTAAATCAAATAAAATGTTATTTGTCACTTACACACTTCACAGCAGGTATAGTGTGCATCAAAATACTTGTGTTCAACCACTCTAAAAGGTTGTCTGGTTCTGTTAATTTGTAACTCAGTATCAACCTGACATACTATATTAGGCTTGTGATATTGGTCATTCCCACAGGGTAATTTGTTGTTATTCTGAAGCAAATTGAGTTCATAAGGAAGAAGATTGCTTGTTAATGGCACAAGAATAGAATACCGTCAGAGAGGAGACTTGTGAGGAGCGGTCATCTTGGGAGGCATCTCAATATGGAGGCTTTCCCTCTTGGTGTCCTATACTCCTTTGTCTTTGCTGATCTGAATATAGGTAAGGTGATTCAATGTGGTGGATGCCTACCAGCCAGGAATTAGGAATTGTCCCCTTCTGTTGTTTCAAATGAACCACTTTGGACCATTGAGACGCAGCCGTATCTTGTTAACATTGGGTGTGCTCTGGGAACTGTAGTCCTCTTAATTCAGTAAATCACAAATGCATTTTTTCTTTGAAATTGTTGATGTTGAAGACTGATCACACCAAATCAAAAAGACAACAGTTCATCAGACTTTGGTTTAGGCTACAGTACTGTACGTTCTGACTCAGGTCCCCTTCCCGGTGCCTCAAGTTTGTTTTTAGGCCATAATACATTCACTAAAACTGAAAAGAAAACATATAGAGAATGTATAGTGTAAGAGTGGAATGATGCTGTATCTGGTGTGTGAGATGCCTGCCAAGACATGACCTGTCCCCACTGAGTTGAGTCTGCGTCTTAAGTGCCAGTGGTGTGTCCTCGCCTTAGCCCAACCAATTAACATGATAGACAGGCTTTATTTTTATTGGCTACTTAACTAGACGGTCTGACGTCACCCCTACGCGTCAAATCGCCCCCTAAACATAGCGAACGAGTTACCAACACTTGCTCCAAACTTTGGGCAAAAGGTAATTCAGTTTACTTAAGTAGTTAGATGGTTTTTCATTCAATCTATTAGATAGATACGGTTCTAACATCCGTACATTATTTACCCGTGACTAACAATGGCGAATGACTTTAGCTTAGTTGGCTGGCTTTAGTTTCGGACTAGGTAGCTATATTGTATCACAAACGAATATGATATGGAAGTAAATTCAGTCACGCCATGATACAGTATGTTGTGTGATCCTCCCACTATGCCTCTGGAAACCGTGCAGTTTATTAGGCTACAGATTAGAATGTTATGAACTTCACAGGGTGGTGAAAGTGCACTGTGATCTTGATGCTCCTTTCCAATAAATATTTAGGGGACATAATGATTGATACTTGGCTGCCGTTTGACAAATATAAATATTCTCGTCCATATCCATAATCTCATGTAGTCTAGCCTACCCGCACTGCCTACAGCGCGTGAAGCGGTTGTATCTGCATGTGCCAAGACCAGAGTGGGCACATTTGCTATTTAATGCAACTGTTTGTGACATAACTATTGGTAGAGTTGAAAATGCGATGGATTTTGTTTACACTACATCAAACTGATTTTGTATCTTCAAGTGTTTGGTGGAAACACCACTGATAGGGAAAATGCGCCTATTGTCTTTATGCAGACTTTAGAATATTTGCATGAAAATCTGTCGCCGATTGGATGGAAACCTACCTATAGAATCCAATGTCAATTCAATCTCTCATGCATTGAAGAAAACTATGTTTAGAAAGAGTTCAATTCAATAGGAGACGGTGAAGTAGAAATGCAAAGTGCCTGAGAATACTTTGACCAATTACATCTGATAATGCTCAAAGGTTAAAATAATCGTAATGAGTTGTGTAGGACAGAGGACTGGGTATAATGTTGAATGTTTCATTATGTTGCTTCAAACGTTCTCTCTCTCTTTCAGGATTGAACGGTTGTGGCGGGATGTGTGGATGACCGTGTCGCATGATTTTCAATGTTTAGAATTTAAACAACTTGGACGGGGACAATGCCTGCCTCCCGGAGGTGCATGGCCAGGGAATTGTGGTCCCACCAGTGGAGTGCCCGCTGACAGAGCAGGATATTACACTGCTCAGGGCAGCCATCGATCCAACCTCACCATCGAGACTATGGGCAAGATATTTATGCATCTGTTTTGAATGTGCTGCTACTTACTGAATGATCCTTACTGTTGTAAAGAATATCTGTCTAGTCCAGTAATTGTAAAATGCTACAATGTTATGAAATGTGGCCGCAGCAAAATGAGACCAATTGGCTGATTTTGATTGGTTACTATGGATAGAATCAGCGTTTATTTAAATGACAAATGTAGTCTAAAATGAAAGTGTTTGACTATAAGAGCTGCAGTCATCATTTATTAAATGTGAACTTTTACTATATGGGGGAAAAAGTGATCTTTTTGATAGAAAATAAACCTTTAAAAAAAATTGACACTGAATGTCATGTGATACAATATGTAACAAAACAAGTCATGCACTTAAGCAGGTGGAGTAATGAGTTGGACTGTGTTCACATGCAAAAGTGATTACTTTTGATAAAAATGGTTTATCGGCCTTCCCAATATACTATACTGAACAAAAATATAAATGCATACAGCAAGCTGAAGAACTAGGTAGACAAGTTAAAGTTAATTAGCAGGTTATGTATTGTTATTGGAAGCCAAAATACAGGTATCTGCCCAATAGAAAAACAAGGAATACTGCCACCTTTGGCTGTACTTCTGAATGTTGTATAATTGTAGTACGATGACAAATTATGGGATGCAATTTTTGTTTACATTCTTCGGTGACAATGGCATATGCAGTACATCAGTACTTAATGTAATTTGACATCAGGGAAGAGGTCTCTATAGAACTCAATTACAAAGAGATGTAGTGTTAGAGGTAGATTTACCTAGAATGTCCCAGAATGACTTGGATCCTCTGACATGGTCATTGTTCTTTTTCCAAGTCCTGCATGAATAAACTCAAGCTCCTCTGCAGGTGGTATACACTGTAAACAAAAAGGTTTCCAGGCTTTTGTAGTCTTGTCCTGGAAGAAGGGTTTGATCTTCTTTTTCCAGAGGCAGCCTGCCTCCGAAGAACCTGCAAGTAAATGGGAAAAAGTGGAAAAGAGGTATACGAGATAGTGATGCACACTTAACTATGAAAGAGAGAGCATGTCTATTAATATTATTTTGTGTTTGCAAATGTGTTCCAAACTAAGAACCATCAACTTTGGATGCATAACTTTCTAAGTGTGTGTGTTTGAGAGATTGATATGATAATGGAGTAAAGTAATACATAATTTACAGATTGGCTGAATTGATTAATCATCAAAACAGTGACTAGTTTGAACATTTACTTTCCTTAACCCAAGTAGCTGTAAATAAAGGGCAAAATGTCATTCAATCTCATGATGTAAGTGTCGTTGTGTCATGCTGGATACGTATACGTTTTGTTTTGATGTCTTATTTTTGTTTACAATTCTATACATTTTGCTTTCAATTATTTGGTTTTTGATTTCAACATCCATTATTTCACCCGTCCTCGAAAATATGTTTACATTCTCAACTTTATTTTTCATGTTCACAATTTATTTTATTTTAAATTCAATAAATATGGTGTGAAATTGACCCCATACACCTATTTCTAACCTGTTTTTAGTAAAACATAAGCTAGAACTGATGCACAACAAGAAATAATGGGGACAAAGCAATGGAATACGATTTTGGGCGCACTAGAGCGCATTACATAAATTCGCTCGGAAGTGGTTTAAACTGCATTCTAATGTTGACTTTACTTAAAGAAAAACGGTATCAAGCGCAGTGTTTTATGCGTGCTCAGTTCTTGGTTCTCGGGGGCTGCCCCAGTAGAAATTTGAAATGGAAGTTATGGAATTCCATTGCGTGATTCTTTTTATGGGGAAAATTCCTCAATGAAACGGACACTAAATGTGCAGAATGATACATTTGTCTCTGTTGGCCATCAAGTAGCCTATTAATTTATGCTGTGTTGGTTTCTGTCTGTCCCAGGTAAGATATCTTGTTTGTGTAAACTACTCAGTTGCTTAAGAGGTGATTGCTGTTCTGCTGAGTTGTTCTGCGGGAGCTAGTTGAGGCCCGCTCTCTCGCTTGCTCATGTGTTTAGTCAATATTATTCCGATAATTATTTTGCATTATTTTAGCCTTTTTCTGTAGCCTGTCAACTATGTGTCTGTTGATCCCTGTTCTCTCCTCTCTGTACAGGCCATACAAACGCTTCACACCGCGTGGCTGCAACCACTAATCTGGTGGTCCCTGCGCGCACGACCAACGTGGAGTTCCAGGTCTCCGGGAGCCTTTGGAACTGCCGTTCTGCGGCCAACAAGGAAGAGTTCATCTCAGCCTATGCTGCCCTCCGGTCCTTCGACTTCTTGGCGCTGACGGAAACATGGATTACCACAGAAAACACTGCTACTCCTACTGCTCTTTCTTCATCTGATCATGTGTTCTCGCATACCCCGAGAGCATCTGGTCAGCGTGGCGGTGGCACAGGAATTCTAATCTCTCCCAAGTGGACGTTCTCTCTCTTCCCCCTGACCCATCTGTCTATCTCCTCATTTGAATTCCATGCTGTCACAGTCACTAGCTTAACATCCTTATAGCCCTCCAGGTTGCCTTGGAGAGTTCATCAATGAGCTTGACACCTTGATAAGTTCATTTCCTGAGGATGGCTCACCCCTCACAGTTCTGGGTGACTTAAACCTCCTGACGTCTGCCTTTGACTCATTTCTCTCTGCCTCCTTCTTTCCACTCCTTTCCTCTATTGACCTCACCCCCTCACCGTCCCCCCCTACTCACAAGGCAGGCAATACGCTTGACCTCATCTTTACTAGATGGTGTTCTTCTACTAATCTCCCTGCAACTCCCCTCCATGTCTCCGACCACTACTTTGTCTCCTTTTCTCTCTCGCTCTCCTCCAACACTACTCACTCTGCCTCTACTCAGATGGTTATGCGCCACCGCAAACCTTCACTCTCTCTCCCCCACTACTCTCTCCTTTTCCATCCTATCATCTCTTCCCTCTGCTAAATCCTTCTCCTTCCTGTCTCCTGATTCTGCCTCCTCGACCCTCCTCTCCTCCCTTTCTGCATCTTTTGACTCTCTATGACCCCTATCCTCCCGGCCGGCTCGGTCCCCCCCTCCTGCTCCGTGGCTAGACGACTCATTGCAATGTCACAGAACAGGGCTCCGGGCAGCTGAGCGGAAATGGAGGAAAACTAAACTCCCCATGGACCTGTCATCTTTTCACTCTCTCCTCTCTACTTTTTCTTCCTCTGTTTCTACTGCTAAAGCCACTTTCTACCACTCCAAATTTCAAGCCTCAGCCTCTAACCCTAGGAAGCTCTTTGCCACCTTCTCCTCCCTGCTGAATCCTCCTCCTTCTCCTCCTCCCTCCTCCCTCTCTGTGGATGACTTCGTCAACTATTTTGAAAAGAAAGTTGACGACATCCGATTGTCATTTACACTGAGCAGGACCAGTGGTACGGCAGGCCGCCCAACAACCTGCCCACTTGACCCTATCCCCTCTCTTCTCCAGACAATTTCCGGAGACCTTCTCCCTTACCTCACCTTGCTCATTAACTCATCCTTGACCGCTGGCTGTTTCCCTTCCGTCTTCAAGAGGGCGAGTATCCCTCCTTTATTTTCTCTCCAACTCTTGAGTGTCCTGTCGCTAACCAACTCTCCTGCTATATCTCTCAGAATGACCTTCTTGATTGTCAGGTTTCAAGACTGGTCTCCTCTGCTCTTATTCTTCAAGACCTATAGTACCAATAACATCAAAGCGGTGACATGATCCTGCAGGTTCATGCTCTACAACATTCGCAGAGTACGACCCTAACTTACACAGAAAGCAGCATAGGTCCTAATCCAGGCACTTGTCATCTCCCGTCTGGATTTGTAGAGGGTTCTTTGCACAGTGCTGATTTTCTCTTCTTTATTCAAACAAGCTTTAACTTAGAAAATGACAGACAACAGCTTCTTAGTATATAAAAATATCTTTAGTTATGCAAATTTGCATGGCAGAAGTTTAATAGTCAAGAGAATTTGTATAGCTCTCTAGAAATTCTGCAAAGTTTCTAAGTTGTGTCAGTCTTATATAGCTTTCCAGACATTTCATAAACATTGGGTCATAGAAAGGTGGAACCTTCACAATAAAAGTATCTTTCGACAGTATGTGGTTCTCTCAGGACTGTAGTGTTCCATTTCTCCCAGAGAACCATATAGATTAGAAGCAAGGTAATCTGGGGAGCAGATGCGTGGGGCTGTCTGCCGTCTGATAAGTTTCTGTAGGCACAGCTCCAAACAGCTTTTAACACACACACAAAGACCTCTTTCAGAAGAAACCTGACCATTTAATATCCCATAAGATAATTTATTAACCCTTTAAAGAGATGAGACCCCTAGTTAACCCCTTCACTGTCAGCTAGAACAGGGTGTTCCAAGGCCTCAGAATAGATCTGATTATTACAGACACTACTAATTACTCAAGTTTATATTCAATATAAGGTAATATTTCTAATAATGCATATGCATAATAAAATGAAAATGATAAAGTGGATGATACAATCTCCAACATTCCCCTCTGTGAGACTATATTTAACATCAAGTGAAAACATCATGCCATATAAATAATCTTGTGGATTATTGAGTTAAAAACCTGCAATGTTTCACAATCAGTTGATTTATCCATGTCCCCACAAAGGGGAGCAGACGGGACCAGAACAGGCCCAGAGCTTTTAGCATAGTAATTCAATTCAACCTGTTGATCTAGTTTAAGGACCATAAAGCCAGGAACAAATGTGTTAATTATACATTTCCCCAAACAACACAAAACACAAATCCCAATAGGAGTATTAACTGGGGCATAAGAATGGGTATCAGCCAGGTAAGCAGTTCGGTTCCCCATTCTCCAAAGATGATGTCAACCAGGAAGAGAACCAGTCAGATTGGCTTGGTGAGGGGAAATAGCCTAGTTTAAGAGGCGTCCCCTTGGCAATGTTATATTGTATGCATGTGACGCATTTTAAAAACCAATCTCCTATTTAAAAAATTTGTTGTTTCACATGTTCTGTTAAATTTAGGCAAAACAATCTCGTGAAAAACCTTATGTACCATATCCCCTCTTGATAAACATCAGGGAGCTCAAGTGGTTCATCAAAAAGTTCTGGTCATGCCATTGAGTCTTGTTGGACCTTCAGAGTGATGATTGGGTCTTTTGGTACCTTTGGGAAATATGTACTGGTGACACTGGAGGAGGGGGTCAGGGCATCTCTATTGTTGATTATTCTGTTGCTGGAACCAAGTCTGGTTTGCCGGTGGAGGCTGGCCATCCATACTTAATTCCCTGCATTGGTTGTGTTTTGGGTAGGTCCTTGATTAACATAGTGGGGTGGCCATGCTGGGGGCGCTCTTCTTCCTCTTCCACCCTGGAAATGTCTTCTTCCAGCATTCCCTCTCCATTATCCTCTTCCCCCCTGCTGCCATTGTTGTTGCTGTTTCTATGGGCACATGATTCTCATGTAACCTGCTATGCCACAATTCCAACATACCAGCGGTTGACTTGGTAGTGCTGGTAGGCAAGGTTGTGGTTTCCCATATGGTTGAGGAGGGAACTGTGATGCTGGTGGAGGTTGTAGTCATTGCTCAGGGGGTGCCGCCACCATCAGGTTACTAGTTTCACCTTTGTCTAGCTGGGCTAGTTTGGCCTTCTTAAGCTGTGTGTCAATTCCAGGTTGTTTTCTCCTCAGTCTTCATCTTTTCCCAGGCTCTGCAGTGGTGTCTAATGCGGTCTTCTTTAGCAGGGCCCTCAAATCTGTCCCATCCCACAACATTCACCTGATTCTCCTCCACGACTTGCCATCCTCTTTTCCATCATCATAGCATCCTCTGCTCTCTTCAAACTCTCTCTCGCTCTACTTCTTTCATTTTGTTGTTCTTCCATCACTAATTCTCCTGTCCTGGTATAGGGGTATTTAGGCTTGGATGCAGTAAGTGGCTTGGTTCTTGAGTCCAAGTTACCCAGTTCTCTTGTCAGCCTGGTAACCACGGAGGGCTCCGGACCGGGGTTTGTGGAGCCCTCTGTTCCTCCTCTTCCAGGGTGCGTCTGATGATTATATTATTTACCTTGGTATCGGGGCCGGAGCAGTCCTGCCTCAGTGGGAACACCCCCCTTTGTATCCAGAACAGTCATCTTCATATGGAGGAGGTGATTTTATTTCCACTAGTTATTTTTTCTAATCAATAATCACGTCCTGTTGGATGCTTTCCTATCACATTTAAGGTCTTATTCAACTGGCTGTGTCACATCCTTAATCTTGTAAGAAATAGCCGACTTTCCTCTACTTGAAATAATTGCCTGCCCTTAATATCTCTATTCCACTGCTCCTGCCATCTCTGCACCTTCACTGTCCATATCAGGCTTTTTGCCTCTGCCTTGTTCATTGAAACTACAACATCAACATCCCCACTACTAAGTGCTTGTTTAGCCAGTACATCAACTGCCTTGTTCCCCTCCACCCCCACATGGGCTGGGACCCAATTAAATCTTATCTGTATACCCATCTGTATAATCCTGCCATGGGTTTGTAGCACCTCATAAAGCAGGTCTTGTCTGATACATGAGCTCAGTGAATGGAGACTCATTAACACTGCTCATGAATCAGAGCAAATAACTACTCTGTCTGGCTTGACCTCCTCCACCCACTGTAATGTCAACAGTACGGCCATCAACTCCGCCGTATATACAGCCAGATGATCTGTAATACGTTTCCTGACTTTCACCCCACATTCCTGCACTATAAATGCTGACCCAGTACGTCCTGTCCTTGGATCTTTTGAACCATCTGTGTAAATGGCAACAAAATCCTTATAGATAGATAGATAGATAGATAGATACAGTGGGGAGAACAAGTATTTGATACACTGCCGATTTTGCAGGTTTTCCCACTTACAAAGCATGTAGAAGTCTGTAATTTTTATCATAGGTACTCTTCAACTGTGAGTGACGGAATCTAAAACAAAAATCCAGAAAATCACATTGTATGATTTTTAAGTAATTCATTTTCATTTTATTGCATGACATAAGTATTTGATACATCAGAAAAGCAGAACTTAATATTTGGTAGAGAAACCTTTGTTTGCAATTACAGAGATCATACGTTTCCTGTAGTTCTTGACCAGGTTTGCACACACTGCAGCAGGGATTTTGGCCCACTCCTCCATCCAGATCCTTCAGGTTTCGGGGCTGTCGCTGGGCAATACGGACTTTCAGCTCCCTCCAAAGATTTTCAATTGGGTTCAGGTCTGGAGACTAGCTAGGCCACTCTAGGACCTTGAGATGCTTCTTACGGAGCCACTCCTTAGTTGCCCTGGCTGTGTGTTTCGGGTCGTTGTCATGCTGGAAGACCCAGCCACGACTCATCTTCAATGCTCTTCCTGAGGGAAGGAGGTTGTTGGCCAAGATCTCGCGATACATGGCCCCATCCATCCTCCCCTCAATACGGTGCAGTCGTCCTGTCCCCTTTGCAGAAAAGCATCCCCAAAGAATGTTTCCACCTCCATGCTTCACGGTTGGGATGGTGTTCTTGGGGTTGTACTCATCCTTCTTCTTCCTCCAAACACGGCGAGTGGAGTTTAGACCAAAAAGCTCTATTTTTGTCTCATCAGACCACATGACCTTCTCCCATTCCTCCTCTGGATCATCCAGATGGTCATTGGCAAACTTCAGACGGGCCTGGACATGCGCTGGCTTGAGCAGGGGGACCTTGCGTGCGCTGCAGGATTTTAATCCATGACGGCGCAGTGTGTTACTAATGGTTTTCTTTGAGACTGTGGTCCCAGCTCTCTTCAGGTCATTGACCAGGTCCTGCCGTGTAGTTCTGGGCTGATCCCTCACCTTCCTCATGATCATTGATGCCCCACGAGGTGAGATCTTGCATGGTGCCCCAGACCGAGGGAGATTGACCGTCATCTTGAACTTCTTCCATTTTCTAATAATTGCGCCAACAGTTGTTGCCTTCTCACCAAGCTGCTTGCCTATTGTCCTGTAGCCCATCCCAGCCTTGTGCAGGTCTACAATTTTATCCCTGATGTCCTTACACAGCTGTTTGATTGAGTGTGTGGAGTCCGTTTGATTGAGTGTGTGGACAGGTGTCTTTTATACAGGTAACGAGTTCAAACAGGTGCAGTTAATACAGGTAATGAGTGGAGAACAGGAGGGCTTCTTAAAGAAAAACTAACAGGTCTGTGAGAGACGGAATTCTTACTGGTTGGTAGGTGATCAAATACTTATGTCATGCAATAAAATGCTAATTAATTATTTAAAAATCATACAATGTGATTTTCTGTATTTTTGTTTTAGATTCCGTCTCTCACAGTTGAAGTGTACCTATGATAAAAATTACAGACCTCTACATGCTTTGTAAGTAGGAAAACCTGCAAAATCGGCAATGTATCAAATACTTGTTCTCCCCACTGTAGGTAGGTAGGTAGGTAGGTAGGTAGGTACTTTATTGATCCCCGAGGGGGAAATTTCTTTGTCAAGCAGCTACAACAACGAAACATAGGGCAGGTGCAAAATGCCACAACGAAAGTACACAAAAGACAGATACACGGTACATGATGCATAGAGCGGCAGTATGAAAAAGTATAGAAATACAAGATATCTGGAGTGCAAAAAAAAGCTATAAAAAGACATTGCATAGTATGGGTGGTTGGCTGAATCTACACTATACATTGGTGGCTGTTGGATGGTTAACTATACTATACAGGTCGATGGCAGAGAAATACTTCAGTAGCTAAAAATGCATATGATATGAGCAAGGGTAATAATAGTTTACTTAATAGACAGACTGGCTAAATGAACAGGTAAGTGAATATTTTGCATGGTTAAATTAGCTGTACAGGTAAATATACAGTTATATTTACAGATAAGTGAATACTTGCATGGTTACATAAACTGTACAGGTAAATGACAGGAAGAGAAACTTAAATAGCTAAATGTGTGTATGATATAATTTGGGGTAATAATAGTAATTCCCTTAAAATAGTCTTTATTGCGCAGGGTTTAATTACAGATAACTGCACTTATTGCACATTCGATATACTAAAATCAATGAGAAAAGGTGCAACTGACAGGATACTAATATGCATTCCTGAGTGAATGACTACGTAAGTTAGGAAGAATTACTTGCAATATTGCACGGGATATGATATAACAACTGTACATGAGTATGTGTGTATATACAGCGGGTGAAATAAGTATTGAACACGTCACCATTTTTCTCAGTAAATATATTTCCAAAGGTGCTATTGACATAAAATTTTCACCAGATGTTGGTAACAGCCCAAGTAATCCATACATACAATGAAACCAAAACAAATAAGTTCAGAAATTAAGTTATGTGTAATAATGTGAAATGACACACCAGGGGTGAGCGAGGACTAACCTTTCCAGGGTCTTCATGATGTGGGATGTTAGCGCTACAGATCTGAAGTCATTCAGGACAGTGGGGTGTGCCTTCTTGGGCACTGGGACGAGGCAGGATGTTTTCCACAGCACAGGGACCCTTTCTAGGCTCAGGCTAAGGTTGAAGAGACGCTGGAGTATTCCACACAGTTGGTCAGCACAGACCCTAAGCACCCTTGGGCTGATACCATCAGGGCTCGCCGCTTTCCACTGATGTAGTCTCTCCAGCTCTCTCTTCACTTGGTTGGTGGTGAAAGCCAGCCCAGGTGGGGGGGTGGGGGGAAGGGGGGTGTTGAGGATCAGTCCAGGGGGAGCAGGGGTTGAGGTGGGGTCACTGATTGTCTCAGCAGAGGTGTTGTGAGCAAAGTGGGGGTGGGACAGCCGTGAGGGTGTGTGGTCTGGGGAGCTGGAAGGGAGGTGGACAGGGCCAGTATCAAACCTGTTAAAAAATTGGTTCAGCTCTTTGGCTCTGTCCTGGGTCCCCTCCGTCTGCCTACTGTTTGACTTTTTGAAGCCAGTGATATTTCTCATACCCTTCCACACCACTCTCACCTGGCTCTGCCTCAGCTTGTCCTCCATCTTCTCCTTATACCCTTTCTTCCTCTCAGCAATCCGCAACTTCAGCTCCCTCTGGACGCATTTCAATTTGTCCTTGTCCCTCTCCTTGAAGGCCCTCTTCTTCTCATTCAGCAGGGCCTTCAGGTCGCTGGTGACCCAGGGTTTATTGTTTGGAAAACAGCGTACCTTCCTGGTGGGTACAGTGTTGTCTACACTAAAATTTATATAATCTGTTGTGCAGTCAGGAAGTCCATCGATGTCCTCCCCATCAGCCTCACAGAGCACATCCCAGTCTGTTGTTTGTATACAGTATCCAGACATCTCTTAAACATGTGTGCGGGTGGGTGCATGTGTGAATGCGTGTTAAGTCAAAAAAAAAAGTATGAACATGTATGCACTAACTTAACTGTATGTCTGCTAAATTACTGAAATATAAATACTGACTTTCAGATTGGTAAATTTACTGCAGTTCACAAAATTGACCAGCAGGTGGAAATTATAGTCTCTTCTCGGAATGTAAATTACCACCAGTCAACTAGATTTATTTTGTTAGGAGGGGATGGAAAACTATTGAGACTATTTGTTAGCGAAGCAATTTCACTCATGGACTAATATGAATGGGTCCAAACAGATAAGAGAAGCTAATATTGATACGCACTGTTAAATCTTTATAGCTCAGTATAGTATGACCATAATCAAAGACCATCACCACCATCTGCTGGCTGGATCTGTCTTCTGATTTGAATTGAAACAGTTTTAGAATTTAGAGATGATTAACTAAAACAAGATTCAGATATGATCATAGAAGGGGGCACCTTGCTGTATGATAGCATAGACCCTCTAATGGTCGTCACTAGTTTACGAAGTCACAAACCCTTGTGGTGGAAAAACGCCTTCCCAATTCTTAAAAATAAAGCACTTCTGGAGTTTGTAGAATCAAGACAGACTTTATTACAAAACACAATAAAGTCGAGTTGGCCTGCAGGATACAACTGACTGTCATTTCTTTGTTCTGATCTTTTATACCGGTCACAAATGATTATTCATAAGGTATATCTGACCCCTCCTGCTCTACCTATTTCTGCCACCATTGTCTCATCTTTCTCCTCTTTCCTCCAACTTTGTAGATAATGTTGGCGAAACCCAAAAATCGTCTAATTAAAAAGAACCACCTGTTGGCTCTTCATCATTTTGATGGCGGGAGTACATTACAGGGTCCATCATTCAAACAGTATAATGTACATTTTCCATTAATGACATCACTTGTTCCCAATTAAATAGGACTTCTAGAGTTGAGGATGTGTCTTTATCTAGGATTACGTAAAGTTAGGATATAATTCATGTCAACCTAATTAAATTCAGTTCTGTGGGGTTACATCCTGTCAACCTAATTAAATACAGTTCTGTGGTACCTAACCATTTTACTAGGGGTGCATCTATCACTTTTACTGGAGGTGCATCTGACACCTTTATTCTGCTAGCAGGGTCCATCTAGAGTTCAGAGCTCTTCATCAGAGTTGTATCTGAGAAAGGCCTCTTGCCAGGGAACATCTAAAGTTAGATAAGGAACACCTGCAGTTCAGAGCATCTGAAGTTCAGAGCTAAACCTACATGTTTTTATGACTGGAACTTAAATGCACAGTTTTGTTATGTTAATAACTGTTATATGCTAATAATCAAATGTTATAGTTTTTCTAGTAATTATAGTTACTGTTTTTGCTAGTAATTAGCTTATTGCTAGTAAGTAGTATAAAAACCCTCCAACACCCTGCCCATTTTTACATGCATAGGTCTTCATACTTTTTTTAGTAATGGTCCCTCGTGTATCGAAACCAAAACCCTGGCCTTGCAAGCGCCATACTCTTCCAACTGAGCTACGCTGGACTACAATTGTTATTCTCATCAAACCTAACTTTAACCCACATTTCTAACCTTACGCCTAACCTTAAAATAAAAATGTACATTTTTGTTTTCATGAAATTTTACGATAGACCTATAGACAATTTTGACTTTGTGGCTGGATTATTTAACAAGCAGAGAGGCAAGGGGGGAGGAGTTTACTCCCGTGTGACTGCAAATGTGAAAGTGAAAGTTCTGTCTCGGTATAGGCCTGAGGTGCGGATTGTTCTGTAAAAACGAGTAGACATTCAAATATAGTGAATATTAGAGTATGGTTATCGATTTAAATAAACTGTTTTTAATCTGAAGTGGAGGACGTGAAGACCACTAAAGGTAAGATCTCTGTATATATCACTTTCCAAACTAGACACAACACTCCTGTTTTAAAACAATGAGGACTAGAGAAAGAGGAAGTTATGTTTGATTCTGTGTGATTGAGAAAAAGAGAATTTGATGAATAGATGTGTAATGATAAATATAAACCTTTTCTCTTTTTATTGCAGTTAAAATGGCAGAGTCCAGAGTTCATAGTAAGTCACCATGATATAATTCATTATTAACTTTTCTTTCATGTATCTGGGACAACAGTACTAAACCAACTATTGAAAATGAAATGTGTTTGTGGCTTTATTTGTCTTTGTGTAAATGTGTGTCTCTGGATGAAATGTGTTAGGAACATGAGGAGTTGTAGCTGAGTGTGTCTGTGAGAAACAGCTCTACTGCTCCACAGTGACCTCTCCCTCCCAACATCTCCTTTCATTATTTAATCTTGTCAGTCACAATACAGAATTTTAAAAAAACGTTTATACTTTACAGGCTCTAGAGAAGTTAAGGTTGTACTTATCAACAAATAAATCTAATTATTTTTCCAGAGCAATTAGGATTAACTGCTTTGCTGAAGGGCACATCAACACATTTTTTCCTTGTTGCCTCAGTGATTCAAAACAGCAACCTTTCAGTTACTGGCCCAATGCTCTTAACCACTCGGCTACCTGCCACACATTTCTAACAAATGGGAAAATACAGTGGCTCTCACTTATTCTATATATTTCTATTCTATAGATTTTTTCAGTATATTGAAGTTGAGTTTGGTTATGGATATACTTGATCAAGATTATGTTACAGATGATTTTACTTATCTATTAGCCTTTACTAATGTCTAAATCAGTGATTTCTACTGTAAAACGTATATTTCTTATTTCAGGGGAATTTGGCCATGCTTAGACACATTAACTGAATTTGTGTAATAATTTAACTGATATTTAATGTCAATAGGTTTATTTAGTGTCTCCTGCACAATGGTAGACCTGATTTGTATGAATGTTGAGGTTAGGGCACTGGGGTAGACCTGTTTTATATGAGTATGCCCATGGATTTACCTGGTTTATATGAGTAATGGGGTGTAGGGATACACAAGGCTCATACAGGTAATGGGGCTGGATGCAGGTCTATTGCCCATTCAAATACTTTCTAGCAACACATTTAGTGGTAGGAAAAAAGTGAATGGGGCTGGGACACTGTACTATGAGTTTATCTATGAAATGATTAGTGTATACAGGTCAGAGGTCACAGGACTAACATATGCAAACAACAGGTTTGGGTTGTACAGTGAATAGCTTGATATAGGTTATGGTTGGTGACTTGGGGAATACTGTACAGGCCTAAGGAAAGTGGGTAACAGGGCTGAGGTGTATTGGCAAAGTTAATAAAAAAAATAAGCAAAATGTTACACGTTAGGGTTAATAGTGGCATGTTAGGGAAAGATTTAGGAACCAATTGGATAATTTAATTCTAGATAGTAGCATTCACATTCTGCTATGACATGTATATACTTTCCTTCAAGTGAATATGTGTGTCTGGGATTGTGTGTGTTTTATTTTAGAATTGACATGGTCCTGGTCGTTGTATGTCTATTGTAGTTTTTAATTCAGCTGTGTTTTATAAATGTACAGAGTATTTGTGTTCCTGACACAGATGATGTCATTAAAGCAGAAATGTTCTCTCTTTCTGAACAGATCAGTTTAAACTCACAACCACTGAAAGCAATGTGGAGTCTAATGTTGGTGAAGATGTCACCCTCCCCTGTCACCTCTCACCTGAGACCAGTGCTGTTGCTACTACAATCAGGTGGTTTAAAGAGACAGAGTGTATTTACCTGTATAAGAATGGTCAGGTGACAGAGAGGAGTGGCTATGAGGACAGAGTGAGTCTGATCACCCAGGAGCTGGAGAGAGGCAACGTGTCTCTGAGGCTGAGCGACATCAGGAGGTCAGATATAGGAAACTACATATGTCAGGTCATCCATGGAGAACAGAAGGAGGAGGCTGCAGTGGGATTATGGGTCAGAAGAGGTAAGTGTTCTATAACTTCAGTAATGTTTATAAACACATAAACAATAACAACCAGTCTCTTTCCCTGTACAGAACACTTGTACTTTCTTGTGTAGGTAGGAGTTCATAGTAGGAGTTACAGATGAATAGACTACATTAAATCTGAATATCAACTAGTTAGAATGCATATTACAATCACTCTGAGATTTGATCTTGATGTCCTAAAGCATTTGAAACATTCCAACATTACTGGTCACGTCCCTTGAATCTCATTATTAATGAATGTGATGAACACTCAAACCCCTCTGATGTATATCACATCACTATGGAATTTGATTGGATAATGTGACAGATGGTGATTTGAAGGTAATGATATTAACTCATACATATTGTTATACATGATCATTATTCATGAATCTCCATCTTGGATAATGGATGATCAGATGAGTAAGTAATTACTTATTTGTATTTTTTGTTTATTGACAACCAATAACAGAAGACAAAGAACAGACTCGAGTGTTAATCTGATACTATAAGTAAATACAGGCCTTGTGAACAGCAGAGTGTCTTCAAGGTTAAAATCAAATCAGTTTCTTTACATTTATCAATACTCTCCCCAAATGTTCTAAAGGTAGGTTGGATTATGATGTGTAGATGTTCTATAAATTATATAGAATTTACATACCATAGCCCTCCCACATTATATCTGCCATGAGCTCAATATTTAACACTCCAAAAATAATACGTAATCATCTTGAATTCAGCTTGATGTCCTAGTATGAAGCGTTCAGTCATTCTCAGATTGCTAACATACTATCACTGATTACATCACTTCCATAGAGGTACGTTAGTTATGAATGTGATGAACAGTCATTGTAATATAATGTACACTGTGATATTAGATTTAAAAAAATGTAATGTGACAAGAATTGGATTCAATGTAACTGTTTTAAGTAATTCATTTTGTTATACATTATCATTATTAATTACACTCCATCTTGGATAATGGATGAAAAGGAGCAATACCATAGCCCTCCCACAATATATATGCGATATAGATCAACATTTCACACACCAATATTAAAATGGAATCAGCTTGAATTCAGCTTGATGTCCTAGTATGAAGCATTCAGTCATTCTCAGACTGATTACATAGTAGCACTGCTTACATCCCTTTCGCTAGATGTACATTAGTAATGAATGTGATGAACAGTAATTCCAATATGATGTTTAGTATTTCATTAAATTATGTAATGAGTAAGAAATAATATTAACAATAATAACTAATGCATTCTGTTTTACATGATCATTATTCATGACTCTCCATCTTGGGTAATGGATGATCAGTATCTGGTGAGTAATTACTTATTTGTCTTTTTTGTTTATTGACATCCAATAACACAAGACAAAGAACAGACCAGAGTGTTAATCTGATACTATAAAGAAATACAGGCCTTGTGAACAACACAGTGTCTTCTTCAAGGTTCAAATTAAATCAGTTTCTTTACATTTATCAATACTCTCCCCAAATGTTCTAAAGGTAGGTTGGATTATGATGTGTAGATGTTCTTCAAATTATACAGAATTTACATACCATAGCCCTCCCACATTATATCTGCCATGAGCTCAATATTTAACACTCCAGAATTAACACGTAATCATCTTGAATTCAGCTTGATGTCCTAGTATGAAGCGTTCAGTTATTCTCAGATTGCTAACATATTATCACTGATTACATCACTTCCATAGAGTTACGTTAGTTATGAATGTGATGAACAGTCATTGTAATATAATGTACACTGTGGTATTAGATTTTAAAAAATGTAATGTGACAAGAATTGGATTCAATGTAACTGTTTTAACTAATTCATTTTGTTATACATTAACATTATTAATTACTCCATCTTGGATAATGGATGAAAAGGAGCAATACCATAGCCCTCCCACAATATATATGCGATATAGATCAACATTTCACACACCAATATTAAAATGGAATCAGCTTGAATTCAGCTTGATGTCCTAGTATGAAGCATTCAGTCATTCTCAGACTTATTACATAGTAGCACTGCTTACATCCCTTTCGCTAGATGTACATTAGTAATGAATGTGATGAACAGTAATTCCAATATGATGTTTAGTATTTCATTAAATTATGTAATGAGTAAGAAATAATATTAACAATAATAACTAATGCATTCTGTTTTACATGATCATTATTCATGACTCTCCATCTTGGGTAATGGATGATCAGTATCTGGTGAGTAATTACTTATTTGTCTTTTTTGTTTATTGACATCCAATAACACAAGACAAAGAACAGACCAGAGTGTTAATCTGATACTATAAAGAAATACAGGCCTTGTGAACAACACAGTGTCTTCTTCAAGGTTCAAATTAAATCAGTTTCTTTACATTTATCAATACTCTCCCCAAATGTTCTAAAGGTAGGTTGGATTATGATGTGTAGATGTTCTTCAAATTATACAGAATTTACATACCATAGCCCTCCCACATTATATCTGCCATGAGCTCAATATTTAACATTCCAGAATTAACACGTAATCATCTTGAATTCAGCTTGATGTTCTAGAATGAAGCGTTCAGTCATTCTCAGATTGCTAACATATTATCACTGCTTACATCCCTTTCGCTAGATTTATATTAGTTATGAATGTGATTAACAGTAATTCGAATATTATGTATAGTATTTCATTAAATTATGTAATGAGTCATAAATTCAATGAATAATAATAACTAATGCATTATGTTTTACATGATCATTATTCATGACTCTCCATCTTGGATAATGGATGATCAGGAATGCGTGAGTAATTACTTATTTGTCTTTTTTGTTTATTGACAACCAATAACACGAGACAAAGAACAGACCAGAGTGTTAATCTGATACTATAAAGAAATACAGGCCTTGTGAACAACACAGTGTCTTCTTCAAGGTTCAAATTAAATCAGTTTCTTTACATTTATCAATACTCTCCCCAAATGTTCTAAAGGTAGGTTGGATTATGATGTGTAGATGTTCTTCAAATTATACAGAATTTACATACCATAGCCCTCCCACATTATATCTGCCATGAGCTCAATATTTAACATTCCAGAATTAACACGTAATCATCTTGAATTCAGCTTGATGTTCTAGAATGAAGCGTTCAGTCATTCTCAGATTGCTAACATATTATCACTGCTTACATCCCTTTCGCTAGATTTATATTAGTTATGAATGTGATTAACAGTAATTCGAATATTATGTATAGTATTTCATTAAATTATGTAATGAGTCATAAATTCAATGAATAATAATAACTAATGCATTATGTTTTACATGATCATTATTCATGACTCTCCATCTTGGATAATGGATGATCAGGAATGCGTGAGTAATTACTTATTTGTCTTTTTTGTTTATTGACAACCAATAACACGAGACAAAGAACAGACCAGAGTGTTAATCTGATACTATAAAGAAATACAGGCCTTGTGAACAACACAGTGTCTTCTTCAAGGTTCAAATTAAATCAGTTTCTTTACATTTATCAATACTCTCCCCAAATGTTCTAAAGGTAGGTTGGATTATGATGTGTAGATGTTCTTCAAATTATACAGAATTTACATACCATAGCCCTCCCACATTATATCTGCCATGAGCTCAATATTTAACATTCCAGAATTAACACGTAATCATCTTGAATTCAGCTTGATGTTCTAGAATGAAGCGTTCAGTCATTCTCAGATTGCTAACATATTATCACTGCTTACATCCCTTTCGCTAGATTTATATTAGTTATGAATGTGATTAACAGTAATTCGAATATTATGTATAGTATTTCATTAAATTATGTAATGAGTCATAAATTCAATGAATAATAATAACTAATGCATTATGTTTTACATGATCATTATTCATGACTCTCCATCTTGGATAATGGATGATCAGGAATGCGTGAGTAATTACTTATTTGTCTTTTTTGTTTATTGACAACCAATAACACGAGACAAAGAACAGACCAGAGTGTTAATCTGATACTATAAAGAAATACAGGCCTTGTGAACAACAGAGTGTCTTCTTCAAGGTTCAAATTAAATCAGTTTCTTTACATTTATCAATACTCTCCCCAAATGTTCTAAAGGTAGGTTGGATTATGATGTGTAGATGTTCTTCAAATTATACAGAATTTACATACCATAGCCCTCCCACATTATATCTGCCATGAGCTCAATATTTCACACGTAATCATCTTGAATTCAGCTTGATGTCCTAGTATGAAGCATTCAGTCATTCTCAGATTGCTAACATATTATCACTGATTACATCCCTTCCATAGAGGTACGTTAGTTATGAATGTGATTAACAGTCATTGTAATATAATGTACACTGTGGTATTAGATTTTTAAAAATGTAATGTGACAAGAATTGGATTCAATGTAACTGTTTTAAGTAATTAATTTTGTTATACGTTATCATTATTAATTACACTCCATCTTGGATAATGGATGAAAAGAAGCAATACCATAGCCCTCCCACAATATATATGCGATATAGATCAAATTTCACACACCAAGATTAAAATGGAATCAGCTTGAATTCAGCTTGATGTCCTAGTATGAAGCATTCAGTCATTCTCATACTGATTACATAGTAGCACTGCTTACATCCCTTTCGCTAGATTTATATTAGTTATGAATGTGATTAACAGTAATTCGAATATTATGTATAGTATTTCATTAAATTATGTAATGAGTCATAAATTCAATGAATAATAATAACTAATGCATTATGTTTTACATGATCATTATTCATGACTCTCCATCTTGGATAATGGATGATCAGGAATGCGTGAGTAATTACTTATTTGTCTTTTTTGTTTATTGACAACCAATAACACGAGACAAAGAACAGACCAGAGTGTTAATCTGATACTATAAAGAAATACAGGCCTTGTGAACAACAGAGTGTCTTCTTCAAGGTTCAAATTAAATCAGTTTCTTTACATTTATCAATACTCTCCCCAAATGTTCTAAAGGTAGGTTGGATTATGATGTGTAGATGTTCTTCAAATTATACAGAATTTACATACCATAGCCCTCCCACATTATATCTGCCATGAGCTCAATATTTCACACGTAATCATCTTGAATTCAGCTTGATGTCCTAGTATGAAGCATTCAGTCATTCTCAGATTGCTAACATATTATCACTGATTACATCCCTTCCATAGAGGTACGTTAGTTATGAATGTGATTAACAGTCATTGTAATATAATGTACACTGTGGTATTAGATTTTTAAAAATGTAATGTGACAAGAATTGGATTCAATGTAACTGTTTTAAGTAATTAATTTTGTTATACGTTATCATTATTAATTACACTCCATCTTGGATAATGGATGAAAAGAAGCAATACCATAGCCCTCCCACAATATATATGCGATATAGATCAAATTTCACACACCAAGATTAAAATGGAATCAGCTTGAATTCAGCTTGATGTCCTAGTATGAAGCATTCAGTCATTCTCATACTGATTACATAGTAGCACTGCTTACATCCCTTTCGCTAGATTTATATTAGTTATGAATGTGATTAACAGTAATGCGAATATTATGTATAGTATTTCATTAAATTATGTAATGAGTCATAAATTCAATGAATAATAATAACTAATGCATTCTGTTTTACATGATCATTATTCATGACTCTCCATCTTGGATAATGTATGATCAGATGAGGGTGAGTAATTACTTATTTGTCTTTTTTGTTTATTGACAACCAATAACACAAGACAAAGAACAGACCAGAGTGTTAATCTGATACTATAAAGAAATACAGGCCTTGTGAACAACAGAGTGTCTTCTTAAAGGTTCACATTAAATCAGTTTCTTTACATTTATCAATACTCTCCCCAAATGTTCTAAAGGTAGGTTGGATTATGATGTGTAGATGTTCTTCAAATTATACAGAATTTACGTACCATAGCCCTCCCACATTATATCTGCCATGAGCTCAATATTTCACACGTAATCATCTTGAATTCAGCTTGATGTCCTAGTATGAAGCATTCAGTCATTCTCAGATTGCTAACATATTATCACTGATTACATCCCTTCCATAGAGGTACGTTAGTTATGAATGTGATGAACAGTCATTGTAATATAATGTACACTGTGGTATTAGATTTTTAAAAATGTAATGTGACAAGAATTGGATTCAATGTAACTGTTTTAAGTAATTCATTTTGTTATACGTTATCATTATTAATTACACTCCATCTTGGATAATGGATGAAAAGAAGCAATACCACAGCCCTCCCACAATATATATGCGATATAGATCAAATTTCACACACCAAGATTAAAATGGAATCAGCTTGAATTCAGCTTGATGTCCTAGTATGAAGCATTCAGTCATTCTCATACTGATTACATAGTAGCACTGCTTACATCCCTTTCGCTAGATTTATATTAGTTATGAATGTGATTAACAGTAATTCGAATATTATGTATAGTATTTCATTAAATTATGTAATGAGTCATAAATTCAATGAATAATAATAACTAATGCATTATGTTTTACATGATCATTATTCATGACTCTCCATCTTGGATAATGGATGATCAGAAATGCGTGAGTAATTACTTATTTGTCTTTTTTGTTTATTGACAACCAATAACACAAGACAAAGAACAGACGAGTGTTAATCTGATACTATAAAGAAATACAGGCCTTGTGAACAACAGAGTGTCTTCTTAAAGGTTCACATTAAATCAGTTTCTTTATATTTATCAATACTCTCCCCAAATGTTCTAAAGGTAGGTTGGATTATGATGTGTAGATGTTCTTCAAATTATACAGAATTTACGTACCATAGCCCTCCCACATTATATCTGCCATGAGCTCAATATTTAACACTCCAGAATTAACACGTAATCATCTTGAATTCAGCTTGATGTCCTAGTATGAAGCATTCAGTCATTCTCAGACTTATTACATAGTAGCACTGCTTACATCCCTTTCGCTAGATGTACATTAGTAATGAATGTGATGAACAGTAATTCCAATATTATGTTTAGTATTTCATTAAATGATGTAATGAGTCAGAAATTCAATGAACAATAATAACTAATGCATTCTGTTTTACATGATCATTATTCATGACTCTCCATCTTGGATAATGGATGATCAGATATCCGTGAGTAATTACTTATTTGTTTTTTTTGTTTATTGACAACCAATAACACAAGGCAAAGAACAGACCAGAGTGTTAATCTGATACTATAAAGAAATACAGGCCTTGTGAACAGCAGAGTGTCTTCTACAAGGTTCAAATTAAATCAGTTTCATTACATTTATCAATACTCTCCCCAAATGTTCTAAAGGTAGGTTGGATTATGATGTGTAGATGTTCTTCAAATTATACATAATTTACATACCATTTATTTGTATTTATTTCACCTTTATTTAACCAGGTAGGTCAGTTTGAGAACAAGTTCTCATTTGCAACTGCGACCTGGCCAAGACAAAGCAAAGCAGTGCGACAAATAACAACACAGAGTTACACATTAAACAAACAGTCAAAACACAATAGAAAAATCTATATACAGAGTGCAAAATGTAGTGCAAAAATGCAGTAAGGTTAGGAGGTAGGACAATAAATAAGACTATAGTGGTGAAATAAATTACAGAATTATCATCATTAACACAGGAATGAAGGATGTGCAAATTATGATGTGCAAATAGAGATACTGGAGTGCAAGATTAGTGAAAATAAACAAAAATAAATATGGGGATGAGGTAGTAGTGTGGGCTATTTACAGAAGGGCTATATACAGGTGCAGTGATCGATAAGCAGCTTTGACAACTGATGCTTAAAGTTATTGAGGGAGATAGGAACCTCTAGCTTCAATGATTTTTGCAATTCGTTCCAGTCATTGGCAGCAGCGAACTGGAAGGAATGGCGACCAAAGGAGGTGTTGGCTTTGGGGGTGACCAGTGAGATATACCTGCTGGAGCACATGCTACGGGTGGGTGTTGCTATAGTGATCAGTGAGCTGAGATAGGGCGGGGATTTACCTAATAAAGACTTATAGATGACCTGGAACCAGTGGGTTTGGCGACGAATATATAATGAAGGCCAGCCAACGAGAGCATACAGGTCGCAGTGGTGGGTAGTGTATGGGGCTTTGGTAACAAAACGGATGGCACTGTGATAGACTACATCCAATTTGCTAAGTAGAGTGTTGGAGGCTAGTTTGTAAATGACATCGCCGAAATCAAGGATCGGTAGGATAGTCAGTTTTACAAGGGCATGTTTGGCAGCATGAGTGAAGGAGGCTTTGTTGCGAAATAGGAAGCCAATTCTGGATTTAATTTTGGATTGGAGATGGTTGATGTGAGTCTGGAAGTTGAGTTTATAGTCTAACCAGATACCTAGGTATTTGTAGGTGTCCACGTATTCTAATTCGGATCCATCGAGAGTAGTGATGATAGTCCGGTGGGCGGGTGCTGGCAGCGTTCGATAGAAAAGCATGCACTTAGTTTTACTAGCGTTTAAGAGCAGTTGGAGGCCACGGAAGGAGTGTTGTATGGCATTGAAGCTTGATTGAAGGTTAGTAAACACAGTATCCAAAGAGGGGCCAGATGTATACAGAATGGTGTCGTCTGCGTAGAGATGGATCAGAGAGTCACCAGCAGCGAGAGCGACATCGTTGATGTATATAGAGAAAAGGGTTGGCCCAAGAATTGAACCCTGTGGCACCCCCATAGAGACTGCCAGATGATCGGACAATAGGCCCTCCGATTTGACACACTGAACTCTGTCTGCAAAGTAGTTAGCGAACCAGGCAAGGCAGTCACTTGAGAAACCAAGGCTGTTGAGTCTGCCAATAAGAATGCGGTGATTGACAGAGTCGAAAGCCTTGGCCAGGTCGATGAAAACGGCTGCACAGTACTGTCTTTTATCGATGGCGGTAATGATATCGTTCAGTACCTTGAGCGTAGCTGAGGTGCACCCATGACCAGCTCGGAAACCAGATTGCATAGCAGAGAAGGTACGGTGGGATTCGAAGTGGTCAGTTATCTGTTTGTTAACTTGGCTTTCGAAAACTTTAGAAAGGCAGGGCAGGATGGATATTGGTCTATAACAGTTTGGGTCTAGAGTGTCTCCTCCTTTGAAGAGGGGGATGACCGCGGCAGCTTTCCAATCTCTAGGGATCTCAGACGATACGAAAGAGAGGTTGAACAGGCTAGTGATAGGTGTTGCAACAATTTCGGCTGATAATTTCAGAAAGAGAGGGTCCAGATTATCTAGCCCAGCAGATTTGTAGGGGTCCAGACTTCGCAGCTCTTTCAGAACATCAGCCGTCTGGATTTGGGTGAAGGAGAAGCGGGGGGGGCTTGGGCAAGTAGCTGCCGGGGGTACAGAGCTGTTGGCCGGGGTAGGGGTAGCCAGGTGGAAAGCATGGCCAGCTGTAGCAAAATGCTTATTGAAATTTTCGATAATCGTGGATTTATCGGTAGTAACAGTGTCTCCGAGCCTCAATGCAGTGGGCAACTGGGAGGAGGTGCTCTTATTCTCCATGGACTTTACAGTGTCCCAGAACTTTTTGGAGTTAGTACTACAGGAAGCAAATTTCTGTTTGAAAAAGCTGGCCTTTGCTTTTCTAACTGACTGTGTGTACTTGTTCCTGACTTCCCTGAATAGCTGCATATCGCGGGGGCTATTCGATGCTAATGCAGTGCGCCACAGGATGTTTTTGTGTTGGTCTAGTGCAGTCAAGTCTGGGGTGAACCAAGGGCTATATCTATTCTTAGTTCTACGTTTTTTGAAAGGGGCATGCTTATTTAGGATGGTGAGGAAAGCACTTTTAAAGAACAACCAGGCGTCCTCTATTGACGGGATGAGGTCAATATCCTTCCAGGATACCTGGGCCAGATCGAATAGAAAGGCCTGTTCGCAAAAGTGTTTTAGGGAGCGTTTGACAGTGATAAGGGGTGGTCGTTTGACCGCTGACCCATTGCGAACGCAGGCGATGAGGCAGTGATCGCTGAGATCCTGGTTGAAAACAGAGGAGGTGTATTTGGAGGGCAAGTTAGTCAGGATGATATCAATAATGGTACCCATGTTTACAGATTTTGGGTTGTACCTGGTGGGTTCCTTGATAATTTGTGTGAGATTGAGGGCATCTATCTTAGATTGAAGGACAGCCGGGGTGTTAAGCATATCCCAGTTTAAGTCACCTAACAGTACAAACTCTGAAGATAGATGGGGGGCAATCAATTCACATATGGAGTCCAGGGCACAGCTGGGGGCTGAGGGGGGTCTGTAACAGGCGGCAACAGTGAGAGACTTATTTCTGGAAAGGTGGATTCTTAAGAGTAGAAGCTCAAACTGTTTGGGCACAGACCTGGACAGTATGACAGAACTCTGCAGGTTATCTCTGCAGTAGATTGCAACTCCGCCACCTTTGGCAGTTCTATCTTGACGGGAAATGTTGTAGTTGGGGATGGAAATTTCCAAATTTTTGGTGGCCTTCCTAAGCCAGGATTCAGACACAGCTAGGACATCCGGGTTGGCGGAGTGTGCTAACGCAGTGAATAAATCAAACTTAGGGAGGAGGCTTCTAATGTTAACATGCATGAAACCAAGGCTTTTACGGTTACAGAAATCAACAAATGAGAGCGCCTGGGGAATAGGTGTAGTACTGGGGGCTACAGGACCTGGGTTTACCTCTACATCACCAGAGGAACAGAGGAGTAATAGAATCAGTATTCGGCTAATGGCTTTAATAACTGGACGTCTAGTACATTGGCTACATAGAATAAAAGGAGCCATACCATAGCCCTCCCACATTATATCTGCCATGAGCTCTATAATTAACACTCCAGAATTAACACGTAATCATCTTGAATTCAGCTTGATGTCCTAGTATGAAGCATTCAGTCATTCCCAGACTGATTACATAGTAGCTCTGCTTACATCCTTTTCGCTAGATGTACATTAGTAATGAATGTGATGAACAGTAATTCCAATATTATGTATAGTATTTCATTAAATTATGTAATGAGTAAGAAATTCAATGAATAATAATAACTAATGCGTTCTGTTTTACATGATCATTATTCATGACTCTCCATCTTGGATAATGTATGATCAGTATGTGGTGAGTAATTACTTATTTGTCTTTTTTGTTTATTGACAACCAATAACACAAGACAAAGAACAGACGAGTGTTAATCTGATACTATAAAGAAATACAGGCCTTGTGAACAACAGAGTGTCTTCTTCAAGGTTCAAATTAAATCAGTTTCATTACATTTATCAATACTCTCCCCAAATGTTCTAAAGGTAGGTTGGATTATGATGTGTAGATGTTCTTCAAATTATACAGAATTTACATACCATAGCCCTCCCACATTATATCTGCCATGAGCTCAATATTTAACACTCCAGAATTAACACGTAATCATCTTGATGTCCTAGAATGAAGCGTTCAGTTATTCTCAGATTGCTAACACATTATCACTGATTACATCCCTTCCATAGAGGTACGTTAGTTATGAATGTGATGAACAGTCATTGTAATATAATGTACACTGTGGTATTAGATATTAAAAAATGTATTGTGAGAAGAATTGGATTCAATGTAGCTGTTTTAACTAATTCATTTTATTACACATTATCATTATTAATTACACTCCGCATTGGATATTGGATGAAAAGGAGCAATACCATAGCCCTCCCACAATATATATGCGATATAGATCAACATTTCACACACCAATATTAAAATGGAATCAGCTTGATGTCCTAGTAAGAAGCATTCAGTCATTCTCAGACTGATTACATAGTAGCTCTGCTTACATCCCTTTCGCTAGATGTACATTAGTTATGAATGTGATGAACAGTAATTCCAATATTATGTATAGTATTTCATTAAATTATGTAATGAGTCAGAAATTCAATGAACAATAATAACTAATGCATTCTGTTTTACATGATCATTATTCATGACTCTCCATCTTGGATAATGGATGATCAGGAATGCGTGAGTAATTACTTATTTGTCTTTTTTGTTTATTGACAACCAATAACACAAGACAAAGAACAGACGAGTGTTAATCTGATACTATAAAGAAATACAGGCCTTGTGAACAACAGAGTGTCTTCTTCAAGGTTCAAATTAAATCAGTTTCATTACATTTATCAATACTCTCCCCAAATGTTCTAAAGGTAGGTTGGATTATGATGTGTAGATGTTCTTCAAATTATACAGAATTTACATACCATAGCCCTCCCACATTATATCTGCCATGAGCTCAATATTTAACACTCCAGAATTAACACGTAATCATCTTGATGTCCTAGAATGAAGCGTTCAGTTATTCTCAGATTGCTAACACATTATCACTGATTACATCCCTTCCATAGAGGTACGTTAGTTATGAATGTGATGAACAGTCATTGTAATATAATGTACACTGTGGTATTAGATATTAAAAAATGTATTGTGAGAAGAATTGGATTCAATGTAGCTGTTTTAACTAATTCATTTTATTACACATTATCATTATTAATTACACTCCGCATTGGATATTGGATGAAAAGGAGCAATACCATAGCCCTCCCACAATATATATGCGATATAGATCAACATTTCACACACCAATATTAAAATGGAATCAGCTTGATGTCCTAGTAAGAAGCATTCAGTCATTCTCAGACTGATTACATAGTAGCTCTGCTTACATCCCTTTCGCTAGATGTACATTAGTTATGAATGTGATGAACAGTAATTCCAATATTATGTATAGTATTTCATTAAATTATGTAATGAGTCAGAAATTCAATGAACAATAATAACTAATGCATTCTGTTTTACATGATCATTATTCATGACTCTCCATCTTGGATAATGGATGATCAGGAATGCGTGAGTAATTACTTATTTGTCTTTTTTGTTTATTGACAACCAATAACACAAGACAAAGAACAGACCAGAGTGTTAATCTGATACTATAAAGAAATACAGGCCTTGTGAACAACAGTGTCTTCTTCTTCAAGGTTCAAATTAAATCAGTTTCTTTACATTTATCAATACTCTCCCCAAATGTTTTAGAGGTAGGTTGGATTATGATGTGTAGATGTTCTTCAAATTATACAGAATTTACATACCATAGCCCTCCCACAATATATATGCGATATAGATCAACATTTCACAAAACAGTATTAAAATGGAATCAGCTTGAATTCAGCTTGATGTCCTAGTATGAAGCATTCAGTCATTCTCAGACTGATTACATAGTAACACTGCTTACATCCCTTTCGCTAGATGTACATTAGTAATGAATGTGATGAACAGTAATTCCAATATGTATAGTATTTCATTAAATTATGTAATGAGTAAGAAATTCTATTAACAATAATAACTAATGCGTTCTGTTTTACATGATCATTATTCATGACTCTCCATCTTGGATAATGGATGATCAGAAATGCGTGAGTAATTACTTATTTGTCTTTTTTGTTTATTGACAACCAATAACACAAGACAAAGAACAGACCAGAGTGTTAATCTGATACTATAAAGAAATACAGGCCTTGTGAACAACAGAGTGTCTTCTTCAAGGTTCAAATTAAATCAGTTTCATTACATTTATCAGTACTCTCCCCAAATGTTCTAAAGGTACGTTGGATTATGATGTGTAGATGTTCTTCAAATTATACAGAATTTACATACCATAGCCCTCCCACATTATATCTGCCATGAGCTCTATAATTAACACTCCAGAATTAACACGTAATCATCTTGAATTCAGCTTGATGTCCTAGAATGAAGCATTCAGTCATTCTCAGACTGATTACATAGTAGTACTGCTTACATCCCTTTCGTTAGATGTACATTAGTAATGAATGTGATGAACAGTAATTCCAATATTATGTATAGTATTTCATTAAATTATGTAATGAGTAAGAAATTCAATGAATAATAATAACTAATGCGTTCTGTTTTACATGATCATTATTCATGACTCTCCATCTTGGATAATGGATGATCAGGATGTGGTGAGTAATTACTTATTTGTCTTTTTTTTTTATTGACAACCAATAACACAAGGCAAAGAACAGACCAGAGTGTTAATCTGATACTATAAAGAAATACAGGCCTTGTGAATAACCAAGTGTCTTCTTCAAGGTTCAGATTAAATCAGTTTCTTTACATTTATCAATACTCTCCCCAAATGTTCTAAAGGTAGGTTGGATTATGATGTGTAGATGTTCTTAAAATTATACAGAATTTACATACCATAGCTGTAATGAAGCTTCAGGAGAGTGAGGATCCATTTGCAGTTTTATTCTAATCTTGGTCGTACAATCAGGGTTAGTCACTAGCAAACACCATAATAGAGATAAGGCAACTCGTAATCCAGAAACAGGCAAAAGGTCAGGGCAGGCAGTAAACTTACATAAATCAGTCCAGTCAAGAATATAGTCCAGGGCAGGTAGCAAAGAATCAATAAGCGGATAAACAGTCCAAAGGTAATCCACGGAAAGACAACGCACGGGAAGAAACGCTCAGAGATGACTACTAGGGTAAATACAAAACTTCGCAACGAGAGAGAGTCTGAGAGCACCTAAAATAGTCCACTGATGAAAGTCAGGTGCAAAGGTAATCAGTGCCAGGTATGTGGGAAATGTAGTTCAAGTGGTTTAATATTCAGGAGAGGGTTCCCTCTGGTGGTGAGTAGTAGGAACCGCGGGAGTCTCGTTTGTGACAATAGCCCTCCCACATTATATCTGCCATGAGCTCAATATTTAACACTCCAAAATTAACACGTAATCATCTTGAATTCAGCTTGATGTCCTAGTATGAAGCACTCAGTTATTCTCAGATTGCTAACATATTATCACTGATTACATCCCTTCCATAGAGGTACGTTAGTTATGAATGTGATGAACAGTCATTGTAATATAATGTACACTTTGGTATTAGATTTTTTTTTAAATGTAATGTTACAAGAATTGAATTCAATGTAACTGTTTTAAGTAATTAATTTTGTTATACATTATCATTATTAATTATACTCCATCTTGGATAATGGATGAAAAGGAGCAATACCATAGCCCTCCCACAATATATATGCGATATAGATCAACATTTCACATACCAATATTAAAATGGAATCAGCTTGAACTCAGCTTGATGTCATAGTATGAAGCATTCAGTCATTCTCAGACTGATTATATAGTAGCACTGCTTACATCCCTTTCTTTAGATGTACATTAGTTATGAATGTGATGAACAGTAATTCCAATATGATGTTTAGTATTTCATTAAACTATGTAATGAGTAAGAAATTCTATTAACAATAATAACTAATGCGTTCTGTTTTACATGATCATTATTCATGACACTCCATCTTGGATAATGGATGATCAGTAAGAGGTGAGTAATTACTTTTGTCTTTTTTGTTCATTGACAACCAATAACACAAGACTAAGAACAGACCATAGTTTTAATCTGATACTATAAAGAAATACAGGCCTTGTGAACAGCAGAGTGTCTTCTTCAAGGTTCAAATTAAATCAATTTCTTTACATGTATCAATACTCTCCCCAAATGTTCTCAAGGTAGGATGATGACGTATAGTAATGATTTTAAAATTCTACTGAATTAGTATTCCATTCAATCCTGCCTCCTGACACAATAGACTGTATCTGTCATAGAGCCCAATGTTGGTTATCACAAAAAATGAAAATAATATTTTTTATCAGAGATAGGCCAATATGAGGGGGGATTGAGTTACTGGAGAAATCTGATTTGGTCCTGTTTGGTCTGTGTATAATAATGTAGTCTACCTTACAGAACTTGCGTCTCTTTTTTATACCATATTTCCAGGTTCATACTATTTACATTGTGAGACCCAGGAAGACAAGCTGAAGAGGGAGGCATCAGCTGGTGAGCTTGGTAAGTATGAGAGAGTCTGGAGGAGAGAGGATTGGCTCAGGGAACATCAGTGATGTTATTCCGTCTTTTATACTAATTCAATTGGTAATGTATGAAATAGTCAATAGACCAGTTGATTAGTTCAACTCAGATCATTGTTGACTGTAGAAAATAATAAAAAATTATTGAACCACCTCCACATCATATGACAATGTGTCTTTATAGGCATACTATTGAATGAACTAATGAATTACTTAATCAAACAACCCATTAAATATGTTAATTGCTTTCTCTCAGAGTTGAAGATGGAAAGAGAATTAAAAGAGATATTAAGACTGGAGATGATGAAACAACTAGAGGAGAAAGACACACAACTGGATGATATGACCCAGGAAGTGAGAGAGAAAGAGAGACTACTGGAGGAGAGAGACAAACTACTGGAGGGAAAAGAAAATGAACTAAAAAAGAGGAGGCAGGAACTAGAAGAGAAAGATAAACTACTGGAGGAGAGAGAGAAGCAGTTAAAGGAAAGAGACAAACAAGTGAAGGATGTCAACATTGAAAATACTGAACTGGGTGAGATTATTACAACCATTAATACATTTAGACTACTGTACTTTCCTCAATTCTCAGGTTATTGTAGACTCTCTGCTGAGTTGGGAATATTGTTTTACATCACTTCATAAAATCTAACACAGAATTCAGATGTTAGTCCTGCTTTGTTATTTCAGCTCAACAGATATGTGATGTGAAGACTGAGGTAGAGAGACTGAGAAGAGAGACCTCAGCCCAGATGACTGGTGAGTGAGATATGTGATACAGAACTACGTCTATGTTTCTTCATGTGTCACTGAGGTAAATGTTCCCATTCTAAATGGTTGTCATTTGCTGTTTTAGAACATGGAGAGACCTCAGATACAGGTTCCATACTCCCAGTCAGGAGGAGACAGAGCATGGAGTTCATTCCTCCAGAAAGTGAGTTATCAATATTGTCCTGCTTCTCCTGCTGTTTCTAGTCTATAGTGGACCATCCTTCACTTAGTGAGTTATCAATGTTGTCTCAAACTGTCATCAATCTTGATATTCTCTATTTTCTCCAATAATCTATATTTCTATATCTATATTTTATTAATCCATTCAGTGAGTTATGGATGTAGATTATATTATACACTGTGTTGTACATCCTCCAGAGACTCAGTGTGTTGAACAGTGCTGTGTGTTGTGTTGTGTTGTGTTGCAGTGGGAGGAGAGAGCAGCAGTCCAGACTCCCCAGTGTCTCCCAGTCAGGGCCAGCCCAATCTTTATGGGGCCCTAAGCAGAATTGATTTGGGGGCCCCTCGGTGCCGCCAATACGATTGATTATTGTCAATGCTTGATTAGTCGCACACTATAAATCTAACAAACCAATTAGCAGTTTTATTAGTTGTAGCTGGGTTGCTTACTTTAAATATTCAGTCTTACAGTACTAAGTGGCATAGTTAATGTGGTGTACTGAAAAGTAGCAAAATAAACCAGATGCATTTACTGTAAACAATTTAACCAGTTTATTTGTTTTTGGTTAAACTAATTAGCAACATGCAAAAGTGCAGAACAATCAACTACAAATAAAATAACCTAAGATAAACAGTATCTTATATAAAAAAATTAATGCAAATGTAAAAAACAGACAATATTAAATACATTTTACAGATACTTAATGGCACGAATTGAACATAGGAACCTGTAACAAGATGACAATAATAGTTCAAGAATACAACTATTTACAGATGTGCAAAAGGTTAGGAAAGAATGCAACAAACAATTACAAAATAAACACTTTAATTTAGACAAACTTCCTCAAATGTAATACAAACTCGAATTTGTGTTTCCGAGCTTTTCTGGAGGCAGTCGTTTATGGCATCACTATAAGAGATCTGGTGGCCAATTTTAATATTGCGTTTTTGTGTAATTACAATCAGAAGCGTAAGCTAGTTACCACGGGCCCCAGTGCACATCATTATGACGGGCCCTAATATACGCTAGTTAGTTAGTTATGAAACACACACCATTAGGCGTATATACAGTGGGGAGAACAAGTATTTGATACACTGCCGATTTTGCAGGTTTTCCCACTTACAAAGCATGTAGAAGTCTGTAATTTTTATCATAGGTACTCTTCAACTGTGAGTGACGGAATCTAAGTAAAATTAATTACTTAAAAATCATACAATGTGATTTTCTGGATTTTTGTTTTAGATTCCGCCACTCACATTTGAAGAGTACCTATGATAAAAATTACAGACCTCTACATGCTTTGTAAGTGGGAAAACCTGCAAAATCGGCAGTGTATCAAATACTTGTTCTCCCCACTGTATATATTTTACCAACAATGTGTTGAATTAGTTACTTAGACTATTATATTGGTAAAGTAGAGAGGTCAAAGAGAAAGCTATCAGGACCATGGATTGCGCTTTGACACACGTTAACGTAAACAGAAGGTCAATGTGCTGCAGTACACACAGTGGAATTACGCAGATCGTAAAAACACATACTATGAAACAGGTGCTCGGCGGTGACCTGACTCTGAAATAACAACCTATTAAATAGGGGCTACGGTTGCCCATCAGATACTCCAAATCCTCTTGAAAAAGCACTTGTACTCACCTATTTGAATGGCATTCGACGAGCTTTGCGTTGAGTAAAATCCTCGACAATGTCCTTAATGTTAATCTCCCGGGCTCTGATGCGTTCAATGGACAGGATAGCCAGCCCATTCAGCGTGGGCTGGAGAGTAGTATAAAAGAAACCAAATGAATCCAATTTAGGAACCTTTGCTACCTTCTCCTCCTGTGCTTTTCACTCAATTATTTTCTTTTGCTGCCGCTTTTATGTTTGTAAGGCATGATTGCTGCTCGCTCGGCTTGCAGATGTGCTCAGCTTGTCAGTCTTGACCTTCAGATTTGGCGCCTAAACTAGCTATATCTCGTCATGATCAAATAGAGACTTGGCATTGGACAACATACATATTACCCAGCATTCAATGCATTTCTGGATATGAAAAAAGTACTAAATAAATAGTTTTTGAATAAATAGAATTGAATAGTATTCATAGTTTATGTAGAATAAGCATATCGTTTTGTTCTAGATAGCTATTTTACCCAAGAAAACAAAAACCATGACCGAGAAGTGTGAGTTTTCAAGGGTATAAATAGCAAGTGGCACATTTCTAATGTCACGTTTAACTCGTTATATTTCCAAAGTAGACAATTCATGCGAAGGGGTATCCTCCCAACTCCCTGCTGGAGGGCCCGCTCTCCCCGGACCCCACGGGCCCCAGTTCGACTGCACTACCTGTACTGTCTAGATTTACGCCTCTGATTACAATTGACATGATATATATATATATATTCCAAGTTGTCATTTCATGTGCTCGTGGGGGCCCCCTGGTGGCCACGGTTCGCTTATGCCTCGGGCCGGCTCTGCTCCCAGTGTGTCTGAGCTGAGACTGGTGCTGCTGGGGAGGACTGGGGCTGGGAGGAGTGCAGCAGAAAACACCATCCTGGTCAGAGAGGAGATTGGGGCCCAGGCCAGCCCCTCTGCAGTGACCCAGAGGAGAGAGGGGGACGTGTGTGGGAGACGGCTGGTGCTGGTGGACACTCCAGACTGGTTCTGTCCTGGACTCTCTCTGGAGGAGATGAGACAGGATGTGGGGCTCTGTGTCTGTCTGTCTTTCCTGGGACCCCACACCTTTCTCCTGGTCATACCAGTGGAGCCCTCCAAGGGGGAGGAGAGGGGTGCTGGAGAGAATAGAGGAGATGTTTGGGGAGGGTTGTTAGGAACATACTGTGGTTCTATTCACCCATGCTGATGGCCTGAAAGAGCAGAGCATTGAGGAGTTTCTCCAAGCAGGGAGTTTGGACCTCCAGCAGCTTGTAGAGAAATGTGGGAGTAGGTACCATGTCATCAACATTAAGGACAGGGCCCATGGAACTCAGGTCCCAGAGCTGCTGGAGCAGGTAGACGAGATGGTGGCAGGAAACAGAGAGAGATTCTACAGCAGTCAGACCTACTAGGACGCAGAGGACCAGGTTAGAGAGATCCAGATGAAGAGAGAGGAGAGGAAACAGAGGGAGGAGAGATACTTGAGAGAGAGGCTTCAGAAGGAGGTGCAGGACTCTCTGATAAAGATAGAGGGAGTGATCCAGGAACATGAAGGAGATTTCAGAACACTCTGAACTGGAGAGACAGGTGGAAGAAGAGAGGCAATGCAATGGGATGAGGAGAAGTAAAGAGAGCTGGAGAGGGAGCTGAAGAGGGAGTCTGATAGGAGGGAGGAGATGGAGAGAAAGCTGGAGAGATTTAGAGAGAATGAGAGGATGGAGAGAGAGGAGAGACACAGACAGGAGATAGAGGAGATGATGGAGAACTATGAAGGAGAGGCTAGAGTTGAAGTAGAGAGAAACCTGATGAAGATAGTCCTCCAGCAGACAGTTGGAGGAGAAGAATAGACAGATTAATGATAGAAATGGAGAGATAGAGAGACTGGTACAAAGACTGAAAGATCTCAGTGGAATTCTTTTAGATGAGGTCTATTTAACTGTCTTGAAGAGCAGCTCACAGATACAAGGAGAAGGAAAGAGAGGAAGAAGGCAGGGAGAACTGATGGAGATCTGATGAACGGTTGGGCAGATGTAATCTAGTTCACCATTTCACTGAATTAGTCTGACAACGAGGTTAGAGATGAGATGACTCGTTCATGAGAATCACGTTATTCATTCCACAATGTAAGAGCAACGTGGTAGTCTTCCTTTTTGACCAAAGAGTCTCTCTGTTTTTTCTATTTGTATATTTCATGAATCAAACTGCATAGGCATACTGTCTCATTTTTTTATATTGACATTTTAAACATTAACACAGTGTTTGTAGTTGAATGAAGAAACCCCATTGTGAAAAAGGTTTGTGTTTGAGGGTTAGGATTAAACCGGGATGTGTAACTGTTTGGAAATTATTATGTTCTGTATCATATGTTTTTGTTATGTTCTCTTTTGCTTTTTATTGTTGAAAATACAGAAAGGAAATAACAAGATGAACTTAATGAAAACAAAAATGTATAAGACATCATGATGTGGACATGAAGCTATGGTTAGTGGTAGGGCTATGGTTAGGGTTAGACTCATTTAGATAGCTGCATCAAACTCTCCTGTCATCAGCAAGTCAAGTGCAAAGGGCTTCAGTTAATTCCATCACCTTATTCCAACCTCTTTTGATTTTATACCCAAACAAAACAGAGAGAAACACAACTATTATGTATTATTTATCAGTATCAATAAATACCATATCAGTGGTTATGTTATACAGTAGTAAGCACACTTTGGATGAAACAATTGTTTTCTTTAAAACAACAATAAAATACTTTAATGCTCACAATATAGCATGAATAATGTTGTAACATTTATTTTATGATGTCTCTAAGATGCCCCCTTTCAAATTGTAGGGCTATTTGGCCGTCAGAAACTGTGGCCCTTAGAAGTCAGGGATGGAACCAGGGCCAGGGCCAGAACAAATCAGTTGGACGGGCCACACTTTTATTTATTTATTTTTATTTAACCTTTATTTAACTAGGCAAGTCAGTTACCGTATCAAAAGCTTTGGTCAAGTCAATAAAAATAGCAAGAAAACATTGCTTAGAATCAAGGGCAATGGTGACATCATTTAGGACCTATAAGGTTGCAGTGGCACATCCATAACCTAAGCGGAAACCAGATTGCATACCAGTTTTTTTCAACACTTTTGATAAATAGGGCAAAATAGAGATAGGCCTATAACAGTTAGGATCAGTTTGATCTCCCCCTTTAAATAAAGGACAACCCGTGACTGCCTTCCAAGCCATGGGAATCTCCCCAGAAAGGAGAGACAGGTTACAGAGGTCGGAGATAGGCTTGGCAATGATAGGGGCAGCAATCTTAAAGAAGAAAGGTTCTAAACCATCTGACACAGATGTTTTTTTGTGGTCAAGTTTTTTTTGTGGCCAAGAGTCTTCAACAGAGGGGATCAAGCTGATTCTATTCCATTTTACAGAAGCCAGTTCATGAAGGAAGGCTTGCTCATTAAAGTTTTTTAGCAAGCGTCTATGACAAATCAGGACAGGTCGTTTCACTGAGCAGCCATTACGAACACAGGCTGTAAAACAGTGATCACTAAGGTATCAGTCTGGTGTTTTCTGTAATGACCTATCAGGATTATTTGTGAGGATAACATCAAGAAGATTAGCCTCTTCTGGGTGTTTGGAATCATACCTTGTGGGCTTGCTAATAATTTGAGAAAGATTTAGGGAGTCCCATTGCTTTAGGACTTGGTCAGGTGGTTTAAGCATGTCCCAGTTTAGGTCACCTAGCAGGACAAATTCAGACTTAGTGTAAGGGGCCAGGAGCGAGCTTAGGGCAGGTAGGGTACAGGTCGGTGCTGATGGAGGATGATAGCACCCAGCAACAGTCAACAAAGAGCTATTTGAACGTTTAATACTTAAAACTAGCAAAACACTCTTCCTTAACCACGTCTCAGGCGGGTAGGTAGGTAGGTACTTTATTGATCTTCGTCAAGCAGCCACAAAAAAACACAGGGCAATATACAGTCTGGTTAAATGAACAGGTAAGTGAATATTTTGCATGGTTAATTTAACTGTATAGGTAAATGACAGGAAGATATACTTAAATAGCTAAATGTGTGTATGATATAATTTAGGGTAATAATAGTAATTCCCTTAAAATACAGTCCTTGGTGCAGGGTTTAGTTACAGATAAATACACGTATTGCACATTAGATATACTAAAAGCAATGAAAAAAGATACAACTGACAGGATACTACTATGCATTCCTGAGTGAATGACTACGTAAATTCAGTCCAAGAATTACTTACAATATTGCATGTGATATGATATAACAATTGTACATGAATATGTATATACAGACCTGAATGAATAAATAAGTCCTGAGTGAATGAGTGATTAGAGTTACTCATGGATGGATGCATAATTGTTAAACTTTGTCCTAACACCCCAACAGTTTGGCACATCCATAAAAACATCAATTTTTAAAAAATGGTGAACGCGCATGCACACGTAGGAGGACCCGTGAAAAAATGTGCATTCTAAAAAGTAAAGGTTACTTGAGGACTGAAACTGTATATATATATACAGTGGGGAGAACAAGTATTTGATACACTGCCGATTTTGCAGGTTTTCCCACTTACAAAGCATGTAGAAGTCTGTAATTTTTATCATAGGTACTCTTCAACTGTGAGTGACGGAATCTAAAAAATCCAGAAAATCACATTGTATGATTTTTAAGTAATTAATTTGCATTTTATTGCATGACATAAGTATTTGATACATCAGAAAAGCAGAACTTAATATTTGGTACAGAAACCTTTGTTTGCAATTACAGAGATCATACGTTTCCTGTAGTTCTTGACCAGGTTTGCACACACTGCAGCAGGGATTTTGGCCCACTCCTCCATACAGATCCTTCAGGTTTCGGGGCTGTCGCTGGGCAATACGGACTTTCAGCTCCCTCCAAAGATTTTCTATTGGGTTCAGGTCTGGAGACTGGCTAGGCCAGGAGATGCTTCTTACGGAGCCACTCCTTAGTTGCCCTGGCTGTGTGTTTCGGGTCGTTGTCATGCTGGAAGACCCAGCCACGACCCATCTTCAATGCTCTTACTGAGGGAAGGAGGTTGTTGGCCAAGATCTCGCGATACATGGCCCCATCCATCCTCCCTTCAATACGGTGCAGTTGTCCTGTCCCCTTTGCAGAAAAGCATCCCCAAAGAATGATGTTTCCACCTCCATGCTTCACGGTTGGGATGGTGTTCTTGGGGTTGTACTCATCCTTCTTCTTCCTCCAAACACGGCGAGTGGAGTTTAGACCAAAAAGCTCTATTTTTGTCTCATCAGACCACATGACCTTCTCCCATTCCTCCTCTGGATCATCCAGATGGTCATTGGCAAACTTCAGACGGGCCTGGACATGCGCTGGCTTGAGCAGGGGGACCTTGCGTGCGCTGCAGGATTTTAATCCATGACGGCATAGTGTGTTACTAATGGTTTTCTTTGAGACTGTGGTCCCAGCTCTCTTCAGGTCATTGACCAGGTCCTGCCGTGTAGTTCTGGGCTGATCCCTCACCTTCCTCATGATCATTGATGCCCCACGAGGTGAGATCTTGCATGGTGCCCCAGACAGAGGGAGATTGACCGTCATCTTGAACTTCTTCCATTTTCTAATAATTGCGCCAACAGTTGTTGCCTTCTCACCAAGCTGCTTGCCTATTGTCCTGTAGCCCATCCCAGCCTTGTGCAGGTCTACAATTTTATCCCTGATGTCCTTACACAGCTCTCTGGCCTTGGCCATTGTGGAGAGGTTGGAGTCTGTTTGAGTGTGTGGACAGGTGTCTTTTATACAGGTAACGAGTTCAAACAGGTGCAGTTAATACAGGTAAGGAGTGGACAACAGAAGGGCTTCTTCAAGAAAAACTTACAGGTCTGTGAGAGCCGGAATTCTTACTGGTTGGTAGGTGATCAAATACTTATGTCATGCAATAAAATGCAAATTAATGATTTAAAAATCATACAATGTGATTTTCTGGATTTTTGTTTTAGATTCCGTCTCTCACTGTTGAAGTGTACCTATGATAAAAATTACAGACCTCTACATGCTTTGTAAGTAGGAAAACCTGCAAAATCGGCAGTGTATCAAATACTTGCTCTCCCCACTGTATATATAATTTTTTTTTATATATATATATTTTTTTTTCTTTCTCATAAAAGTAGTTCACTGGGCCTTTACTAGTCCTGTATTAGCTGACGGATAATACCATCTGTATATATTTTTTTTCCCGCGGCTATGGGCCGATATAGCCCAGTAATACAGATAACCTATGGACCACATGAGAATCTCTGGTAATTGAACCTATTTCTGAAGTTATTTTGGGGCATTTGATATTGCCTATAGGGCACAAAATTGCTGCGACCATGGCTGGCAAGTGAGCAGTGTCACACACACACCTAAAATAACATTGCTGGGTTTGGGACCAGTTCTTGTGGTAGCGGGTGGGAATCGGACAGAGAGCTAGAGGGTGTGGGTGGGGTGCTGTATGAGAAGCTGCTAGTGTGGGCGGAAGCAGGATTAAGAAATCAGTGGACGGTTCCTGTGGTTATGTCCTGTCCCACAGTAATGTAGTGGACGGTTTCTGTGGTTATGTCCATATGCTACACTAATGTTATGGATGGCTCCTGTGGTTATGGCTCCCTCTGCTGGACAGTTGAAAATAAATATCCAACAATTCTCAGTTGAGAAAGAGGACTGACAGGGTGAGTGAGAGGTCAAAGGGGGTGAGAGGACGAGGGGGTGAGATGGAGCGTGAGAAGGTGAGTGAGTTGTATCAGAACTTCCATGTCCCTTGAGTGTCTGCTAGTGTGACAACGATAAGTGAAACCTGGGTCCATATCCACATAGTCTCAGAGTAGGAGTGCTGATCTAGGATCTGTCCATATAATCTTATTCAGTATGAACAAACACTCATACTCTGAGATGCTTTGTGGATACAGGCCCAGGTACACCAGATGCAGTCTGAGTGTGGTGCTGTGGAGTTTGAGATGCTGGAGGAACAGAACCAGGAGTCACGAGAGTCAAACAAACCACACAGAGGCGTGTTTAAAAGTAAAGAGCCTGTACATTGTTCTGCAAAATACAAATACCATTTCATTTCATTGCCTGTGCGGGAAAATCCATGTTCATTTACGTTAGCTTCCTTCCTTCCAGTGAGAAACATTTTGTCTTCAAGTGGTGACAAAGGCCTGCTTCTGCCGCTTGGAGCCTTGTAGAGTCCAATCATTCACCCCAGAAAGACGTCCCGGTGTCTGGATTAGGCCTACTGACCCCTACTCTCAGTGCATTACCCACTGTCATGTGGTTAGTAGTGTTATAAAGTTCACTTAAAGAACACAATCCAACATGGCGCCCATATAGCTAAATCATCCATGGACCTTCACTCAGATACAGTATTACATTATTGAGTTGAAAAGTCCTTATTCTGTTGATAATACTGACACAAAACATGATATGATTGAAGTGGATATTGCATGGAGTAGACCTATATTGATGTAATCAAATTCTACAACATTCTCAGAATCCCATTCAAACTATGTGTGCTACATTTGAGGTACAGGTAAATTGCAGATTTTGACAGTACAGACAATTTTGATAATGAAGAAAAATACAATAGAATGAAAACAGTAGCTCTGATGAGTTAGGTGAGTAGGGTAGCATCAGGCTGTTGGTCAGTCTATAACCTATTGTGGGGCTCTGCCCTCGTAGTCTGCTGATATCATCAATCAGTATTGTATTGTATTGCAACCTGGCAACATAGAACAAAGGTGACTTTCAAAGTCAGAAGTTGTGCTTCTAGGTGTGGTTCCTCTGTCTTCTCAGTAATAATAACTGACATCATATAAAACTGTCTTTAGGGAGGAGAGGCAGCCATCCAGCTTCTGCGCTGTCTATACAAGCTGACTCTGCAGTTTCAGATGACACCTCCCAGACCCAGATTAGGCCTATTCCTGGACTAACGCACACTTTCAATGGAGATTCTTCATTGAGAATGCTTTTCAATCCAAGAGTAGCTTAATCTGGGTGTCGAAGCAACCCTAAAGAATCAGGCAAACATCAGTGGCAGGTTGAGCAACTTTAACTAAACATTTTCCTGAATGTTTGAGATCGATAGAAAATATGTACACCTGCACATAGCTACATAATAATACATTTTCGAAAACTATAGCCATCCTTAATTTCACAGACATTACATATTTTATTTGTTAATTATTTTCTAGAATTAGGTAGAAATATACACTTTCAAAATACTATAAAGAGAAACAAACCACTTGTTTGTGCAGCAAAGCGTTGACTCCCCATTTTATAACATTATGGCTTTGGGAGTTCTGTTTTAACTCACATCTCTCTCTCTCTCTCTCTCTCCTTCCCTCTCTCTCTCCTTCCCTCTCTCTCTCCTTCCCTCTCTCTCTCTCTCTCCTTCCCTCTCCTTCCCTCTCTCTCTCCTTCCCTCTATCTCTCTGTCCCTTCCTCTTTCTCTCTCTGTCTGCCGATCCTCCCTTGTTCTTCATTTATATATACACATAAATATGTTGAACCGGCAACATGAATGGGTTGTAGTGAACACTAACACTATCTGTCTGCCTAGGTAGCGCGCACACGCACACATCCACACAGACGCATTACTGATTCCCTCCCTCCCTCCAACAAACACACAAAACAAGCAACACACTCTCACCCTCCCACACCATATCCACCCTCAGTCCTGTATATATCACTGGTTGTCTCAAATCACTCCCTATTTCCCCATAGGCAGTGCACTACATGGGTAATACGGTGCCATTTCAGACCCAGTCTATGTCACTGTTATATTCCCCCCACACTGTATATAATGTCCCTGTTATAGTGGAACACTCACTCTGCACAAGAAGAATATAGGGCAAATCTGAAATCGCACCCTATTCCTTATAAAGTGCACTACTTTTGCAAAGAGTGCTATGTAGGGAATAGGGTGCCATTTTGGACACAAGCTTAATAATAGTCATAATAACATTAAGGTAACTCTACACAAACCCCTCCCCCTCTGTAAATCAGCGATGGCCTTATGATGTAGCCCAGCATTCTGATAGGCGCATTCGTTTGAGGGACGGGCTGTGGCGCTCCTCCTGATTGGACATCGGGCGTAGCAGGAAGTTATCGTTACCGATGTAATCCTCGCCGTCGTACGAGCTGCCACAGCTGGATAGGTTGTCGCCAGGAGACTGCCCTGCCTCTGCCGGGCCCTGATTTGTTGGATAACCGTGAGACATGCCCCCCATCCCTCCGCTGACAAATCCGATGCCTCGATCTCTGGGCGGGGAGGCGGTCTCTGACTTGATGTAGAGGTTCTGATGGACATTCTGGAGGTTAAGGTTGGAGTTCTGACCAAGGTTTCTGACAGAGGAGAGGAAATAGAAAGAGGGGGGGGGGGGGGGGTGAAGACTGACTGACTGACTGACTGACTGACTGACTGACTGACTGACTGACTGACTGACTTACCCCATGTGTCCTAGTGCTGAGTGCTGTATATTCTGGTGCGGTTGATGCTGCCAGCCTGTTACTGATCCCAGGTGGAGAGATCCTGAGCTGTTACCAAACCCTGACAGGTCACTCAGAGAGTACTCTACAGAGAGAGAGGGAGGGATAGGGAGAGGAGAGGAGAGGGGAGGGGACACAAAGGTTACACACCTTGGGCAAATCTGAAATGACTTCTTCCTATTCCCTATAATAGCGCTACTTTTGGTCAGAAGAGGGAGTGGCTACCTGTGCCATATGAGGTGGAGAGGGCAGAGGGGTACCCTCCCATGCCCTGCCCGGGCAGAGTAGATGTTGCTATGGAGACCACAGGAGTAGCCAATGACTGGGCAGACTGAGAGTGGTTTATTCTATGGTTCTGAAACAACAAAATAATAAACAAACATTGGTACACTTGTAGCTAGAAGGATTTGGATCTATATCTCATTCTAGACATAAACAGATATTCAGCGTAGCTACTCCACGTTGTCCATCTGTGTGATGTCACATTACTCACCAGCATCATGTCAAAATCCTCACACTGGCAGCATTATAAACAATACAACTCATATTAGAGTACGGAGGGGGTTAGAGTCAGAGGAACTGTGTAGGAGTCAGTAAGGTTGTAATTGTCTCAGGGGAGATGGAGGGAGGAGATAGACAGAGATGGAGAAAGAGGAGATCACTCACGATGGAGGACGTGTTGTTCTTGTTGCCAGACGGCAGCAGCGTGCGGATGTCCGGCTTGCAGTTACCACTCAGGGTCATGGAGTTCATCGGGGGCGGAGTCCTGGCCTGAATGCCTTTGGCCATGCCTCCCGGAGACGGCAGCCCTGGGGAGTTACGGTGGTTACCATAGTTACCGTTACCTACGAGACGGGTGGACAGGAGAATACTGTACGTTTTTCTCATTTAACCTGGGAGGTCACATTGAAACTGGAATCACAATAGGCCTAATAAAATATACATTATCATTGCATCAGACATTAGAAAAGACTGCATGTACAGTAAATAGCATAGTTAACTCACCAGCATTGGAGACAGTGTTAGACAGCTCTGAACCCATCATCCCTCCTGCGTTTCCAGCACTGGGGGGTCGGTGTGTGTGTTGGGGTCCAGGCGACATGCTGTTCCTCTGCAGGCCAGGGTGTGTGTGTGAAAGGGGCAGAAGATTGTGGTTACACAAGGATTCCCCCGCCCCGGGGTGAGAGTAGAGTAGTCCACTGTTGTTTTGGCCCTGGATGGAGCCAACCATGTCGTAGTTAGGCGGGGGGGGAGCCTGCTGGACAGAGACAGACACCAGGGTTAGCGAGGCAAATGGAGAAGTGGAACAGGCAGGAGTGGACACACAGGTCCAGTTAGTACTTACACAGAGTCTCTGTCTGCTGATCTTGAGGTCAATGTCTTCATTGATCTTGCGGTATTTGTCCTCTGACTCGAGGCTCTGACCAGCAGAGTCGTCTGCCTCGATGTCAGGACTGTCACAACCATTTAGACCCTTCTTACGCAGAGTCTGAGAAAGACAGACATAGAGAGCAAGACAGTGAGAGAGAGAGAGAGAGAACACACAAGGTTGATGATACTCTCCAAATGGCTTGAGAGTCTCTTACCGCTACTTTTACAAAAGCATAGTCAGTGAATAAAGCACAACAGTTATTCAAAACGCCACATGGGCATGGCAGATCACTGAAGAGTTGCAGTCTCCTTTTCTACCACCAAGAGGCGATATTGGAGCAGAAATAACATCCTCCACATAAGACCACCTGGCATATAGATACTCTAATTGAACACCAGTATGAGAGGAGGAGAGAGGGAGGGTAGACATAGTGACAGAGAAGAAAAGTATTGTAAATAGAGGGAGAAAGAGAGAGGGTGGTAGATATGGATTTAGAGAGATGAGAGTAGAAAAGAGGGGGGAGAGAGAGAGGCAGTGTAGAGTGGAGAGAGTAGGCATCTCTTATCATATAAGGGGCGGCAGGTATCCGATTGGTTAGAGCGTTGGGCCCGTAACCGAAAGGTTGCTGGATCGAATCCCCAAGCTGACAAGGTAAAAATCTGTTGTTCTGCCCCTGAACAAAGCAGTTAAACCACTGTTCCTGGGCTGTCATTGTAAATAAGAATTTGTTCTTAACTGACCTGCCTAGTTAAATAAAGGTTAAATAAATAAATAAAAATATCACTGCTGATATTGTCCATGGAGCTATGATGCTTTCCCCCTAGTGTCATCAGACTATGTATATATGGCTCAACTGTCATGTGTCAGTATTTTACAGCCTAGCACCGGCCTACCACTAGACCACTACAGCTATGACAGACAGACACAGGCCCAGCACAGCTATGCCAATCATCCCAGTCATGCCCACCTGTCACTGGTCGACACAGGGAGGGGGGACGGGCCGAGCTCAGGTTTAGCAGCCCTGTGTCTAAGGGATGTCCGTAGAAGGCTATTTTTTTTGCCTCTGTGGTACCCAGATCACCCCTCGTTTCTGGCCTACACAACCCTACACAGAGCCCTACACAACCCTACACAGAGCCCTGGCATACACAGCTCTACACAGAGCCCTGGCCTACACAACCCTACACAGAGCCCTGGCATACACAGCTCTACACAGAGCCCTGGCCTACACAACCCTACACAGAGCCCTGGCCTACACAACCCTACACAGAGCCCTGGCCTACACAACCCTACACAGAGCCCTGGCCTACACAACCCTACACAGAGCCCTGGCCTACACAACCCTACACAGAGCCCTGGCCTACACAACCCTACACAGAGCCCTGGCCTACACAACCCTACACAGAGCCCTGGCCTACACAACCCTACACAGAGCCCTGGCCTACACAACCCTACACAGCTTGCAATGTGTAACCTTTAGAGCAGCCTGTGTGTGTGGTGAGGGAGGTGTGTATTTGTGTGTTTGGATGTGTTTAAACTATTTAATAGTAAACAAACAAAAAGCTGGGGACATTTTATTAGTCCCCACAAAGTCAAATGCTATTTATAGGGGATTTAGGGAGAAGGTTAGAATTAGTGTTGGGGTTTGAATTATGTTTAGGGTTAGGAGGATAGAGAGAGAGAGAGAGACCTGGTGAGATCTGACCATGGTGACTGATCAAAACCTCAGGAAAACCTTGACAAAGTACAGGCTCAGCGAGCACAGCCTTGCTATTGAGAAGGGTAGACACAGGAAAACCTGGCTCCCTGTAGAGGAAAGGCTGTGCAACCACTGCACCACAGCAGAACCAGAGACAGAGCTGCATTTCCTGACAAAATGTAAAAAAATATAAAACTATCAGAGAGAGTCACTTCCCCAAATTCGAACAAGTAGTCCGGGGCTTTGAGGACCTCTGAAATAGAAAGACAGTGCCTGACATATTTAATGCCTTTTTTTCCTATGTTGTTATTTTGTTCTCTGATGTAATTATAAAAAAAAAAAAAATTATATATATATATATATATATATATATATATATATATATATATATATATATATATATATATATATATATATATATACACAGTGGGGAGAACAAGTATTTGATACACTGCCGATTTTGCAGGTTTTCCTACGTACAAAGCATGTAGAGGTCTGTAATTTTTATCATAGGTACACTTCAACTGTGAGAGACAAAAATCCAGAAAATCACATTGTATGATTTTTAAATAATTAATTTGCATTTTATTGCATGACAACCAGTAAGAATTCCGGCTCTCACAGACCTGTTTTTCTTTAAGAAGCCCTCCTGTTCTCCACTCATTACCTGTATTTACTGCACCTGTTTGAACTTGTTACCTGTATAAAAGACACCTATCAACACACTCAATCAAACAGACTCCAACCTCTCCACAATGGCCAAGACCAGAGAGCAGTGTAAGGACATCAGGGATAAAATTGTAGACCTGCACAAGGCTGGGATGGGCTACAGGACAATAGGCAAGCAGCTTGGTGAGAAGGCAACAACTGTTGGCGCAATTATTAGAAAATTGAAAAAGTTCAAGATGACGGTCAATCTCCCTCGGTCTGGGGCACCATGCAAGATCTCACCTCGTGGGGCATCAATGATCATGAGGAAGGTGAGGGATCAGCCCAGAACTACACGGCAGGACCTGGTCAATGACCTGAAGAGAGCTGGGACCACAGTCTCAAAGAAAACCATTAGTAACACACTACGCCGTCATGGATTAAAATCCTGCAGCGCACGCAAGGTCCCCCTGCTCAAGCCAGTGCATGTCCAGGCCCGTCTGAAGTTTGCCAATGACCATCTGGATGATCCAGAGGAGGAATGGGAGAAGGTCATGTGGTCTGAAAAAACCCAAAAATTAGACAAAAAAAAAAGACCAAAAATAGAGCTTTTTGGTCTAAACTCCACTCGCCGTGTTTGGAGGAAGAAGAAGGATGAGTACAACCCCAAGAACCCCATCCCAACCGTGAAGCATGGAGGTGGAAATATCATTCTTTGGGGATGCTTTTCTGCAAAGGGGACAGGACGACTGCACCGTATTGAGGGGAGGATGGATGGGGCCATGTATCGCGAGATCTTGGCCAACAACCTCCTTCCCTCAGTAAGAGCATTGAAGATGGGTCGTGGCTGGGTCTTCCAGCATGACAACGACCCGAAACACACAGCCAGGGCAACTAAGTAGTGGCTGTGTAAGAAGCATCTCAAGGTCCTGGAGTGGCCTAGCCAGTCTCCAGACCTGAACCCAATAGAAAATCTTTGGAGGGAGCTGAAAGTCCGTATTGCCCAGCGACAGCCCCGAAGCCTGAAGGATCTGGAGAAGGACTGGATGGAGGAGTGGGCCAAAATCCCTGCTGCAGTGTGTGCAAACCTGGTCAAGAACTACAGGAAACGTATGATCTCTGTAATTGCAAACAAAGGTTTCTGTACCAAATATTAAGTTCTGCTTTTCTGATGTATCAAATACTTATGTCATGCAATAAAATGCAAATTCATTACTTAAAAATCATACAATGTGATTTTCTGGATTTTTGTTTTAGATTCCGTCACTCACAGTTGAAGAGTACCTATGATAAAAATTACAGACTTCTACATGCTTTGTAAGTGGGAAAACCTGCAAAATCGGCAGTGAGAGAGAGAGAGAACAAAGTATGTTTTTGTGTGGTGAAAAATAACTAAATAAATTCCAGTGGTGATGCATGGTCATTCACTATATGGCCAAAAGTATGTGGATACCCCATAAAATTTGTGGATTCAGCTATTTCAGCCACACTCGTTGCTGACAGGTGTATAAAATCGAGCACATAGCCATGCAATCTCCATAGACAAACATTGGCAGTAGGAAAGCCCGTAATGAAGAGCTCAGTGACTTTCAACGTGGCACCGTCATAGAATGCCACCTTTCCAACAAGTCAGTTCATCAAATTCCTGCCCTGGTCAACTGTAAGTGCTGTTGAAACTTCTAGGACAACAACGGCTCAGCCGCGAAGTGGTAGGCCACACAAGCTCACAGAACGGGACCACCGAGTGCTGAAGTGCATAAACTGCCTCCATGGCCGAGCACAAACCTAACATCACCATGCGTAATGCCAAGCGTCGGCTGGAATGGTGTAAAGCTCGCCTTCACCATCTGGCAGGCCGATGGACAAATCTGGGTTTGGCGGATGCCAGGAGAACACTGCCTACCTGAATGTATAGTGCCAACAGTAAAGTTTGGTGGAGGTGGAATAATGGTCTGGGGCTGTTTTTCATGGTTCGGACTAGGCCCCTAAATTCCAGTGAAGGGAAATCTTAACGCTACAGCATATAATTACTTTCTAGATTATTCTGTTTGTATTTATTAAGGATCTCCATTTTTTTTTTTGTACTTTTATTTTACTAGGCAAGTCAGTTAAGAACAAATTCTTATTTTCAATGACGGCCTAGGAACAGAGGGTTAACTGCCTGGTTCAGGGGCAGAACGACAGATTTTTACCTTGTCAGCTCGGGGATTCAATCCAGCAACCTTTCGGTTATGGGCCCAACACTCTAACCACTGGGCTACCTGCTGCCCCCATTAGCTCCTGGGGTCCAGCAACATTAAGGCAGTTATATCCATTTTCAAATATAACACAACATTACATTTTATAACACTTAGCCCAATATATTTAGTGTGTTCCCTCAAGCTACTACTCCACTATCACATTTCACATACTTGCAAAACAACTGTTCTTCCAATTTTGTGGCAACAGTTTGGGGAAGGCCCTTTCCTGTTTCAGCATGACAATGCCCCCGTGCACAAAGCAAGCTCCATACAGAGATGGTTTGTCGAGATCGGTGCAAAGTACAGAGTTATCCTTGATGAAAACCTGCTCCAGTGCGCTCAGGGTTTGATAATTTTTTTTATGGTTTTATAAATCTGTAAAAATGATGAGGGAAAAAATAACCATTTAATACATTTTAGAATAAGGCTGTAACGTAACAAAACGTGGAAAAAGTTAAGGGGTCTGAATACTTTCAGAATGCACTGTAAATGCCAATATCTTCGCCACAGACCCCTCCCATTTTTCTTGTCTGAACATTTCAAACTAAACTCAAGACACATTATCTTTACACATATTTTAGATGCATTGCTTTTCACTGATAGCCGCATCTCAATAATCAGCGGGCTTCCCAACTAAGCATATAGGCCTACATGCTTGTGATTTTAAAAAATCCACAGCTTTAAAATAAGTTAATGATGCTCTGTGGCATCGTGCTCTCTGGTTAAGTATTTAGAAGGATTTTATTTATTTCTGTATAGACTGGAGTAATTAGGCCTATATCATTTTGGCAGATTTATTTAAATTTACTTTAGGCTGCAGTGACTACTGTTATGTCATGTCCTATACTTAGGCTACTCATCACATTAGGAAATGTATTTTATTGTTAGCCTGCAAATACTTAGCCCACCAAAACACACAAACTCATACACACACACACTGATATGCACATCCCACACGAGGCTATTCTTAGCAGCAGCATTCTATTTTTAGCCTACTGCCGGTTTCCAAACATTGAACAGAGAGAGATCGGCCTGTGTGTGTGTTCTATTTGATGAGCCTTACTGAGAGCTTCAGCTGTTTTCAATCTACGACACAGACAGAATGGAGCGAAATAAGGTTAGTAGAAAAGGGGTGAGGAATGCAGAAGTTCTTAGAGTAATAAATAGCCATTATCCTCGGCCTCCTGCACCAAATACAACAAGCTCAAACACGTGAACACACACACACGCACACACACCTTGTTATGAAAAGAAAACAACCCAGACAAAGGAGTGTCTTCTGCTCCATTCCTGTCAGGAAGATAGTTCAACGTCTTACAGGGTTTCACAGCTAGGTCATCTTTGACCATGTTTATCAATACAGAGACAGGGAAAGTGTGCGATACTTAGAAATAAATCAGGTATATTGTTATAGAGGAGGACCAGCACTTAGAAAGTGATTACTCATTTATGAAGGACAGAAAACCCTTCAGAAAAATGACTGGTCCTTTAATCTGTCAATATTGTTGAGCACTGTTTCTGTGGTGTAAACCAAGTGAATTAGGAAAACAGCACATGTGCAGGTAAACACATTTAAAGGAACCAACAACACACACACACCTCATAGCAGAGGTACAGTATGCACTGGCTGACATGAAGTCCCAACCAACTGTATCATCTCTGTCGTAAAGAGGTTCAGAGCTGCGGGGGAAACCAGTCAGTTACAATGACTGATAATGTCAAGACTGAACTGACCAAAACCAGTGGTGGTATAGAGATGGAGGGATGGGGAAAGAAGGGGAAAAGGAGAGAGAGAGATAGAGAGAGGCTGATAGATACTTTCAAGACTGAACACAAACAATCTAGAAGGAAAGAAATAGAGGGAGAGGGGGAGAGATAGGAAGGCTTGAATGTGAGAGGGGAGAGAGATAGAGTGAGAGAAGGAGATGGAGAGAAGGAAAGGACCCATCATCATTTATCTGTCTTCCATATGACGCCTACACACTAGGGGTCACCAGGTCAGACACACTAGAGGTCACCAGCTCAGCCAGGAAAAGAGTGATGGGAGGAAAGAGAGGAGGAGGGATAGGGAGAGGAGAGGACGTTTAATGAGAGGGATTAGGAAGAGCATATTGAGATTACAGTAATGAGCATGATGGGATTATGGTAGATTAACATAGATTATGCTGCTCCTGGCAGGGCTGGCTGACTGACCAAGAAGTGAGCCTTGTGGGGGACAGGTGTAGATGAGGACCTGACATCATCAGCGATCAGGCCAAAACCACCACCATAGACCTCAGACATGCAGTATAAACCACATGGCCACCAGACTAAATGTGAAATACTGTGGAATATTTGAGCTGTGCTTGATTGATTCAGTTTGTCTGGTTTACAGTAGAACCAAAGGAATATTCTCAAAACTGGGCTGCATATCTTACTTTCCCCATTCCCACACAGAAACAGAAACATCCCCCTCTGCACTCTACCAAACTCAGCCCGTTTTCCCACTACTCCCAATGGGAGGCTCATGGCCTGTGTTGGAATACACATCATTCACTGGAAGACAACAACCACTGTATTCCAAGCCGCTACAGATTCCCATCAGCGATCCAAATACAGAATCCAACACACCTGTCCTTTGAACTCTGATCCCTAACCCCTGACCCCTAAACGCTGACCTCGGTCACATGGACCATGGCCCGATGGGTGGCCCTGAAGAGGGTTGAATGGGGACGTTGGACATGTGTGTGTGAGGGGACACCTGCCTTGTTCTCCTAACACCATTGCATAACTTCAGGCTGGCCGACTGAGACTCAGCCATGCACACATTATCCTCCCTGAGCTCTGAGTCCTGAGCCACACACACACACACACGGACCTGAGTACTGCATGTCACAAAACACAATAACAGCAGCACACCAGCTGTATTCCACTAGCTGTTCCTTCAACAAGCTGAAGTTTTGACTAACCAGTCCTTATGGGCCTGACTTGTAACCAGTCCTTATGGGCCTGACTTGTAACAAGTCCTTATGGGCCTGACTTGTAACCAGTTCTTATGGTCCTGAGTGTCGGCTGCTTTTTAATCAGATTTCGAACTGTGAAACCACGTTGGTGAACTAGTCTACAATACATTGTGTGTGGGACTCACTTCCACGATGTCGGAGTTAGTCCTGCTCTCGTGTGGTTCGTTGTACTCTGTGTATTTGAGCAGGACCTTGTCCATGTCAGTGTTGGCATACTGGAACAATTTATTGGTGCTGTTGAAGATGATAAGGGCGATCTCACAGTCACACAGAACACTCAGTTCATACGCCTTCTTCATCAGGCCAAACTTCCGCTTGGTGAATGTCACCTGGAGAGGAAGAGAGAGAGAGAGATGGGGGGGGAGAGAAAAATAACTAGTGGAATGAATGTCACCTGGAGAGGGAGAGGGGGGGGGTGGAGAGAGAGAGAGAGAGAGAGAGGGGGGAGGGAGAGAGAGAGAGAGAGAGAGAGGGGGGAGGGAGAGAGAGAGAGAGAGGGGGGAGGGAGAGAGAGAGAGAGAGAGAGAGAGAGAGAGATGGAGAGGGATACATGAGAGAGATGGAGAGGGATACATGAGAGAGATTGTACAGTGCCTTCAGAAAGTATTCATACCCCTTGACTTATTTCACATTATGTTGTGTTTCAGCCAGAAATACAATTGATTCGTTTTATTCTCACCCATTAAAACACACCCCATAATGACAAACTGAAAACATGTTTTTATAAATTGTAGCAAATTGATTGAAAATGAAATTCAATTTACGTAAGTATTCACACCCCTGAGTCAATACATCTTAGAATCACCTTTGGCAGCGATTATAGCCATGAGTCTTTCTGGGTAAGTCTCTAAGAGCTTTGCACGCCTAGATTAATAGACAATATTTGCACATTATTATTTTCAAAATTCTTCAAGCTCTGTCAAATTGTTTGTCTTGACAAAACTGTAACTCGGCGACTAAGAAACATTCACTGTCTTCTTGGTAAGCAACTCCAGTGTAGATTTGGCCTTGTGTTTTAGGTTACTGTCTGGCTCCCAGTGTCTGGTGGAGAGCAGATTGAACCAGGTTTTCCTCTAGGATTTTGCCTGTGCTTAGCTCCATTCCATTAATTTTTTATCCTGACAAACACCCCAGTCCTTAGCGATTACAAGCATACCGATAAGCATACCCATAAAATGATGCAGCCACCACTATGCTTGAAAATATGAAGAGTGGTACTCAGTAATGTGTTGTATTGGATTTGCCCCAAACATAACACTTTGTATTCAGGACTAATAGTTAATTGCTTTGCCACATTTTTTGCAGTATTACTTTAGTTCCTTGTTTCAAACAGGATGCATGTTTTGGAATATTTATAGGCTTCCTTCTTTCTCGTATCACAGCTATTAAACTCTGCAATTGTTTTAAAGTCACCATTGGCATCCCTGAGTGGTTTCCTTCCTCTCCAGCAACTGAGTTAGAAAGGACACCTGTATCTTTGTAGTGACTGGGTGTATTGATACACCAGCCAAAGTGTAATTAATAACTTCACCATGCTCAAAGGGATATTCAATGTCTGCTTATTTTATTTGTACCCATCTATCAATAAGTGCCCTTCTTTGCATTGAAAACTTCCCTGATCTTTTTGGTTGAATCTGTGTTGGAAATTCACTGCTCGACTGAGGGACCTTACAATGTTAAATCATGCCACAGAGCCCATACAACTTATTCTGTTACTCGTTAAGCACATTTTTCTCCATAACTTCTTTAGGTTTGCAATAACAAATGGTTTGAACACTTATTGACTCAAAGACATTTCAGCTTTTCACTTTTTATTAATTTGTAAAAATGTTGAAAAACATAATTTCACTTTGACATTATGGGGTATTATGTGTAGGCTAGTGACAAACAATCTCAATTTAATCAATTTTGAATTCAGGCTGTAACACAACAAAATGTTGAACAAGTCAAGGAGTGTGAATACTTTCTTAAGGCAGTGTAACTGAACTGTATTGCATGCACAGTATGTTGGCCTGCATGTTGACAACAGACTATATAGAAAATCCAGTAAGTATGTAAGGTATGTATGTATGTACCCCCCCCACACCGAGTAGAATAGTTAAACTGAGAGACAAACAGTCTGTTACAGGCATGTTAACATTTCACTAGAATCTAATTATGGAGGCTGGCGCCCTTGGCCATTACAGCTTAACTTGAGACTGACTGTAAGTCACAATCACATTAGGATACATAGATATGGGCAGAACCACAATGTCACAATCAGGACACTGGGGAAGAAATATGAGGCTGGTCACTGTACGGATAACTAACCACACACACACGCACGCACGCACGCACGTACGTATGTTCCCAAGCACGGACCCTTAACACACACACACACACACATACACACAGAGGACAGAGAGATCAGGGAGGTCATCCCAGCTCTAGGGGTCAGGAAGCACATGTTAGCGCATTTCCTGTCATAACAGGAAGAGAGGAACCACTGCCCCACTACACACACACACCTCACAACGCCTCCGTCTCTACTTCCTGCCCACCTAGTTGTCTGCAGGTGTGGGAGTGTTGGTGCTTGTGTGTGTATGTATGTGTGTGTGACCATTATTCTGAGAAAGCTCCCACACGATTAAGCACAAGCGGAAGTGTGTGTGTGTTCATGTACCTGTCTGTTACGTTCATCCATAATTCGTGCTATCTGGATCTTTTTTCTCCCCATCTTCTCTTCTTCACTTTCTCTCCTATCCCAAAAGTATGTTCTTCTTCTCTTGTCTTCCAAATCCTCACAGCAGTATTCTCTTTATTTGTCTCCTCTCGATTCCTCTGGCATTTGATCCTTAAATCAGTTAAAACGTCATCAAACACACACAGTAGTCCTTGTGGAGCAGTTAGAGAGAATGGTTCAACTTGGTTTGTGTAAAGAGTTGATCATTCAACAGGTTGGTTGACCTGAGAGAGGAGAATCCCTCACTGATTAATACATACAGCTCATATTTACCACATAACTCAGTTCAAAACACAACATCTCATTCATTACCAGAGAGATGGATTTTGAAAGGTAGAGAAACATGGCACAAGAAAAATAATAATATATGTTCACTTCATGCTACAGAATATTATGAGAAATAGTATGTTAGTGTTGTTGGCTTGACTTTAGTGTCTGCAACATGATGTTTCAAAACCCTGTTTGCATCATATCATAATCTATTAGAATGTTGACATTACATCACATTATATTAGAATGTTGACATCACATCATGTTCTATTAGAATGTTGACATCACATCATATTCTATTAGAATGTTGACATCACATCATATTCTATTAGAACGTTGACATCACATCATATTCTATTAGAATGTTGATATCACATCACATTATATTAGAATATTGACATCACATCATATTCTATTAGAATGTTGACATCACATCATATTCTATTAGAATGTTGACATCACATCATATTCTATAAGAATGTTGACATCACATCACATCATATTCTATAAGAATGTTGACATCACATCATATTCTATTAGAATGTTGATATCACATTCTAAAAGAATGGTTGACATCACATTCTAAAAGAATGTTGACATCACATCATATTCTATTAGAATGTTTACATTTGCATACTTTCTCCATCCAAAACACATCCAGCACAGTATAGGTCCAGGTGAGCAGTCCTGTTTGTTGTCACCTGTCACCTGTGCCTTGTGTGACTTGGCACAAAAGACCTGAAGGACTCAGTCCACAGCTTATTGTGTAACACTAAGCCACGGCAGGTTACACACACACACACACACACACACACACACACACACACACACACACACACATACACGCACGCACACACACCTAATCGAGCACACCTGAGTTTACAGGAGGGTCTCAGTGGATCTCAGACTAAACCATCAATACCCCTCCCCTTATCCATGACCCATGACCTCTAACCCCTAAAATGTATCCTTATCTTGACCCCTACCCTTATCTCTATCATAACCTATCGACACATACAGAGAGAGAGAGAGAGAGAGAGAGAGAGAGAGAGAGAGAGAGAGAGAGAGAGAGAGAGAGAGAGAGAAAGAGAGAAAGATAAATCAGGCCCAGTATCCTCTGAAGGGAGGGAGTGTGCCGTCTGTTAATCAGGCCTCTGTCTCTCATGAGGAAACAGAAAGAATGAGAGAAAAGAAAAACAAATGTATTTCAAAGGGAAAGCGATAACTCATATGTTAAACGTCTGTGTGTGTGTGCATCCTGCTGTGTGTGCATCCCTGGCTTATAGGCTCTTTAAGATTCTCTTAAGTAGCTAGACACAGGTAGAGCATGGCATAAAGCGTCCGACACACACACACACACACACACACACACACACAGTTACCAGCTTACAGTCAGAGGGAGAGAGAGATGTTTACTGTTCATTTTTTATTGTTTATTTCACTTTTGTTTATTATCTATTTCACTTGCTTTGGCAATGTAAACATATGTTTCCCATTCCAATAAAGCCCTTAAATTAAAATTGAGAGAGAAAGAGAGCGAGATCACAATGACATGACAATGAGTAAGGAGTTGGCTAAAGCTAGTGCTAGGCCGTATTTTACGATATACCGGTATTGATTCACAGACCGGTTTGGGTTTTTACTTTACCTTCTATAACAGTATTTGAATGTTTGGTTTGTTGAATGTGATACGCCATGTGTAACGTCCATTTTTATAGTTTACTTTGCTACTTGAGTCACCTTTTCCACTCTCTCTCTCTGCCACTTTGCTAGTTTGTTTTCTTAGCAGGTTGGGCCTAAATCTTGTTAGCCGCTAATGCTAATCGCTAGTTTACATTTTAGTCATTTTAGCAGACGCTCTTATCCAGAGCGATTTACAGTTAGTTGGTGCATACGTGTTCACACTTTTTTCATACTGGTCCCCCGTGGGAATAGAACCCACAACCCTGGCATTGCAAGCACCATGCTCTACCATCTGAGCTACACAAGACTACTAACGCTAATTGCTCGCTAGCTAGCTAATAAATGTACTGAGTCAGAGCAAAGGTAATTAGCTATACAGCCTGATAATACTAGTGATGGTGTAGACCTAAATCTGCATGTTGTTTGTGCAACAGTAACTTCTAAATCAAAGTCCAAAGACGAATGTGCAAAGCAAGAATATGTTTAGCTACCTAAAGTAGCTAAGAGAAAACATTAAATGTAGCCAAAGAGTATAGGATCCCCTAGGAAACACTTAGAAACACTTTCAGCTCCTATCCTGTCACAATAACTCCTCCATGGCGTTTTCATTCGTTATCATGTCAAACACTGTATTCAAAGTGCCCACTATTTTATTTCAAATAATCACTCTATTTCAATGATTCCAACAGTTCGCCCAGACTTCTAACCATGCTGTCATCATAACTCCCTATCACAGTATACAACATACCATCCCTATCCCCTATGTGGTGATCTGAGAGGATTTGATAGGTAAGGACAGCTCCAGAGTGCCCCAGCGTGCCATCCCTGACTAGAGGAGAATAGAGCAGATCTGTACAGACCCAGTAGACTGACCAACAATGGCACATTTTACACCCAGCTCTACGACAGAGTATCTGCCAGCACCAGATATAATCAAGCTAGCTACGATATAATATCGAAGTCAGTCACAGTCAGTCAGTTATGCAGATAGTGAGGCTGTTTCAGGAAACACCATACTTCTCTGCTTTGGAGCAAATATAGAACATTCCTTGTTGAGCCAACTCGGCAATCTTTTTCAAAAGTGGGAGTTTATACTGTGTGTGTTCAATGTTTTTCCCAGCGTGTGTTCCCTCTAAGAGGATGTAATGTAGCCTGTAAACCAAACCAGGATGACGGCACGCGATTCTACCTCGACGCGCACACACACACACACACACACACACACACACACACACACACACACACACACAAACTTCCTCCTCTATTAATAGCCTGAATGTAAACCAGCAGCGCTCCAAAAATAAAAGAATGAACTTCATACACCAAATAAAGCGCAGCTGCCTGTCTCAGTTCACACTGAGACAGAGAGAGAGAAAAAACACTAGAACTACATTACAGAGATGGACCAATGCTATACAGCACAGTCCTCATTAACCCTAACTAACCCGCTCAACACCCACATTCACAATAATCACAGTACCCCTTCTCTGTCACAAACATAAACACACCAAAGTTGTGTACCAGAGATGGCCCTCTCTCTATGTAGATGATTCAGACTCCTCATTTACTAACATACTATAGGTGTATAGTATGGGGCTCCCAAGTGGCGCAGTGGTCTAAGACACTGTATCTCAGTGCTAGAGGCGTCACTACAGACAACCTGGTTTGAATCCATACTGTATCACAACCGGCCGTGATTAGGTGTTCGAGTTTGGCTGGTGTAGGCCGTTATTGTAAATAAGAATGTGTTCTTAACTGACTTGCCTAGATAAATAAAGGTTAAATAAAAGAATGTGTGTGTGTGTGTTCTGGGGCAAGAGAAGGACCAGAGCAAAAACAGACTGGCTGTAGGGAATTTCAAGCAAATGCCAGATGGGCTGGTCCATCTTTATCACAGTGGGCCGGTGTCAATTATGGGTTTTGTGCAGAATTATAATTATTTGTATAATAATTGAAAATTATTAAAATAAATGGGCTGGGGTATTAGAAATGTCCAGGTGGATTTTTTATCAAAGTCTCTCCCTGGACCAAAGACAGACAGTCCGATAGACAGACAGAAAGACAGGGAGTCGACCAGGCTAGACAGAATGTGTAAGTGTGTATTTTGAGGCTGGAGAGAGAGAGAGAGAGAGATGTGGGTGACGGGGTGGCAATTCCCTTGTATATCTTGGCAGGACAACCTACATGCCAGTGTCAGAGGGACAAGGGTAGGGGGGTTAGACAGATGAGTGCCGGGCTGGGGACGGATAGAGGACAGGAGGGGTAGATGGCTGGGGGCGGATAGAGGACAGGAGGAGTAGATGGCTGGGGGCGGATAGAGGACAGGAGGGGTAGATGGCTGGGGGCGGATAGAGGACAGGAGGAGTAGATGGCTGGGGGCGGATAGAGGACAGGAGGGGTAGATGGCTGGGGGCGGACAGAGGACAGGAGGGGTAGATGGCTGGGGGCGGCAGGTTGTACGTAGCCGAGTCTCCTGGTGGCAGGCTGGAAGTCATATGCAGCCCCCAGACATAGAGCCTGTGTCAACACAGTGCAATGAGCACTGCAAATACAAAATAGAACATCTAGCTGTTCTATCACTTTGTCAGGAAGAGAATAAGAAGTAAAGGACATGACTTGGTGTCCTACAGCCCTACCAAGCTGGCCAGTAGATGCTTTACATTAGATGCTTTACATTAGATAGATAGATAGATAGATAGATAGATAGATAGATAGATAGATAGATAGATAGATAGATAGATAGATAGATAGATAGATAGATAGATAGATAGATAGATAGATAGATAGATAGATAGATAGATAGATAGATAGATAGATAGATAGATAGATAGATAGATAGATAGATAGATAGATAGATAGATAGATGATAGATAGATAGATAGATAGATACTTTATTGATCCCCCGAGGGGGAAATTTCTTTGTCAAGCAGCTACAACAAAACACAAGGCAGGTGCAAAATGCCACAACGAAAGTACACAAAAGACAGATACACGGTACATGATACATAGAGTTGCAGTATGAAAAAGTATAGAAATACAAGATATCTGGAGTGCAAAAAAAAAAAAAGCTATAAAAAGACATTGCATAGTATGGGTGGTTGGCTGAATATGTACACTATACATTGGTGGATGTTGGATGGTTAACTATACTATACCGGTCGATGGCAGAGAAATACTTCAGTAGCTAAAAATGCGTATGATATGAGCGAGGGTAATAATAGTTTACTTAATAGACAGACTGGCTAAATGAACAGGTAAGTGAAACATTTTGCATGGTTAAATTAGCTGTACAGGTAAGTATACAGTTATATTTACAGATAAGTGAATACTTGCATGGTTAGATAGATAGATAGATAGATAGATAGATAGATAGATAGATAGATAGATAGATAGATAGATAGGTACTTTATTGATCCCCCGGGGGGGAAATTTCATTATCAAGCAGCTACAACAAAAACACAGGGCAGGTGCAAAATGCCACAACGAAAGTACACAAAAGACAGATACACGGTACATGATACATAGAGCGGCAGTATGAAAAAGTATAGAAATACAGGATATCTGGAGTGCAAAAAAAAGCTATAAAAGGACATTGCGTAGTATGAGTGGTTGGCTGAATATGTACACTATACATTGGTGGATGTTGGATGGTTAACTATACTATACAGGTTGATGGCAGAGAAATACTTCAGTAGCTAATGCGTATGATATGAGCGAGGGTAATAATAGTTTACTTAATAGACAGAATGGGTAAATGAACAGGTAAGTGAAAATTTTGCATGGTTAAATTAGCTGTACAGTTAGGTATACAGTTATATTTACAGATAAGTGAATACTTGCATGTTTACACAAACTGTACAGGTAAATGACAGGAAGAGATACTTTAATAGCTAAATGTGTGTATGATATCATTGGGGTAATAATAGTAATTCCCTTAAAATACAGTCCTTAGTGCGCAGGGTTTAATTACAGACAACTGCACTTATTGCACATTTGATATACTAAAAGCAATGAGAAAAGGTGCAACTGGCAGGATACTAATATGCATTCCTGAGTGAATGCCTAGGTCCAATAATTACTTACAATATTGCATGTGATATAATATAACAACTGTACATGGGTATGTATATACAGACCTGTATGAATAAGTAGGTCCTGAGTGGATGAGTGCTGACGGAACAGAGTTACTCACGGATGGATGCATAATTGTTAAACTAGGTCCTAGCACCCCAACAGTTCCAGATCTATGTTGCCGACGGCACGGCACCCCGGTGAGGCATTATATAGTCTCATAGCCGCCGGCAGGAAGGACCTCCTGTGGCGCTCTCTGGCACACCGTGGTGGGATCAGTCTGTGACTGAAAGAGATCCTCTGCGTCATAACCATAGCGTGCAGAGGGTGGGTGACGTTGTCCATGATGGCCAGCAGTTTGGCCAGGATCCGTCTCCGCCACCTCCTCTAGAGTGTCAAGGCTCATCCCCAGGACAGAGCTAGCCTTCCTGATCAGCTTATTTACCCGAGAAGCATCACCGGCTTTGATGTTTGCTCCCCAGCACACCACTGCAAAAAAGATGGCACTGGCCACCACAGACTGGTAGAAGGTATGCAGTAGTTTACTGCACACGTTGAAGGACCTGAGCCTCCTCAGAAAGTAGAGTCGGCTCTGGCCCTTTTTGTACAGGGCCCCGGTGTTACCAGCCCATTCCAGTCTGTTGTCCATATGGACCCCCAAGAACTTGTATGACTCAACCATTTCCACATCCATCCCCTTTATAGGGACTGCAGTCAGTTGTGCCTTGGTTCTCCTGAAGTCCACCACCATCTCCTTAGTTTTGCTGATGTTGAGCTGAAGGTGGTTCTGCTCACACCACAACACAAAGTCACTGATTGTGCTCCTGTACTCCTCCTCCTGCCCACCCCTGATGCACCCTACAATAGCAGAGTCATCCGAGAACTTCTGTAGGTGGCATGTTTCAGAGTTATATCTGAAGTCTGAGGTGTAGAGGGTGAACAGGAAGGGGGACAGGACCGTACCCTGGGGGGCCCCTGTGTTGCTAACTGCCCGTTCTGACACACAGCTCTGTAGTCGCACAAATTGTGGCCTACCGGTCAGGTAGTCCGTGACCCAGGAGACTAAGGGTGCTTCCACTTTCATCCTCCTCATCTTCTCACCCAGTAGCAGGGGCTGAATGGTATTGAAGGCACTGGAGAAGTCAAAAAACATGACCCTCACAGTGCAACCTGCGTTGTCCAGGTGAGAGTAGGCCCTCTGCAGAAGGTAGATGATTGCATCATCCACCCCGATGTTGCGCTGGTATGCAAACTGCAGGGGGTCCATTGATGAACACACCAGGCTGTACAGGTAAATGACAGGAAGAGATACTTTAATAGCTAAATGTGTGTATGATATAATTTGGGGTAATAATAGTAATTCCCTTAAAATACAGTCCTTAGTGCGCAGGGTTTAATTACAGACAACTGCACATATTGCACATTTGATATACTAAAAGCAATGAGAAAAGGTGCAACTGACAGGATACTAATATGCATTCCTGAGTGAATGCCTACGTAAGTTAGGTCCAAGAATTACTAGCAATATTGCACGTGATATGATATAACAACTGTACATGAGTATGTATATACAGACCTGCATGAATAAATAGGTCCTTAGTGAATGAGTGCTGACGGACCAGAGTTACTTACGGATGCATAATTGTTAAACTAGGTCCTAGCACCCCAACAGTTCCACATCTATGTTGCCGACAGCACGGCACCCCGGTGAGGCATTATATAGTCTAATAGCCGAAGGACCTCCTGTAGCGCTCTCTGGCACACCGTGGTGGGATCAGTCTGTGACTGAAAGTGCTCCTCTGCGTCATAACCATAGCGTGCAGAGGGTGGGTGACGTTGTCCATGATGGCCAGCAGTTTTGCCAGGATCCGTCTCTCCGCCACCTCCTCTAGAGTGTCAAGGCTCATCCCCAGGACAGAGCTAGCCTTCCTGATCAGCTTATTTACCTGAGAAGCATCACCGGCTTTGATGTTTGCTCCCCAGCACACCACTGCAAAAAAGATGGCACTGGTAGAAGGTATGCAGTACTTTACTGCACACGTTGAAGAACCTGAGCCTCCTCAGAAAGTAGAGTCGGCTCTGGCCCTTTTTGTACAGGGCCCCGGTGTTACCAGCCCATTCCAGCCTGTTGTCCATATGGACTCCCAGGAACTTGTATGACCCAACCATTTCCACATCCATCCCCTGTATAGGGACTGCAGTCAGTTGTGTCTTGGTTCTCCTGAAGTCCACCACCATCTGCTTTGTTTTGCTGATGTTGAGCTGAAGGTGGTTCTGCTCACACCACAACACAAAGTCACTGATTGTGCTCCTGTACTTCTCCTCCTGCCCACCCCTGATGAACCCTACAATTGCGGAGTCATTCGAGAACCTCTGTAGGTGGCATGTTTCAGAGTTATATCTGAAGTCCGAGGTGTAGAGGGTGAACAGGAAGGGGGACAGGACCGTTCCCTGGGGGGCCCCTGTGTTGCTAACTGCCCGTTCTGACACACAGCTCTGTAGTCGCACAAATTGTGACCTACCGGTCAGGTAGTCCGTGACCCAGGAGACTAAGGGTGCTTCCACTTTCATCCTCCTCATCTTCTCACCCAGTAGCAGGGGCTGAATAGTATTGAAGGCACTGGAGAAGTCAAAAAACATAACCCTCACAGTGCAACCTGCGTTGTCCAGGTGAGAGTAGGCCCTGTGCAGAATGTAGATGATTGCATCATCCACCCCAATGTTTCGCTGGTATGCAAACTGCAGGGGGTCCAGTGATGTACACACCAGGGGTCTGAGGTGAGCGAGGACTAACCTTTCCAGGGTCTTCATGATGTGGGATGTTAAAGCTACCGGTCTGAAGTCATTCAGGACAGTGGGGTGTGCCTTCTTGGGCACTGGGACGAGGTAGGATGTTTTCCACAGCACAGGGACCCTTTCTAGGCTCAGGCTAAGGTTGAAGGGGTCTAGAGTATTCCACACAGTTGGTCAGCACAGACCCTAAGCACCCTTAGGCTGATGCCATCAGGGCCCGCCACTTTCCACTGATGTAGTCTCTCCAGCTCTCTCTTCACTTGGTTGGTGGTGAAAGCCAGCCCAGGTGGGGGGGTGGGGGGAAGGGGGGTGTTGAGGATCAGTCCAGGGGGAGCAGGGGTGGAGGTGGGGTCACTGATTGTCTCAGCAGAGGTGTTGTGAGCAAAGTGGGGGTGGGACAGCCGTGAGGGTGTGTGGTCTGGGGAGCTGGAAGGGAGGTGGACAGGGCCAGTATCAAACCTGTTAAAAAAATTGGTTCAGCTCATTGGCTCTGTCCTGGATCCCCTCCGTCTGCCCACTGTTTGACTTTTTGAAGCCAGTGATATTTCTCATACCCTTCCACACCTCTCTCACCTGGCTCTGCCTCAGCTTGTCCTCCATCTTCTCCTTATACACTCTCTTCCCCTCAGCAATCCGCAACTTCAGCTCCCTCTGGACGCATTTCAATTTGTCCTTATCCTTGTCCCTCTCCTTGAAGGCCCTCTTCTTCTCATTCAGCAGGGCCTTCAGGTCGCTGGTGACCCAGGGTTTATTGTTTGGGAAACAGCGTACCTTCCTGGTGGGTACAGTGTTGTCTACACAAAAATTGATATAGTCTGTTATGCAGTCAGTAAGTCCATCGATGTCCTCCCCATGAGCCTCACAGAGCACATCCCAGTCTGTTGTTTCAAAGCAGTCCTGTAGGGCCTCATTCGCCTCCGGGGACCATCTCCTAATGGTCCTGGTGGTCACAGGCTGCTGTTGGACCAAAGGCCTGTAGAGTGGGGTGAGGTGGACAAGGTTGTGATCTGATCTACCGAGGGGAGGGAGTGCAGTGGAGTTGTATGCGTCCTTCACATTAGCATATAACAAGTCCAGAGTTTTATTATTCCTGGTTGGGCACTTCACGAACTGTTTGAACGTGGGCAGCGTTGAAGAGAGAGATGCATGGTTAAAATCCCCCGAAATGGCAAAGAAAGCACTGGGATGCACTGTCTGTAACCTCGCGATAACAGAGTGGATGACGTCAAATGCTGTGTTTGCGTCAGCGGAGGGCGGGATGTAAACAATAACAGCAATGGCCGCCGTGAATTCTCTCGGCAAATAGTAGGGTCTCAGGCTAACGGCTAACAGTTCAATGTCCGGGCTACAAAACTGTTCCTTAAGAGTAATATGTTTCGGATTACACCATCTGTTGTTAACTAATAAAGCCAGCCCACCACCCTTGCTCTTACCGGAAGAGACGCGATCCCTGTTAGCTCTGATGGTCTGGAAACCGTCGATAGTGACGTTCTCTATGGGGATGTCATCGTTCAGCCAAGTCTCCGTAAAAAGCATTAGGTTCGTTTCTCGATAAACTCTTTGTCCACGGACAAGAGCCTCCAGCTCGTCCATTTTGTTATGTAGTGACCTCACGTTGCCCATAATGATAGACGGTATAGCCGGCTTGTACTTGTACTTCCTCCGCTTTGCCTTACATTTCAATCCCGCCCTGCGTCCACGGCGTCGCCTTTTCAACTCGTCCGGAATATCAAACTTTTCCCTGGGGTGCAGCAGCGCTGCGTGTGCTAAATCCAGGAGCTGGGCTCTGTTGTAAATAATAATAGTTGACGACTCCTGTCGACGTTCAGCTGCGATAAAATCCATAATCCTGAACTATTATAGTTCAACTGTAGCAAAATAAAAAATAAAACTAAAGAAAAAAGACAAAAAAATACGAACTAAAACAACAATTTATGCACGAACAACGGGAGCTGCTTAACAGGCGACCACTCAGGGCGGCACCAAACGATCAATTACTTGGTGTCCTACAGCCCTACCAAGCTGGCCAGTAGATGCTTTACAATACTTGGTGTCCTACAGCCCTACCAAGCTAGCCAGTAGATGCTTTACATTACTTGGCGTCCTACAGCCCTACCAAGCAGGCCAGTAGATGCTTTACATTACTTGGCATCCTACAGCCCTACCAAGCTAGCCAGTAGATGCTTTACATTACTTGGTGTCCTACAGCCCTACCAAGCTGGCCAGTAGATGCTTTACATTACTTGGTGTCCTACAGCCCTACCAAGCTGGCCAGTAGATGCTTTACATTACTTGGTGTCCTAAAGCCCTACCGAGCTGGCCAGTAGATGCTTTACATTACTTGGCGTCCTACAGCCCTACCGAGCTGGCCAGTAGATGCTTTACATTACTTGGTGTCCTACAGCCCTACCGAGCTGGCCAGTAGATGCTTTACATTACTTGGTGTCCTACAGCCCTACCGAGCTGGCCAGTAGATGCTTTACATTACTTGGTGTCCACAGCCCTACCGAGCTGGCCAGTAGATGCTTTACAAGTCACCGTTTTTTACCCCATTGTCCACTATGGCCACATGACCCACTATAAATACTTCAGACTAGAGTAGACTAGAGTAGGGGGGAGTTTCTCATTAACACTACTGGTTAACACTTCAGTAGCTACAGGCAACAAGCAGACAAAGACTCCTCTGTATTAGACTTTATAACTGGAGGATGCAATATTACGCAGGAAGTAGGTTGTTTTACGACAGTGGCAGATGACACTAAACTCACTAGAACACAAGTGTTAGGGCAAAATCCAGGCCTGTCAGAGACTGGCTTTATGAGACAGAGGGTCAGAGTTAGCAGTAGAAACAATAACAAAGCATACCCCCCAATTGGAGTAAAACAAGCTTATATTTTGGGTTCTGAAGGGGTACGACAGTTGAACTAAGTTCATGAGGCATTTAGAAGTTACATTCTTCAAGAATCAATGGGTACATATAATTAACTTATAAGTCCAAAAATATATGTAGCAACTGCTGATTGCCCCTTTAAGGTCCATAATGGGGACAGGCCAGAAAATCCTCTGCCATGTGCTTTTAAATAAACAAGTAGAATGCTAGCGAGAAACTAAAACCATCAGGACTGTGGAACTCTAGGGTCTGTGTTGTGCATCCCTGCCCAGATATAAGTTCCCACTCCCAGCCACGTATTCCCACTCCCAGCCACGTATTCCAACTCGCAGCCATGTGTTCCCACTCCCAGCCATGTGTTCCCACTCCCAGCCACGTATTCCCACTCCCAGCCATGTGTTCCCACTCCCAGCCATGTGTTCCCACTCCCAGCCACGTATTCCCACTCCCAGCCACGTATTCCCACTCCCAGCCATGAGTTCCCACTCCCATCCATGTTTTTTTTTTTTTTGTTGCCTTTATTTAACCAGGTAGGCCAGTTGAGAACTAGTTCTCATTTACAAAAAAACAACAACACAGAGTTACACATGGTATAAACAAACGTACAGACAATGACACTATAGAAAATCTATATACAATGTGTGCAAATGTAGTTAGATTAGGGAGGTAAGACAATAAATAGGCCATAGTGGCGAAATAGTTACAATTTAGCATTAACACTGGAGTGATAAATGTGCAGATGATGATGTGCAAATATGCCTTTGGTGCGGGCAGATACTGGGGTGTGAATGAGCAAAAATAGCAGTATGGGGATGAGGTAGTTGGGGTGGGCTATTTACAAATGGGCTATATACAGGTGCAGTGATCAGAAAGCAGTTCTGACAGCTGATGCTTAAAGTTAGTGAGGGAGATAGGAATCTCCAGCTACAAGGATTTTTGCAATTCGTTCCAGTCATTGGCAGCAGAGAACTGGAAGGAATGGCGGCCAAAGGAGGCTTTGGGTGTGACCAGTGAAATATACCTGCTGGAGCACAGGCTACAGTGTTGTTATGGTGACCAGTGAGCTAAGATAAGGCTGAGATTTACCTAGCAAGGACTTATAGACGACCTGGAACCAGTGGATTTGGCAACGAATATGTAGTGAGGGCCAGCCAACGAGAGCATACAGGTCGCAGTGGTGTGTAGTATATGGGGCTTTGGTGACAAAACGGATGGCACTGTGATAGACTACATCCAATTTGCTGAGGAGAGTGTTAGAGACTATTTTGTAAATGTCATCGCCGAAATCAAGGATCGGTAAAATTGTAATTTTTACGAGGGTATGTTTGGCAGCATGAGTGAAGGAGGCTTTGTTGCAAAATAGGAAGCCGATTCTAAATTTAATTTTGGATTGGAGATGATTAATGTGAGTCTGGAAGGAGAGTGAACAGTCTAACCAGACACCTAGGTATTTGTAGGTGTCCACATATTCTAAGTCAGACCCGTCCAGAGTAGTGATGCAAGTCAGGCAGGCAGGTGCGGGCAGCGATCGGTTGAAGAGCAACCATTTAGTTTTACTAGCATTTAAGAGCAGTTGGAGGCCACGGAAGGAGTGTTGTATGGCACTGAAGCTCGTTTGGAGGTTTCTTAACACAGTGTCCAATGAAGGGCCAGATTTGGGGGTTTGGGCAATTTGCTGCGGGGGGGCGCAGAGCTGTTGGCCGGGGTAGGGGTAGCCAGGTTATTCCCACTCCCAGCCATGTGTTGGTCAATGGGAGAGACACAGACACTAGAGTTTATCCAGAGGACAGGAGCCAAGGATCAGGTCAGGTGTGTTAGTGCTGGGATGGAACAAAAGGGGCAGGGCCACATACACTGCTCTAGCCTGTGATCATGGCATTCATGCCCTGAAATATATAATATATTGTTTATTTTCTCTAAATTACTTTGAAGATACTGAATTTATGATTTTACTTTCTCTAACATGTAAATGAGAATTTGTTCTTAACTGACATGCCTAATTAAATAAAGGCAAAGAAGATAATAATGGGAGCTCAATCAAATTCAATTTGACATGAAGACAATACTTGATATGAAGACAAAAAAATAAAATATACAAAAAAAACAGGCCTATATAATTGACATATCTCTCACTAGGAAGTTTTATACTCTCTGGGAAACATGTTGTACCTTATTACACATCTATTACAGACTCATAATGACATACTCATATTATGCGTTTACGGTCGAGTTTGGAGAGCAAACACTGCACATTATCTGTCGAGCGCAAACTGTCCCAACTGCGTAAACTTTCGATACGACTATCATAAATTAACCACCATGGAGGCGTGTCCACATATTCTAAGTCAGACCCGTCCAGAGTAGTGATGCAAGTCAGGCAGGCAGGTGCGGGCAGCGATCGGTTGAAGAGCAACCATTTAGTTTTACTAGCATTTAAGAGCAGTTGGAGGCCACGGAAGGAGTGTTGTATGGCACTGAAGCTCGTTTGGAGGTTTCTTAACACAGTGTCCAATGAAGGGCCAGATTTGGGGGCTTGGGCAATTTGCTGCGGGGGGGCGCAGAGCTGTTGGCCGGGGTAGGGGTAGCCAGGTTATTCCCACTCCCAGCCATGTGTTGGTCAATGGGAGAGACACAGACACTAGAGTTTATCCAGAGGACAGGAGCCAAGGATCAGGTCAGGTGTGTTAGTGCTGGGATGGAACAAAAGGGGCAGGGCCACATACACTGCTCTAGCCTGTGATCATGGCATTCATGCCCTGAAATATATAATATATTGTTTATTTTCTCTAAATTACTTTGAAGATACTGAATTTATGATTTTACTTTCTCTAACATGTAAATGAGAATTTGTTCTTAACTGACATGCCTAATTAAATAAAGGCAAAGAAGATAATAATGGGAGCTCAATCAAATTCAATTTGACATGAAGACAATACTTGATATGAAGACAAAAAAATAAAATATACAAAAAAAACAGGCCTATATAATTGACATATCTCTCACTAGGAAGTTTTATACTCTCTGGGAAACATGTTGTACCTTATTACACATCTATTACAGACTCATAATGACATACTCATATTATGCGTTTACGGTCGAGTTTGGAGAGCAAACACTGCACATTATCTGTCGAGCGCAAACTGTCCCAACTGCGTAAACTTTCGATACGACTATCATAAATTAACCACCATGGAGGCGTGGACACACTTACTTCACTCCTCATGCTCTGTCCAATATTAATGTGCGTTACCGCGGGCGTTTTCACAAGCCTTGTCGAGTTGAACTGTACAGCAAAAGTCCTAGAGCCCGGTTAGAAAAATGAATTCACTTTAAATTCAGAACGGCAATAAACTACTAATTCGCATGAATAAAAACACAGCGCTGGAACAGACAGGCAACTGCCAACATTAAAACTCTCCGCTCCAGGTTTGAAATGAAGAGGACGAATCCACTGAGTTAGAGGGAGTCGTGCTACCAGAGGTTCTCAGTGTGAGTGAGTGATATCCCCGGGGAGGGAAAGGAGGACGAGAAGGAAAGGGGGATTATCCCGCTAATGTTTGTTTCCCGTGGGTAATGTGCGACACTTACACCGCTCTCTCTCTCTCTCTCTCTCTCTGTCTGTCTGTCTCTCTATCTGTCTCCTTCTTTACTCCCTCACACACACACGCGATCCCTGAACAAGTTTATATGAGGAATGCTCTGGCGGGCGGCACACACATACACGACTCACCACTGCTGCCAGTCTGTCTGACGTATGTTCAGCCAACATATGTGCCAAATAAATAAACCACCCGAGTCGGAGTACAGCTACATTTCCTTTCTGGTTTAGCATGCAGAGGAAACTTTGATCTCTTACCAGTCAATGACTTGCACATGTCCTTCTGTTCCATCAAAGCTTCAGTCGTTCTGCATGCGTTTCAGTCTTCGTTTCTGTCTCTCCGTTTGGCTTTAGCTCAATCTCTCGCTCTCGTCTGTGTTTCAATCCACGTTCTGTCAGTCTGTGTCTCAGTCTGCGTCTCAGTGTTCCGTCAGGGTGGTCTCTAAGGGCACCAGGTCCATAGGTTAACAGAGCACCTTGGAAAGACATAGACAGTATGAGACTGGGGCTGGTGCTAATATCATATATTCATATGTAGTTTATACACACACACACACACACACACACACACACACACACACACACACACACACACACACACACACACACAAACACACACAGAGACAATTCAAACAGTGAGACGCCTGCTTTTAATCTTAAACACAGATGATTAAACTCAAATGAACATACATTTTCAGTGAGTAATGTACTCTCCCTGCCCTGAAATACACAGGGCAAACAGAACGTATGTGGTATTGGTATGGAGCTCACTGGAGCTGTACAGTGGAAGCTATTGGAACTGCACCTGTTTACTAGAACTGTAGTGTTGAATGGGTGGATGGACTTACAACATGTCCTACTACTCTACAGCAGTAGGCTACTTCTATCTGCTCTAACCTACATTGCAGCTCACGCACACACAAACACACACACAAACACCAACATAAAAGCAAATAGAAGGTCTCGGGGGAGTGTTTTTACTGCAAATATGTTCCTGTTGTGTATGTCACATGGGGTTTTAGTGTGTTCCTGTTGTGTATGTCCCATGGGGTTCTAGTGTGTTCCTGTTGTGTATGTGCCATGGGGGTCTAGTGTGTTCCTGTTGTGTATGTGCCATGGGGGTCTAGTGTGTTCCTGTTGTGTATGTCACATGGAAGTCTAGTGTGTTCCTGTTGTGTATGTGCCATGGGGTTCTAGTGTGTTCCTGTTGTGTATGTGCCATGGGGGTCTAGTGTGTTCCTGTTGTGTATGTGCCATGGGGGTCTAGTGTGTTCCTGTTGTGTATGTCCCATGGGGGTCTAGTGTGTTCCTGTTGTGTATGTCCCATGGAGGACTAGTGTGTTCCTGTTGTGTATGTCCCATGGGGGTCTAGTTTGGTCATTAGTGGTCTAGTGGACTGCCCAGAGCGTTACACCTGCTATGAATAATGGATAAGCCTGAAGCAGACAGAAATATGGTTCCTTTTGTTGTGTTGCAGGATCCTGTTTCACTGATGGACCGGCACCATGGAAAAACTGTTGTAAAATTATCAAACTGCTAGGATTATACACCCTGAGAAAAGATGCTGCTGCGTTTGTATGCATCTCACCAGACAAGCCTGCTGTCAATGTTCCCTGTCACTTCCATCACTCTGGCTGACACACACACACACACACACACACACACACACACACACACACACACACACACACACACACACACACACACACACACACGTAATCAACCTCTTATTTATGAGAGACAGACCTGTTAACAACAAAAGGCACAGTAATCCCAGTATCATTTTAACAACAGTGAAAGGATGTCTCAACAAGTATAAAATGAGGGGGTATTTCTAAGCATGCTTTCAACTCATGTTCCATAGGACTGTGCTTTAACCTTATTCTCTCCTTCATAGATAGATAGATAGATAGATAGATAGATAGATAGATAGATAGATAGATAGATAGATAGATAGATAGATAGATAGATAGATAGATAGATAGATAGATAGATAGATAGATAGATAGATAGATAGATAGATAGATAGATAGATAGATAGATAGATAGATAAATAAATAGGTACTTTATTGATCCCCGAAGATAAAAACACAGGGCAGGTGTAAAATGTCAAAACGAAAATACACAAAAGACAGATACACGATACATGATACATAGAGCGGCAGTATGAAAAAGTATAAAAATACAAGAAGTCTGGAGTGCAAAAAAGCTATAAAAAGACATAGAATGGGTGGATGGCTGAATATGTACACTATACATTGTTACAGAGTGTTAGATGAAAAAAATAATAGATACAAATATTGCAAGGTGACATAGATAAATAAGGAGTATTTGCATGGTTAACTATACAGTCATGGCCAAATGTTTTGAGGATGACACAATTATTGGTCTCCACAAAGTTAGCTGCTTCAGTGTTGTTAGATCTTTATGTCAGTAGTTACTATGGTACACTGAAGTATAATTACAAGTATTCCATAAGTGTCAAAGGCTTTCATTGTGTGATATTGCGAGGGGTGAAAGTGAAAGAGGAGGCGAAGAATCAGAGATTATGTAACAGAAATACGAGATTTTAATAACGAAGACAGCAATACACAAAGAAGGAAACAATAACCCTTGAGGGGTGAACCAAACACACAGAGCTATAGGGTGTTACTGCCATCTTACCACGACCGCCGGTTAGAACGCCGGCGAGGAGGAATGCTGGAGAGGAGGTCCCGCAGCTCTGTGCAGGGCACTTGTTACACATTGACAATGACATTCAGTTTATGCAAAGAGTCAATATTTGCAGTGTTGACCCTTCTTTTTCAAGACCTCTGCATTCCACCCTGGCATGCTGTCGACTAACTTCTGGGCCACATCCTGACTGATGGCAGGCCATTCTTGCATAATCAATGCTTGGAGTTTGTCAGAAGTTGTGGGTTTTTGTTTGTCCACCGGCTCTTGATGATCGACCACAAGTTCTCAATGGGATTAAGGTCTGGGGAGTTTCCTGGCCATGGACCCAAAATGTCGATGTTTTGTTCCCCGAGCCACTTAGCTATCAATTTCAATATCAATTTTGCCTTATAGCAAGGTGCTCCATCATGCTGGAAAAGGCATTGGTCGTCACCAAACTGTTCTTGGATGGTTGGGAGAAGTTGCTCTCGGAGGATGTGTTGGTACCATTCTGTGTTCTTAGGCAAAATTGTGAGTGAGCCCACACCCTTGGCTGAGAAGCAACCACACACACATGAATGGTCTCAGGATGCTTTACTGTTGGCATGACACAGGACTGATGGTAGCGCTCACCTTGTCTTCTCCGGACAAGGTGTTTTCCGGATGGCCCAAACAATCAGAAAGGGGATTCATCAGAGAAAATGACTCTACCCCAATGACAGAGAAATACTTAAATAGCTAAAAGTGCGTATGATATAAGTGAGGGTAATAATAGTTTACTTAGATACAGACTGGTTAAATTAACAGGTAAGTTAATATTTTGCATGGTTAAATTAACTGTACAGGTAAATATACAGTTAAATCTACAGGTAAGTCAATATTTGCATGGTTACATTAACTGTACAGGTAAATGACAGGAAGAGATACTTAAATAGCTAAATGTGTGTAAATATAATTTAGGGTAATAATAGTAAATACCCTTAAAATACAGTCCTTAGTGCGCAGGGTTTAATTACAGATAAATGCACGCATTGCACATTCAATATACTAAAAGCAATGAAAAAAGATACAACTGACAGGATACATTCCTGAGTGAATGACTACATAAGTTCAGTCCAAGAATTACTTACAATATTGCACGTGAAATGATATAACAACTGTACATGAATATGTATATACAGACCTAAATGAATAAATAAATAAGTCCTGAGTGAATGAGTGATTACAGACCAGAGTTACTCACGAATGGATGCATAATTGTGTCACGACCGGGCGCATACACAGCCCAAGGTCTGTCACGGTTGGGTGCAGCGAGAGACCAAAACGCAGCGCAGGGATTGTAGTTCGACATATTTAATTTAATTTACTGAATATTCAATGATAATGTACGAACTACCAAACAAATAAAACACGATGTACAAACGTAACGTTCAAAAATGAAACACGATATACAAACGTAATAAAGCACACTTACTTCACCGGTGACTTGCGAAATATAATGACCCACACCCCGGAGTGGAACATACAAACCTATGTAGGATCCCTAATTAGAGACGATGCACTGCAGCTGCCTCTAATTAGGGATCCAACACAAACCACCACCAGAAACAGAAAGAATAGACCTGTCAGACTCTGACCATGGCTACATAGAGAAGCAAATAGGCTTCTCTATGGCCAGAGCCTGACAAATTGTTAAACTAGGTCCTAACACCCCAACAGTTCCAGGTCTATGTTGCCGACGGCACGGCACCCCAGTGAGGCATTAAATAGTCTAATAGACGCCGGCAGGAAGGACCTCCTGTAGCGCTCTCTGGCACTCCATGGTGGGATCAGTCTGTGACTGAAGGTGCTCCTCTGCGTCATAACCATGGCATGCAGAGGGTGGGTGATGTTGTCCATGATGGCCAGCAGATTGGCCAGGATCCGTCTCTCCGCCACCTCCTCTAGAGTGTCAAAGCTAATCCCCAGAACAGAGCTAGCCTTACTGATCAGCTTATTTACCCGAGAAGCATCACCAGCTTTTATGTTGGCGCCCCAGCACACCAGAGCAAAAAAGATGGCACTGGCCACCACAGACTGGTAGAAGGTATGCAGTAGTTTACTGCACACGTTGAAGGACCTGAGCCTCCTCAGAAAGTAGAGTCGGCTCTGGCCCTTTTTGTACAGCCTGTTGTCCATATGAACTCCCAGGAACTTGACCCAACCATTTCCACATCCATCCCCTATATAGGGACTGCAGTCAGTTGGGCCTTGGTTCTCCTGAAGTCCACCACCATCTCCTTTGTTTTGCTGATGTTGAGCTGAAGGTGGTTCATCCCTTTACTCATAGGCACACAAACTCTCACATACTCTCGCACACACACACACACACACACACACACACACACACACACACACACACACACACACACACGTAGCTTCCTGGTTCTGAGGCCAGAGTGTATGGCAGCGTTAGGGCAGTACCACCAGATATATTTGAAGCTCAGATACATTTCTAGAATTTCAGCCTTGACACAAAGCAGTCACACAGTACTGCAGTAATAGCCAGTCAGACAGTGGCTAACAGTAGCTATGGAATTATTGCAGTGTAATTGTATACAGTAGTTAGGCTTCTAGAATCTACACCACAAACCCTGCTTGTTAGGGATGTGACATGACTAACTAGACTGTAACGACGCAAGAGACCACAAGCTAAAGGCTACACTAAAGGCGTAAGGCTACTTATGATAAATACAGTTTATGGACAAGGTATGACAACAAAAGCATGGGTTGATGTCATATATTGTCAATAAACTGCTTACAGGGCAAAAGCCAATTTATGCTTGACCCGAAAATGGGGTCGGAGGCTTCGTATGGATGCATGCAGAGGCAAAATCAAACTCCATATTCTGCAGAGTGGTCACTAGTTGGAATAGCCACAAAGTCATAAAATCCGATTTTAAACCTAACCCTAAACTTAACCACACTGCTAACCCTAATGCCTAACCCTAACCTTAAATTAAGGTTTTTGAATTGAATTTTTACAATATCGCTCAGTTCTGCCTCCAGGACAAGACTCGTGACAATAAATGTCAACCTGCTTATATTTCAAAAAACAGGAAATAATCAGGCTCCCGAGTGGCGCAGCGGTCTAAGGCACTGCATCTCAGTGCTAGAGGTGTCACTACAGACCCCGGTTCAATTCCAGGCTGTATCACAATTCAAGTCATGATTGGGAGTCCCATAGGGTGGCGCTCAATTGTCCCAGGTTTGGCTGGGGTATGCCGTCATTGAAAATAAGAATTTGTTCTTAACTGACTTGCCTAGTTAAAAAACAACAACAGATTCAAGTCTCCATCTCAACCCCCCAAAAGTTAAAGAATAGGACTAAATTACAGTAAATCTAACTTTGTTTGATTTGATGTATTTTTGTATTAGATTTTTGGTTGAGATGGAGACTTAAATCCAAAAAAAAAAAAAAAAAAAAATATCAATTATTAAAGTCAGTGACACATAGTAGATCCAAGCAGATTATCTCCTTCAAATGTTGATATTTGTTTGCGTTGACAAGCAAACCCAATTCAATATCACTTTTGCAATAGAATAAATTGTTTATTAACTTGTTGACAAGTTAACAAATTATATATTGGGTTCATGTCTCCAACTCAACCAAAAACTTAAATGAAAGAATGGGATTAAGCCAGTTGCTCAGATGGAACTACCCAAGCAGTCGATACATCTCCTTTAAATGTTGATATTTGTTTGCACTGTCAACCAAACACAATTCGATATACATTTTGTAATACAGTTAAAGCTATCTTACAAACTAATGTAACATTCAACCTTAAAATGAGTAACAGCTGCATTGCCACATATTGAAGTTACTTGAACTATAAATGTATTCTATGTAATCACATAATGCATGCATATTCAAGATAGCATGCCTAGGTCATCACAGGTCTGTGCAGATCTTCACTATCGCGAACAGCATTGATCACTTGTCCTTTGTAGCTCAGTTGGTAAAGCATGGCGCTTGTAACGCCAGAGTAGTGGGTTCGATTCCTGGGACCACCCCCATGTAAAATGTATGCACGCATGACTGTAAATCACTTTGGATAAAATAGTCTGCTAAATGGCATAGATTACTATAATGTAATGTTAACTGCAATACAGGTAATTTGGTTCTGCTATTAAATGAAGCACAATGATAAGTAACACAATCGGTTGTATAAATAAACAAAATATCTGACACTGTATTCCCATTTGAATTTTGCTGTGCTTTTAAATAGTTGAAAGCACAGTGAAAGACATTTAACTAAAACAATCTGACATTGTTTTTCCATTGGAATTTGGTTGTGCTTTTAGATGGTTGAAAGCATAGTGATAACACATAGGAAAATCAACTAACTTTTGGCTGTCTTCTTTTTTGTGATTTTTTTTTAAATCTCATCAATCAATGTCTCAACAAAATATTACCCAATTATCCACTTTGAAATGCCGTGGTGTGCCCAGTGGGATGTAGCTATATACTGTAGCTTGCTACAAGTACAGTATGAGATTATAACAGTGAATTTCACATTGTTTTATGTCGTTTTTCATCGTCAAAATGTCACTATGTCTCTCTCCCTCGGGCCACTCCTGATTGACTCCTGCAACAGAGGCCATGCGTCTCGCTACAGGGGACAGGCAGACTAGGGGAGCGTTAGCCAACCACACACAGAGGTGAGAGAGGCTTGACTATGGGAGGCATTACAAGTCCATTAGATCTTCTTTTTTATGGTTTCTGTTCAGCAGATGAAGCCATACTACTAGCTGACAATATCATGAGAAAACATCATAGAAGACATCTCTGTTTTCATGTTCTCTAATCTGTCATGCAATGTTTCTAACACTGGAATAGCCCACACACTGCCCCATAGACAGACTAGCCCACACACTGCCCCATAGACAGACTAGCCCACCCACTGCCCCATAGACAGACTAGCCCACACACTGCCCCATAGACAGGCTAGCCCACACACTGCCCCATAGACAGACTAGCCCACACACTGCCCCATAGACAGACTAGCGACAGACTAGCCCACACTCTGCCCCATAAACAGACTAGCCCACACACTGCCCCATAGACAGACTAGCCGCCCACACACTGCCCCATAGACAGACTAGCCGCCCACACACTGCCCCATAGACAGACTAGCCCACACACTGCCCCATAGACAGACTAGCCCACACACTGCACCATAGACAGACTAGCCCACAAACTGCCCCATAGACAGACTAGCCCACACACTGCCCCATAGACAGACTAGCCCACACACTGCCCCATAGACAGACTAGCCCACACACTGCCCCATAGACAGACTAGCCCACACACTGCCCCATAGTCAGACTAGCCCACACACTGTTCCATAGGCAGACTAGCCCACACACTCTTAAATGCTCTAGCACACTCACAAACTCTTGTATGACTATGCGGCACACTCCTTTAAGCCCAAAACTCTAAAACTAACTTGAAACTCCAGAGGAGCTATGAATTGGTAAGAGTTTGCTTTGCGTTATACACACACACACACACTCACCAGTGCTGCTTGTATAATCTTCCGCAGGAAGGTTCCTTACAGCTCCAGCTGAGGGTCAGACCACTCTATTCTTTATCTCAGAAAAGAAGGGATGAAACTGAAGAAGGAGTAAAAGAAGAGTAAAGAGTAAAAGGTATGACGCCAGACCAGCTGGCTTAGAGGAGAGAACCCAGAGAGCTGGGTGACTGTGTTTGGCTCAGAGCTAACTGTACACTGTGAGGAGAGAGACATAACCAGTCCCCTAGCAGCACCCTGGAACACACATACACCCTGTGACCTCTCCAGTGCGTGCTGGTTGGGTGCGTGTCTGTGGCAGAGGTCTAGTCAGCGGTCTCTGTCACTCTGGGTATATTTAGATATTTTTCTCCAACTACACGACGACATACTGTTGGTGGTGTGTGTGTATGTCGCTGACACTCTGGCCTTTGTAGGCCTTGGCATAAGAGCCCAGGATTACTGCTCTAAATGCCTATGGCTCTTCACATTACAGAGAGAGAGAGAGGAGTGGGAGAGAGAGAGACGAGAGAGAGAGAGAGTGGTGGGGTTGGGAGAGAGAGAGAGACGGAGAGAGTGGTGGGGTTGGGAGAGAGAGAGAGAGAGAGAGAGAGAGAGAGAGAGAGAGAGAGAGAGAGAGAGAGAGATGAACACTGCCTAGATTTCAACACACTGAACATCTGCTAAAGGCTGAGGGTGAGTTTACACCTGTCCACTTCTCTCAGATCCCTGCAGATGAAGGAAAGGAGACGAGGTGACGACTGAGGAGAGGAAGCTACTAGACACACCTACAAAGTTCCTATAGGGTTAGTTTGAGGATACAGTGATTCTTGAGGACCAAAGATAACACACACGCATGCACATACACAATGATAACAAATAGTGGGCAGCACATTGGTCACAGCTGTGGGCATCTCTGTATGCATGAGAGCTCCGGTATAAACCTACTCTATAGCTGGTGGGAAGTTACACCTTCACAACTTTAATGGCTTCTCCACACCGATGACTTTACTGTACTTGGCTACGACCTACTGACTACACAGATTCACCACACACAGTCTGGAATTTACCATATATCGTACAGCTCATATACACTACAGTCCTGACACTGCGAATACTTAGTTTGAGCCTAAAGCTAAGCAGTCCTCAAGTCAGTCTGTCTGTCTGAGAGTTCAGCTCAGGTCCAGTTTGTTGTTACAGGAAAACATCAACACATCCAGGCTATTAACGAGTTAGTTGACAGATTTGTGTCGGTGGCTGTTTGCAGGTGTGTGTGTGTGTGTGCGCACACGTACTAGACAGTCCTGACAGACACACACTGACCACTGACACCCCTAATGCCCCCACCCTCAAGGAAAAGAAAGAGAAAGAGAGCGAGAAAGCAGTGGTAGAGAACAGAAAGCAGTGGTCGAGGAAGAGAAAACAGTGGTAGAGAACATAAAGCAGTGGTAGAGAACAGAAAGCAGTGATAGAGAACAGAAAGCAGTGGTAGAGAACAGAAAGCAGTGGTAGAGAACAGAAAGCAGTGGTAGAGAACAGAAAGCAGTGGTAGAGAACAGTGTTAGAGAACAGAAAGCAGTGGTATAGAACAGAAAGCAGTGGTAGAGAACAGAAAGCAGTGGTAGAGAACAGTGGTAGAGAACGGAAATCAGTGGTAGACAACAGAAAGCAGTGGTTGAGAACAGAAAGCAATGGTAGAGAACAGAAAGCAGTGGTAGAGAACAGAAAGCAGTGGTAGACAACATAAAGCAGTGGTAGAGAACAGTGGTAGAGAACAGAAAGCAGTGGTAGAGAACAGTGGTAGAGAACAGAAAGCAGTGGTAGAGAACAGTGGTAGAGAACAGAAAGCAATGGTAGAGAACAGAAAGCAGTGGTAGAGAACAGTGTTAGAGAACAGAAAGCAGTGGTAGAGAACAGAAAGCAGTGGTAGAGAACAGTGGTAGAGAACAGAAAGCAGTGGTAGAGAACAGTGGTAGAGAACAGAAAGCAGTGGTAGAGAACAGTGTTAGAGAACAGAAATCAGTGGTATAGAACAGAAAGCAGTGGTAGAGAACAGAAAGCAGTGGTAGAGAACAGTGGTAGAGAACGGAAATCAGTGGTAGACAACAGAAAGCAGTGGTGGAGAACAGTGGTAGACAACAGAAAGCAGTGGTAGAGAACAGTGGTAGATAACAGAAAGCAGTGGTAAAGAACAGAAAGCAGTGGTAGAGAACAGTGATAGAGAACAGAAAGCAGTGGTAGAGAACAGTGGTAGACAACAGAAAGCAGTGGTAGACAACAGAAAGCAGTGGTAGAAAACAGTGGTAGAGAACGGAAAGCAGTGGTAGAGAACAGAAAGCAGTGGTAGACAACATAAAGCAGTGGTAGAGAACAGTGGTAGAGAACAGAAAGCAGTGGTAGAGAACAGAAAGCAGTGGTAGAGAACGGAAATCAGTGGTAGACAACAGAAAGCAGTGGTAGAGAACAGTGGTAGACAACATAAAGCAGTGGTAGAGAACAGAAATCAGTGGTATAGAACAGAAAGCAGTGGTAGACAACATAAAGCAGTGGTAGAGAACAGTGGTAGACAACATAAAGCAATGGTAGAGAAAAGTGGTAGAGAACAGAAAGCAGTGGTAGAGAACAGTGGTAGAGAACGGAAATCAGTGGTAGACTACAAAAAGCAGTGGTAGAGAACAGTGGTAGACAACAGAAAGCAGTGGTAGAGAACAGTGGTAGAGAACAGAAAGCAGTGGTAGACAACATAAAGCAATGGTAGAGAACAGAAGCAGTGGTAGAGAACAGTGTTAGAGAACAGAAATCAGTGGTATAGAACAGAAAGCAGTGGTAGAGAACAGTGGTAGACAACAGAAAGCAGTGGTAGAGAACAGTGGTAGATAACAGAAAGCAGTGGTAGAGAACAGAAAGCAGTGGTAGAGAACAGTGGTAGAGAACAGAAAGCAGTGGTAGAGAACAGTGGTAGAGAACAGAAAGCAGTGGTAGAGAACAGTGGTAGACAACAGAAAGCAGTGGTAGAGAACAGTGGTAGAGAACAGTGGTAGAGAACGGAAAGCAGTGGTAGAGAACAGAAAGCAGTGGTAGAGAACAGTAGTAGATAACAGAAAGCAGCGGTAGAGAACAGAAAGCAGTGGTAGACAACAGAAAGCAGTGGCAGAGAACAGTAGTAGATAACAGAAAGCAGTGGTAGATAACAGAAAGCAGTGGTAGAGAACAGTGGTAGAGAACAGAAAGCAGTGGTAGAGAACGGTGGTAGAGAACAGAAAGCAGTGGTAGAGAACAGAAAGCAGTGGTAGACAACATAAAGCAGTGGTAGAGAACAGTGGTAGACAACAGAAAACAGTGGTAGAGAACAGTGGTAGACAACAGAAAGCAGTGGTAGAGAACAGTGGTAGATAACAGAAAGCAGTGGTAGAGAACAGAAAGCAGTGGTAGAGAACAGTGGTAGAGAACAGAAAGCAGTGGTAGACAACAGAAAGCAGTGGTAGAGAACAGTGGTAGAGAACGGAAAGCAGTGGTAGAGAACAGAAAGCAGTGGTAGAGAACAGTAGTAGATAACAGAAAGCAGCGGTAGAGAACAGAAAGCAGTGGTAGACAACAGAAAGCAGTGGCAGAGAACAGTAGTAGATAACAGAAAGCAGTGGTAGAGAACAGAAAGCAGTGGTAGAGAACAGTGGTAGAGAACAGAAAGCAGTGGTAGAGAACGGTGGTAGAGAACAGAAAGCAGTGGTAGAGAACAGAAAGCAGGGGTAGAGAACAGTGGTAGAGAACAGAAAGCAGTGGTAGGTGAACAGTGGTAGAGAACAGTGGTAGACAACAGAAAGCAGTGGTAGAGAAGACAGAATCGAGAGAGAGGATGAGAGAATAGAGGGATGTCTGAGGTGAGTGGGTGGGTGTTATTGTGTGATGGTAGAGGAGGTCTCTCGTCCAGTAATAATATTTTCTGGGGCGCTCAGTAAACCTTCTGGTTCTCTTTACACAGGCCTTATTGCTACTGACACTGTTTGTTTGTTTTTCATCACACATACACGCATATGAACTCAAGAACTTGTGTTCCCTTGTCCGCTTTCCCCTGTCCCCTCTCAGTAGCTTTTGGCTGAAGACATGTTTCCCGTAGAGTTGCTGGTTCAAGCCTCATTCCGGTTGTTGCCCCTAAATCGCTACACCTCCTTCACAGACTGGATGGCACTTCATGTTATTTTCCAATATGAAACCCTTCCTCTGGCAGCGTGGCTTTTCAATGGGCCATGTCATGTTTTAGTTACGAATAAACCAGTCAAACAAACTAGAGCTGTAATAAACCTGTGGTGTAGTAAGGTTTACTGGCAGTGTAGAGTAAACGATCACTCTCCTTTCCTCTCCTCTTTTCCCTCTGCCCTCCTTTTCTCTCTTGCTGTTTCCTGTCTCCCTCTTCTGTGGGGGGCATGAATAATGGCCACATACAGAGCAGTAGTTCTTGTAGTGGATTAATCAGTGAAGAGAATCACTGTCTGTACATGACGTTATCCCCCCAGCATTATACAAGCGGTAAAAGTTGAAAATACCAGTTACCAGGACAATGGCAACTAACTACAGTACATACATTTCAGTTCACTGGAGAATGTGTCTGGTCTGGGGCAGGGTTATGGGCTAGGGTTGAGCTGGTGTGTTGGGTTAGGCTGTGGGGCCCTGTAGGGTTTGGCTGGGGCGTTGGTCCAGAGATGATATTATGTGGGGTAGGGCTGTGGCTGTGGATCCACTCCCCAGAGGATATGGTTACTGTGATAACCATGAGCGTGTGGAAACTAATCTGCCCTTACCATGCTGCCTGGCATAGCTCACGTCTGGGTGTTTCACCAGATGCTCGCATCTCTTTCAGTCAATGGTGTTTAAAAAAAAGCTTACTACTTCTAAGTGCAGCTCAATTCATGCACTCAAACAGACACACACACACACGTCTAAGTGCAGGGGGGCATCTCAACAATGAGCAGGAAACCTTTGAAGTGTTAGCTCTATCCTGGGTCAGGCTGGGTCAGTCATAACAGACTGGAACAGCCATCAAGGACACAACAGGTGGATACACACCGACATGGCTACAAGCTGGGGCTGAGGGTATACGGGCCAATTTCCAGGACAAAGATTAAAAGCGTATTCCTGGAATAAAATACACTTTCAATGGCGATTCCAGGACTGGGTCTACAGTGCCTTTTTATTTTATTTAGTAGGATTAAAATTGATTTAATTGCAATTTTTCTATACAAAATACTCTGTCAAAGTGGAAGAACATTTAATTTAAATGTTTTTCCGGGTAAATATAAAGAGCTTTGCACACCTGGATTGTACAATATTTGCACATTATTATTTTTAAAATTATTAAAGTTCTGTCAAGTTGATTGTTGATCATTGCTAGACAGCCATTTTCAAGTCTTGCCATAGATTTTCAAGCCGATTTAAGTTGCCACTCAAGAACATTCAATGTCGTCCTGGTAAGCAACTCCAGTGTATTTGGTCTTACGTTTAAGGTTATTGCCCTGCTGAAAGGGGAATTTGTCTCCAAGTGTCTGTTGGAAAACTCCCTTGCCGGTGACAAGCATACCCATAATATGATGCAGCCACCATCATGCTTGAAAATGCGGTACTCAAATCAAATCACATTTTATTGTGATGTGATGTATTTGCCCCAAACATAACACTTTGTATTCAGGACAAAAAGTATTTGTCACAGCAGTATTACTTTAGTGCCTTATTGCAAACCGGATGCATGTTTTGGAATATTTGTATTCTGTACAGACTTCCTTCTTTTCACTTTGTCATTTAGGTTAGTATTGAGGAGCAACTACAATGGTGTTGATCCATCCTCAGTTTTCTCCTATCACAGCCATTAAAATGTAATTGTTTTAAAATCACCATTGGCCTCCTTCCTGGCAACTGCGTACAGGGTAGGGTGGATGGGTTGAGGGGTTGTAGGATGGTTGCATAGAGAATAACAAAGCCTTTAGTGGCCAAAAGGCTGTATTAGCATCGACAGCACCAGAGGGCTTCCACCATTTTAAACTTCATTGGCTGATCCCTCATGATGACCCTGTTGGAGTCATATCCAACCGGGTCATCAGGAGGGATCAGCCAATCGTGAAGAAGAAAAATGTACTACTTCAAAATGGAGATTGCCTCAATGGCACTATTCATGCTGTCACAGCCGCTATAATAGCACAGATACAAAGATGAGTCCTCTATCTATCTCTATGGATGGGTGTTAAATGTCCCTCCTTGCATTGACACATGCTCAGCTGTTCGGTAAGGGCAAACTGTCCAGCCAGAGTCACTCAGCAGCAAAGACACACACACACAAACGCGCGAAGACTCCAGAAATAAACTGCCCCAGCAACTCCATCTCCCCCTGTGGGCTACACACATCTGGCCTCAGAACCCTCAAACCCTTCAATTACCGGGAGGAAACTCCCAGAATCCTCCACCCTATCATCATCTGATTGGCTGGGGTCATTACCTAAGCAAACTGGGTAATCCAACATAAACCAGAGAAAAGATCCAAACTCTCCTAAAACATATGAGACGGGAACTTAATCTACATCAGCCTGCCTGGGGTTTAGGATGAAACCAAAATGAGAGGGAGCGTTCTGCTGTGAGACAGTTGAGCTCTCAGTATCATGTCTTTCACTGTATCAGCTACAGTCGTATTGAAAAAGTTTGGGCACCCCTGACAATTTCCATGATTTCCATTTATAAATAATTGGGTGTTTGGATCAGCAATTTCATTTTGATCTATCAAATAACTGATGGACACAGTAATATTTCAGTAGTGAAATTAGGTTTATTGGATTAACAGAAAATGTGCAATATGCATCAAAACGAAATTAGACATGTGCTTAAATTTGGGCACCCCAACAGAAAAATCACATCAATATTTAGTAGAGCCTCCTTTTGCTAAAATAACAGCCTCTAGACGCTTCCTATAGCCTCTAATGAGTGTCTGGATGAAGGTATTTTGGACCATTCCTCCTTACAAAACATCTCCAGTTCAGTTAGGTTTGATGGTTGCCGAGCATGGACAGCCCGCTTCAAATCATCCCACAGATTCTCAATGATATTCAGGTCTGGGGACTGGGATGGCCATTCCAGAACATTGTACTTGTTCCTCTGCATAAATGCCCAGGTAGATTTTGAGCAGTGTTTTGGGTCGTTGTCTTGTTGAAATATCCAGCCCCGGCTTAACTTCAACTTTGTGACTGATTCTTCAACATTATTCCCAAGAATCTGCTGATATTGAGTGGAATCCATGCAACCCTCAACTTTAACAAGATTCCCAGTACCGGCACTGGCCACACAGCCCCACAGCATGATGGAACCCCCCAAGTGTTTTTCTTGGAACGCTGTGTTCTTTTGCCGCCATGCATAACGCCCCTTGTTATGACCAAATAACTCAATCTTTGTTTCATCAGTCCACAGCACCTTATTCCAAAATGAAGCTGACTTGTCCAAATGTGCGTTCGCATACCTCAAGCGACTGTTTGTGGCGTGTGTGCAGAAAAGGCTTCTTCCGCATCACTCTCCCGTACAGCTTCTCCTTGTGCAAAGTGCGCTGAATTGTTGAACGATGCACAGTGACACAATCTGCAGCAAGATGTTGTAGGTCTTTGGAGGTGGTCTGTGGGCTGTTTTTGACCGTTCTCACCATCCTTCGCCTTTGCCTCCAATATTTTACTTGGCCTGCCACTTCTGGCCTTAACAAGAACTGCCTGTGGTCTTCCATTTCCTCACTATGTTCCTCACAGTGGACACTGACAGCTTACATCTCTGCGATAGCTTTTTGTAGCCTTTCCCTAAACCATAATGTTGAAAAATCTTTGTTTTCAGGTCATTTGAGAGTTGTTTTGAGGCCCCCATGTTGCCACTCTTCAGAGGAGAGTCAAAGAGAACAACAACCTGCAATTGGCCACCTTAAATACCTTTTCTCATGATTGGATGCACTTGTCTATGAAGTTCAAGGCTTAATAAGCTCACCAAACCAATTGTGTGTTCCAATTAATCAGTGCTAAGTAGTTACAGGTATTCAAATCAACAGAATGACAAGGGTGCCCAAATTTTTGCATAGGCTATTTTTCACATCTGATTTAATTTCATACAACTTAATATTGCTACACTAAAAATCTTTGTCTGGACAATACCCCAGTACTCAGCTTTTATTAGAAAATGAATGACATGCCACTGTGATCATTTTCTGTGACGACAGAGTAAATTATTATGCATCCTCAGAGGAGTGCCCAAACTTTTTCATACGACTATATCTAACAAGGATTCCTTGTTCAGGTTTATTATAACACATCTTTACTTAACAGGTATGAGATGATGTAACAGGGGTTCTTGCCTGCTTACCATACAGTCGTGGCCAAAAGTATTGGTCTCCACAAAGTTTGCTGCCTCAGTGTTGATGATGGCAATTTGCATATACTCCAGAATGTCATGAAGAGTGATCAGATGAATTGCAATTAATTGCAAAGTCCCTCTTTGCCATGAAAATCCCCCAAAACTTAATTTTCCACTGCATTTCAGCCCTGCCACAAAAGGACCAGCTGCCATCATGTCAGTGATTGTCTCGTTAACACAGGTGAGAGTGTTGACGAGGACAAGGATGGAGATCACTCTGTCATGCTGATTGAGTCAGAATAACAGACTGGAAGCTTTATAAGGAGAGTGGTGCTTGAAATCGTTGTTCTTCCTCTGTCAACCATGATTACCTGCAAGGAAACATGTGCAGTCATCATTGCTTTGCACAAAAAAGGCTTCACAGGCAAGGATATTGCTGCTGGTAAGATTGCATCTAAATCAACCATTTATCAGATCATCAAGAACTTCAAGGAGAGAGGATCAATTGTTGTGAAGAAGGCGTAGGGCGCCCAAGAAAGTCCAGCAAGCGCCAGTACCATCTCCTAAAGTTGATTCAGCTGCGGGATCGGGGCACCACCAGTGCAGAGCTTGCTCAGGAATGGCAGCAGGCAGGTGTGAGTGCATCTGCACGCAGTGAGGCAAAGACTTTTGGAGGATGGCCTGGTGTCAAGAAGGGCAGCAAAGAAGCCACTTCTCTGCAAGAAAAACATCAGGGACAGACTGATATTCTGCAAAAGGTACAGGGATTGGACTGCTGAGGACTGGGGTAGTCATTTTCTCTGAATCCCCTTTCCAATTGTTTGGGCCATCCGGAAAACACCTTGTCCAGAGAAGACAAGGTGAGCGCTACCATCAGTCCTGTGTCATGTCAACAGTAAAGCATCCTCAGACCATTCATGTGTGGGGTTGCTTCTCAGCCAAGGGAGTGGGCTCACTCACAATTTTGCCTAAAAACACAGCCATGAATAAAGAATGGTACCAACACATCCTCCGAGAGCAACTTCTCCCAACCATCCAAGAACAGTTTGGTGACGACCAATGCCTTTTCCAGCATGATGAAGCACCTTGCCATAAGGCAAAAGTGATAACTAAGTGGCTCGGGGAACAAAACATCGACATTTTGGGTCCATGGCCAGGAAACTCCCCAGACCTTAATCCCATTGAGAACTTGTGGTCAGTCCTCAAGAGGCAGGTGGACAAATAAAAACCCACAACTTCTGACAAACTCCAAGCCTTGATTATGCAAGAATGGCCTGCCATCAGTCAGGATGTGGCCCAGAAGTTAATTGACAGCATGCCAGGGCGGATTGCAGAGGTGTTGAAAAAGAAGGGTCAACACTGCAAATATTGACTCTTTGCATAAACTGAATGTCATTGTCAATGAAAGCCTTTGACACTTATGGAATACTTGTAATTATACTTCAGTGTACCATAGTAACTACTGACATAAAGATCTAAGAACACTGAAGCAGCAAACTTTGTGGAGACCAATACTTGTTTCATTCTCAAAACTTTTGTCCACAACTGTACACACTGCTGTTGAGTGAGGTATGTAAATTCAATCTCTGGTCCAATGCAGTGTTTGAGATATGCAACACCTCCCTCTAGTGATTAAAAGGAACAGCAGACAGTCACATACTGCCAGATAGACAAACCTGTTGCATCAGTGTGAAGTCTGCACCCATTTTGTCAAGAGATTACAGACAATAACAGAGGTTAAGAGTAGACGTCAGTCAATTTGGTTTATTATGTAAAATAAATAACAAAGAAACAATAATAATCTAATAAATTGTTATTAAACTACAAAATGTGGGTCTGTGGAACCTGTTTTCTATTTGCTGTTTAAACCACCATCCAGAAGTACTATTGAAAACTTTACCTGGAATGTTTCAGAGATGACCTGTAATATAATCTCTACAGTTTTCTGTAGGGTACGAATACACAGCAAGCTCATATATTCTGTTTTAAAACATAAAAGAACATACACTATATACGGTTTTAGTTCGATAAGACTTATTCTAAAAACACACAACATCCTTCAATGAAGACAAGAGCCACAGCAGCGCTACTGGGCCAGATGAGTCCAAATAGTCTACAGTGGCTTCCTAACCTCCTCTCCTTCACCTGGCTAGATCTTTTAAGTCAGTTTAGATGAAGGAAAGGAGACAAGGTAACCTCTCCAGCAGACCTGGGGGACCCCTCCATCCCACAGTGAATCTACAGCCTCAGCCTCCTAGCCAAGCCCTCAGAGCAGCAGCCCACCAATCAGGAGTCTCCAGTCATTATGGAAACAAACTCCTCCTGGTTGACTGGGAGAAAGAGAGAGAGAACTTTGTTTTGAACGCTGAACATCACTTTAACATTTTAAATTGATGGTTATTCCGCTGAATGCGTCTGAGTTTGTGTGTGCATGTATGCTATGTCTGCTCCCTGTGTGTGTGTACTTACTCTCTCCGTCTCCGTCTGTATCGAACTCATCTATCATGCTGCGTAACTCCTCATCTGTGATGTTCTCTCCAAGCTCTCTGGCCACACGTCTCAGGTTCCTCATGCTGATCCTCCCTGAGTCATCATCATCAAACAGCTTAAAAGCCTTCATGATCTCCTCCTTAGGGTCCCGCTCCAGCATACGGTATGTCACTAAGACAAATAACATGGATAAACACACACAGGGTTAAATGCAGTGAATAGAGTTGACATGATCCCTTACAGTACATGTCAGAGAGGCATGTATGCTCTATATATCATATTTTGTCCAATCATTCAGGGTCCCTACCTCTTCCACATGAGTACAGTAGACAGGGAAGAAGTGAAGGGAGGGTATTTATGAGGGGGAATACAGGAGGAGTAGGACGTGTGAAACATTAATAAAGGCACACAAGCCAACAAAAGGAATGTACACTAATATTAGACATGGAACTATTCAAATGTTGTGTAATTATACAACATGAAATTCAACACAGCAGGAACTTACCAACTTCATTAAAGTCATCAAAAGTTATTTTGCCGTTGCCCTCTCTGTCGTAATCTTTTAGTATCTTCAGCACATCCACTTTCTTCACCTCAAAACCCAGAGCTCTCATTGCCACCTGTGGGTGAGAGGAGAGAGTTAAGTATTATACGGTTACTGTCATATTAGACATCAAAAGGGGACACTAGAATACTAGACATCTTATAAGGTAACAACTTGTAGGTAGATGTTTACCTTGAGTTCATGGTAGTCTATCTCTTTGTCTTTGTCTGTGTCGAACAGCTCAAACGCCTCTTTGATTTCAAGCTTTTGCTCCTCAGTCAGCTCTCTCCTCTTCTTCCGCTTGGTTTTATCCAGTGCCAGCTCAGTCCTGAACATCAGTGTAAGTTGTTGTGTCAAAATAAAGAAATAGACTATAGGCACACTTCATTGAGACAGTACAGACATATATTACACTAACAGTTGCTAAGGTTCACAGGCACCGGTGGTTACTAGCTAAAAATAGCTAGCTAACTATCAAAAACATCTAACGTTACCTAGCTAACGTTAACTAGATATGCTCGCAACAAGGAAGCTAGCTGGCTGGTGCTAGTTTGTTTGACATTTCTTGCTAGGTACGTTTAAATACTTTGCTCAAATAACAAACGAAATACCTTAAAGACAGACTCATCATTGAAGTTGTGGCTATGTAGACCTAAAATGTCAAGAAAATCAGACATAAACGTGAACAGCCGGTAACAGGCACAAGGTAGCTTCCAAAATCACAACAAACAACCTTGTTAATCCGCGCCTGTTTCGCTGATTCCCATTGGTTGTTACATCATCGCTCCGCTACAAAGTCACTTTTGATTCGTCAAATGAAATATCGCGTTGCTGCACATTTTCCTCCAGAAAAGATGCATGTTGCACTCTCTGCCCAGTAGAGGGTGATGCATGTCCATATTGACAAGAGAAGCAGAGACCAGTGATGGAACATCCTTATGCATGACATCTGTTTCACACTCTTTAGACCCAAGTGAAGCAGGAGGACTGGTAGGCCTAAATTGCGACGACGAGACAACAGATGACTCATCAGGATTATTCATATCCTTGCTCTGTGAAATCAGTTAATCAGGATCAGTGTACTAACTTGATCTTCATATGCAGAAGACTGCATATTGATGATAGCTATTAAAGATGCGTACCACCACATGCCTATTACCAAATAACTTTGATTTTTTTGTTTGAAATATAATCAAATGTTGATATTTTTAGAATATATCTACATATATCACTCTGGATAACAGTAAGTAATAGTAGTAGTAGTAGTAGTAGTAGTAGCAGTGGTGGAAAAATAACCCAATTGTCATACTTGAGTAAAAGTATAGACACCTTTATAGAAAGTTACTCAAGTAAAAGTGAAAGAAAGACAGTAAAATACTACTTGAGTAAAAGTCTAAAAGTAGTTGGTTTTAAATATACGTAAGTATCAAAAGTAAATGTAATTGATAAAATATACTTAAGTATCAAAAGTTAAAGTATAAATAATTTAAAATGTCTTATATTAATCAAAGCAGACGACAGCATTTGAAAATGTACGGATAGCCAGGGGCACCCTCCAAAACTAGACATTATTTACAAAAGATGCGTTTGTGTTTAGTGAGTCTGCCAGGCCAGAGGCAGTAAGGACAACCACGTGTTCTCTTGATAAGTGCGCGAATTTGACAATTTTCCTGTCCTGCTAAGCATTTAAAATGTAACGAGTACTTTCAGTTGTCAGGGAAAATGTTTGGAGTAAAAAGTGAAATAAATTCTTTAGGAATGTAGTGAAGTAACAGTAAAAGTTGTCAAAAATATAAATAGTTAAGTACAGATGCCCAAAAAAGACTACTTAAGTATTTTTACTTTACACCACTGAGAAGTAGTAGTAGGAATATTAGTAGTAGTATTAGTAGGGTACATTATATACCGTAGCTGGAGGACTCCTGATATCAGCAGGAGTGATAAGTATACTTTTTTGTGTGTCTATCTGTTGTGGTCTTGTACTGTCTTTTTGCTAGTTAGGGCCATCTACTTTAAGTGCTGCCTGTCTTCCCAGTGGCCTACTTGGTGTGTGAACTGCTGACTGCTCATAATTTTCAGACAGTTGTTGACACATCAACCAGGATCAAGGGGCAGGGCAATTTGTGACTTGTTTTGGTAATTAGTGCGTGTATTGGATGGGGAGTGGTTTCAATTCTCTTAGGCAATCAGCAATTAGTCTCCCCTGGTTTCTCAGCGCCACTATAAGCGGTGGTCGTGTCAGTGGCGGTTTTGTCGCAAAACTAACTGTTCTGCCGGGTTGTTTGAGGAAGGCACCACACCACTCTCTCACTTGAGTATCTTACCTAGTTATTTACAGATTATCATTTATCATCTCATTTTGCCCTTTGTAGCTTTGGCAAGTATGTGTGTGTTTTCTATACCTGTTCACTCCTCTCCCTGTAGGCTTCACAAACGCTCCCCACCCCTTGGCTGCAACCCTTCTAATTTAGAGTCCCCTGCCCGCACAACCCATGTGGAATTCAGGGTCTCTGGCAGCATTTGGAACTGACGATCTGCGGTCAAGATCGGCGAGTTCATCTCAGCCTATGCTGCCCTTCAGTCCCTTGACTTTTTGGCCCAGAGAACACTGCTACTCCATCTGCTCTTACTTCATCTGACTATGTTTTCTCTCATTGTCCGAGAGCATCTGGTCATTGTGGTGGTGGCACGGGTCTACTCATTTCTTCTAAGTGGAGATTTTCTCTTTTCTCCCTCTCTTACCTGTCCAGCTCCTCATTTGAATTCCATGCTGTCACTGTCACATGTCCACTCAAGTCATAGAGGCTCTCCGAACTGCCAAAGCTGACTCTCTCTCCTCTGTTCTCATCCTCCTAGATCTATCCAGCTGCTTTTGACACGTGAAGCATCAGGTCCTCTTCTCCACCCTCTCAGGGCTGGGAGTCCCAGGCTCTGCACACTCTTGGATTGCATCCTACATGGCAGGCCGCTCCTACCAAGTGATGTGGAGAGGATCTGTGTCTGCACCACGTAGTTTCACTACTGGTGTCCCCCAGGGCTCTGTTCTAGGCCATCTCCTCTTCTCTCTATACACCAAGTCACTCCGTCATGTCCTTACATGGTTTCTCCTATCATTGCTATGAGGACGACACTCAACTACTTTTCTCCTGACCCTGGACAACATTCTGTCGTTCTGCTGCTGCAGGTTCATGCTCTACAACATCCGTAGTGTACGACCCTACCTCACACAGGAAGCGGCGCAGATCCTAATCCAGGCACTTGTCCTCTCCCGTCTGGACTACTGCAACTGTTGGCTGGGCTCCCTGTTTGTGCCATCAAACCCCTGCTACTTTTCCAGAACACTGCAGCCCTCCTGGTTTTCAACCTTCCCAAGTTCTCTCATGTCACCCCGCCCCTCCGCACACTCCACTGGCTTCCAGCCGAAGCTAGCATCCACCATGGTGCTTACCCACGGAACAGCAAGAGGATCTGCCCCTCCCTACCTTCAGGCTATGCTAAAACCCTACACCCCAACCAGAGCACTCCGTTCTGCCACCTCGGGTCTCTTGCTCAGCCCAGTCCAAGCTCTTCTCTGTCCTGGCACCCCAATGGTGTAACCAGCTTCCCCCTGAAGCTAAGACAGCGGAGTCCCTGCCCATCTTCCGAAAATATCTGAAACCCTACCTCTTCAAACAGTATCTTAAATAATCCTCCTTCCTTACCTCGACCCCCACCCCCCCTTCTAGCTCTGACTCTACTGATAGCTACGTTATTGAGGAAAATGTACTTTATATGCCTGTGATATGTAATAGCCTTAAGTGCCAAATAAAGTAACAGGGGTTGACCGTAACAGAGTTGACGATTTCATCTTAAATTAGCCATGAATACCCTTAAGAGGGTGAATTGAAGCTTTTTGTGTGCAACATGGAGGGGCAATTGAATGCAAACTTCACCTGTGATGGGTCAGTGTGAGGAAGTGGAGCCAGGCGCAGGAGATGAATGAACACTAAAGGGTATTTATTAAGCATCAGTGTAGTCCACAACAAGTGGAAACAACAAAACAATCGGGACACGATCGTGTCAGTACAATGTAACTCAACAGGTAACCACCTGGACAAAATAACATGGGCAGAACCCGGAAAAAAAATCACAGGAGTGTAAAATGAGCACAACCCGAGTGACAAACGCGTAACACCCTTCACCCGGACAATCAAAGACATGGAGGGAAACAGAGGAAATATATAACATGATAAATGAGGGGATGGGAACCAGGTGTGTGAAAAGACAAGACAAAACAAATGGAACATGAAAAAGGGATTGGCAGTGGCTAGAAGACCGGTGATGAAGAGCGCCGAAGCACGCCCGAACACGGGGAGGAGGCAGTTTCAGAGGGATTCGTGACATCACCCAAAAAAGTGAAATTGTTCAAACATTTCTAGCCTGTCTATCTACTGTATGTGTTATGCTCGACCCGCTCAGTTTTCCACCACAAAACTCCAGAAAATTAAAAAGAGTAGAACAAGCCCATCTGCTTTTACACTATGATTTGACTATTAGTTGTTCAATGTACAAAAAAATACATGAAAAGGAATAGTTTCACCATATTAAAACGAGAGTTCAGTTCACATAACAGGGTTTACCTTAAAATAAGTGACAGTTTTTTTAATAAACAGTTTTTTTTACCTTAAAATTAATCACTAATTACATGAAATAAATAATAATCTTCAGAAATGACTATCAAAGAAACACAATAACTAGGGCTTTATAATGACTTGGAGAAATGTTGGGGTTAAGCGAGTCTGTCACGACCCCTGCCGAAGTTGCCTCACCCCCTTGTTCGGGCATGCTTCGGCGATCGTCGTCACCGGCTTTCTAGCCACTGCCGATCGATCATTCATTATTCCATTTGTCATGTCTTGTCATTACGCACACCTGGTTCTCATTTCCCCTCATTACTTCATGTATATATGTTCCCTCTGTTCCCCCATGTCCTTGTCGGATATTGTTCAGTGTGATTGTGCATTCACCTTTGTTTATTCATCTTGAACAGTCGTACCTATTCCTGTTCAGATTGTGTCTGCGTATTTGGATATTAAATTTATCCTTGATTGCACGCTACCTCCTGCGCCTGGCTCTCTATTCTACTCCACGCATCACAGAGTCTTTATTCATATTTAAAAAAATCGGATTTATTGAATTCTCCACGTGGTCTATATTAAAGGGCACTTCATTGAATATAACAGGCTTTTAAAACCCAATATTGGTACACAAATTCTACATAAAATATTAAAGGGATTCAAAAGGCACTCATTTCGTGGAATGACCGTACATTCAAACCACTCACCCAAGAACTCTCTCTCGTTATCTGAATTTATCTGAGTTCCAATCTCTTTGTGAGTCCATGTCCTATTATTGACTTTATCAACAACTGTAAAAAAAATAATAATTAAACTGTTGCCTTGTCTGCAACAGGCTCTGACTTGGCATTAGATGCAGATCTAGGATCAGATAACCTTGACGAAAACCATTATAGGAGGAATTGCAAAACTGCTCTTAGATCAGTGTCTAGGGAGTACTTTATGTTGGCTTCCTATTCGTTTATCAGGTGAGTAAAGCGCTGATTGGATGATTTAGAAATGAATAGGGTGCGTGCTTCTGTTGGATTGTTATATAATCTGCTGTGCAATGTGGTATGTTGTTATCTAATAACAGTCTAATTACATTATCTATCTCTCTCCTATGCTCTCAGACAAGTACTGACTGTGCCCAGAGTTTTTTGTTTCACTGCCCTGGGTCACCACACACCCACACACAAACTCACACGCGCACACCCTGGATCATAAGGTAACATGAGGGGCGAGTGGGGGGCATGTGTGCTCCAGTGAGAGGCAAATAGGCCAGTGAATGTTCGGCCCTGAGAACATATTCCAGGACTTCCAAATATCTGTGTTAGGACATACAAATACACACACTTACACAACACACAAACACACACACACACACAAACACGTACTAGGTTGCCTTTCTGACTGTGTCTCCCCAGCCAGTTCAAACCGGTTTGTGTTTATCTATGGCACAGTAGCTGCTCCTGTAGAGCATCAGCCAAAACTGTACTCAAGTGACCTCACATCGTGTGTGTGTGTGTTTGTGTGTGTATGTGAGCGAGACTGTGTTGTGAGAGTGTGTGTATTTCCTGACACATACAGTATATTGGTGTGTCTGTTCTGAACACACCACATCTGAAACATAACAAGTTTCAAGTTTCATTAGTCGTATGTACGGGATACATGGTGTACACCGTCCAATCAAATGCTTACTTGCAGGTTCCTTCTCAACAATCCAACAACAATAAGAAATAATAAAATATAAGAATATGAACAGAAAGTGAATAGCTCAGTAGAATATAATATATTTTTTTGCTTAAGTATAATACAGGAAGGCACCATTTATAGTCCAATATTTACACGTGCTTTGGGGAATTGGAGATTGGGGGGAAAGTGTTTAAACTGTGCAGTATTTAGCAATCATAATAAGAGTCTGGTAGTAGAAGTTGTGGTGTGTGTGTGTGTGTGTGTGTGTGGTGTGTGTGTGTGTGTGTGTGTGTGTGTGTGTGTGTGTGTGTGTGTGTGTGTGTGTGTGTGTGTGTGTGTGTGTGTGTGTGTGTGTGTGTGTGTGTGTGTGTGTGTGTGTGTGTGTGTGTGTGACAAGAGAACAGACCCCAGGGGGGAAGCTCCGCCTTTTTCCTGTTGCAGAGATATCTGACTTCCTGACACACTACGTCTCAATATGACCACAACTACTACACTGTAGAACAGGGGTGTCAAACTCATTCCACGGTGGGCAGAGTGTCTGCGGGCTTTTGTTTATCCTTTCAATTAAGACCTATACAACCAGGTGAGGGGAGTTCCTAACTAATTTGTGACCTTAATTAATCAATCAAGGGTGGCACAAAAACCCACAGACACTCGGCCCTCTGTGGATTGAGTTTGAAATGTGCTCTCTCTCTATCTCTCTGTCTCTCTGTGTATATGTATCTGGGTCAGGGTGGTGACTAAGATATGATGAAACTCTAGCAAAGAATGGGACAGGCCTTGCTCAGATAGACAAGCCAGGGCCTTCCCCTATGTGTGGGGGGTTGGGAACGGTTCACAAGCTCACGTTTCAAAGATCTCTGTCACTCTATCCTGCAGTGCCCATTACAGTATTAGCATAGAGAGAGGTGTAGTGAAAGAGAAGGATAACTAGAGGGAGAGAAAGAAATGGCTAGAGAGAGAGAGGTAGAGAGAACAAGGGATGGATAGACAGAGATCAGATTAGTTGTAGTGTCAGAGATTACCGAATCTGTCCACACTACTGTGTCCACTGTCCAGACAACAGAGAGGAACTAAGTTAGTAGTTCACATGAGCCTTAGCCAATAAATGATCTCTGTGTGTGTGTGTGTGTGTGTGTGTGTGTGTGTGTGTGTGTGTGTGTGTGTGTGTGTGTGTGTGTGTGTGTGTGTGTGTGTGTGTGTGTGTGTGTGTGTGTGTGTGTGTGTGTGTGTTGTGTGTGTGTGATAAACTACTAGTAGGCTGATTTGAGCGCTTTGAAAAGTAAACATTCCTGGAACACATGACGCATGTCTGTTTTGGGTTGTCTGCCTGTAGAGCTGTGTGTGTGAGTGAGAGAGAGAGTTACAACACTGTATATATATATAAGGACATTTGAAATGTCTTTATTCTTTTGGAACTTCTGTGAGTGTAATGTTTACTGTTCATTTTTATTGTTTATTTCACTTTTGTTTATTATCTACTTCATTTGCTTTGGCAATGTTAACATACACTCACCGGTCACTTCACTTTTCAACTGCTCGTTATCGCAAATATCTAATCAGCCAATGACGTGGCAGCAACTCACTGCATTTAGGCATGTAGACATGGTCAAGACGATCTGCTGAAGTTCAAACCAAGCATCAGAATGGGGAAGAAAGGTGATTTAAGTGATTTTGAACTTGGCATGGTTAATGGTGCAAGACAGGCTGGTTTGAGTATTTCAGAAAGTGCTGATCTACTGGGATTTTCCCAAACAACCATCTCTAGGGTATATAGAGAATGGTCAGAAAATGAGAAAATATCCAGTGAGCGGCAGTTCTCTGGGCGAAAATGCCTTGTTGATGCAGAGGTCAGAGGAGAATGGCCAGACTGGTTCGAGCTGATAGAAAGGCAACAGTAACTCAAATAACCACTTGTTACAACCAAGGTATGCAGAAGAGCATCTCTGAACGCACAACACGTCGAACCTTGAAGCAGATGACCTACAGCAGCAGAAGACCACACCGGGTGTCACTCCTGTCAGCTAAGAACAGGAAACTGCTACAATTTGTGCGGGCCCACCAAAATTGGGCAATTGAAGATTGGAAAAACGTTGCCTGGTCTGATGAGTCCCGATTTCTGCTGGGACATTCAGATGGTAGGGTCAGAATTTGGCATAAACAACATGAAAGCATGCATCCTGCCTTGTATCAACAGTTCAGGCTGGTGGTGGTGGTATAATGGTGTGGGGGATATTTTCTTGGCACACTTTGGGCCCCTTAGTACCAATTGAGCATTGTTTAAACGCCACAATACCTGAGTATTGTTGCTGACCATGTCCATCCCTTTATGACTACAGTGTACCCATCTAATTAATGGCTACTTCCAGCAGGATAACGCGCCATGTCACAAAGCTCACATCATCTCAAACTGGTTTCTTGAACATGACAATGAGTTCACTGTACTCAAATGGCCTCCATAGTCACCAGATCTCAATCCAATAGAGCACCTTTGGGATGTAGTGGATCGAGAGATTTGCATCATGGATGTGCAGCCGACAAATCTGCAGCAATTGCGTGATGCTATTATGTCAATATGGACCAAAATCTCTGAGGAATGTTTCCAGGACCTTGTTGAATCTATGCCACGAAGAATTAAGGCAGGGTCCAACCTGTACCTAATGAAATGGACGTTTAGTGTATGTTTTCCATGCCAATAAAGCCCCTTGAATTGAATTTAATTGAGAGAGAGACAGAGCGTGTTGGAGTAGACAATGTTCCCTTGTCGTGTCTGGCTCTCCGGCTTTGGAATGGAAAAAGAGAGCTAGAGAGGGAGGGAGAGAGAGAGGAGAGAAAGAGAGGATAGAGGGAGAGAGAGGAAGAGAGGGAGGGAAATATAACAGGCAGCTCTCTCCAAACCCTGCTGTAGTGTACACGGTGATAGCAAGCCAATAACTCCAAACCCTGCTATTGAAAGCGGGACCAATAAACCTGCTATTAATCCACTGAATTAATTCTTACACAGTTCGCACGGTTTCTACAAAAAGGCTTCTTTATTTCAAACAAAGGAAGATCGTGAAAGCATTCAGATCAGTAATGGCTATAATGGCATCACATTCACAAACAGAAAAACGACAAATACAAAAATATATTGCACTTTGTATCAGTTTGGAAGTGAAGATCAACTTTGAACGACAATCTCGATTGGATTGATTTTGTTTTCAAAACCACAATTGACCTGTAAACATTTTAAAATGTATTTTTTTCTTATTATATTTTACATCTGGCTGTTTCTTTGCCTCTTATGTAAATACAGAGCTTCTTTCTGTGTCATATGCCCACATACTACAATCAAACAAGTGCTTAGTCTGGTACTGTATCTATGGAGAGTTTTAGTGAGGAAAGACACCTGAAAGACAGAGTGTGTGAGTGAGTGCTTCACAGATACACCAGTGTCTGTCTGACCACACACTAGTCATTTCACCATGTACCACATTCCCCATTCAGGAAACCCAAGACACACTAACACCTCTCTAAAAACATCTCCTTTCATTTGTTTCTTAGTTACTTGGTTCTTAAAGTCTGTGTTCGGTGTTGTTTCTAGTTAAGTAGTAATGGTGGTGAGAAGACAACGGACGTGTTCCAGCATATATGACCGTTGAGGAAGAAAAGCTGCGGAAGTTAAGTAGAAAAACAGTGAGAGAGGCATGTGCAAAATTCACTCTGAGGCTGGAAGAGATTCCTGACCACTGTTTCCAACAGTCCAACAGTGGATTATCTATTTTCTTAATCTTCTTCTCCTCTCCTTTCTAGTCTTAGATGTGCCATGTAATAGTCATATTTATCAGAAGCTGTGTCTAAGGACTACTTATTCTTTCTGACCAGCAGAGAACCGCAATGTTGGTCAGACTGAGGCGTCTCCTGGCCTCTCCACACAGTGTCTATCGTAGCTGACATCCCTGCATCTTTTTATCTATGTACCCAAGGAAACTAAGGATGAGATGCACTGTTGGCTCCAGTAGGGGGCTATAGCGGCGGCCATGTTGGATCCATCTGTAGATGACTGGCTCCAGTAGGGGGCTATAGCAGCGGCCATGTTGGATACATCTGTAGGTGTAGTTGTCTGTCTGCTCTGAGCAGGTCAGTGTTGTGCTCAGCGAGAGGGGCAGAGGTCGGGTCTCCTGACCTCCTGACCTCCACAGCCCGGCTCTGGGTTAGGGTCAACCTGAGGAACATCAGATAGATAAGATTATGCTAGTTAGACCTACAATAGTGTGTGTGCGTGCGTGTGTAAGCGTGTGTAAGCGAGGATGTGTAGGGTGTGTGTGTGTGTGTGTGTGTACCTCGGAGTAGAGCGGCGGGGGCTGATATCTGAACTCTTCGATGTAAGCGCGCAGTGTTCCCTGATCCTCTCCGTTGACCTCTGACCCCTCACAGCGCTCCAGACAGCCCCACCTCTGCTCCTCTGTCACCACCAGGTCACTGTAGCTGGGGGGAGCTGTGAATACATACACAGCATAGGATTAACTTGGAAGAACACACACAAACACACACAAACAGTACACAAACACACAGTACACACACACACACAAGTGTATGTCGTACCCTCAGGTCTCTCTGGCCAGCTGATGGTGCTACAGTAGCTGCTGATGCTGCTGGTTCGATTGGTGAATGCGTGGAGCGGGATGGTCCCGATCACCAGCGGCAACGACAGAGACAGGTTCAACCCCCCAGGGATGTCCACATACACCTGGATGAGAGAGAGAGAGAGAGCGAGAGAGTGAGAGAGCTTGAGAGAGAGAGCGAGAGAGAGGTAGATATTGTCTTATTGACAGCCCACCTACTCATTCAAGGGGTTTTCTTTATTTTGACTATTTTCTACATTGTAGAATAATTGTGAAGACATCAAAACTATGAAATAACACATATGGAATCATGTAGTAATCAAAAAAGTGTTAAACAAATCAAAATATATTTCAGATTTTAGATTCTTCAAAGTAGCCACCCTTTGCCTTGATGACAGCTTTGCAAACTCTTGACATTTTCTCAACCAGCTTCATGAGGTAGTCACCTGGAATACATTTCAATTAATTAACAGGTGTGCCTTAATTTGTGGAATTTCTTTCCTTCTTAATGCGTTTGAGCCAATCAGTTGTGTTGTGACAAGGCTATGGGGTATACAGAAGATAGCCCTATTTGGTAAAAGACCAAGTCCATATTATGGCAAGAACAGCTCAAACAAGCCAAGAGAAACGACAGTCCATCATTACTTTAAGACATGAAGGTCAGTCAATCAGGAACATTTGAAGAACTTTAAGTTTCTTCAAGTGCAGTCGCAAAAACCATCGAGCGCTATGATGAAACTGGTGAAACACTTTTTTTTGGTTACTACATGATTCCATATGTGTTATTTCATAGTTTTGATGTCTTCACTATTATTCTACAATGTAGAAAATAGTAGAAATAAATAAAACCCTTTGAATGAGTAGGTATGTCCAAACCTTTGACTGGTTCTGTATTTACCATTCTACCATATTAATACATGTATTACCATATAAACTATACAACATATTATACTTCCTCACCACCAGTGAGTACTCCACTCTGATGAGTGGACAGTCCAGGATGGATGGGGACACCGGGGGTATGTGGAGCAGTTTTCCATCCCAGCTCTGGCTCTTCCCCTGGGGTAGGGTGTCCCCACGCAGGGCTGCCATCTGCTGCTGGAGCTGCCTGGCCTTGCCCTTGGCGAAGTAGGTCTGGGTCTGGCTCAGTGCTGCCTTGGGCACCACCACCCTGGATGAACAGTTCTCCACCTCTGCAAAGATCTGGATGGACTCACCTAGGAGAGGAGAAGAGGAGGCTGTGAAATGGGGGTGGTATGGGAGGGGGGATGGGGCTGTGTGTGTGTGTGTGTGTGCGTGTGTGTGTGTGTGTTACTCACTCACCTGGCGTGTATCCCTTTCTCTCTATCTTGGCGCTGAGTGAGATGGGTCCCGAGGCACAGAACCAGCAACACAAGGTCTTGTCCTTAGTGCCAGCTTGAGGGGCCTATACACAGAAATGTCACAAAAACTGTGAGAATGTCAGATGTGTGTGCATGCATGTGTGTTTGTGTGTGTATCTGTGTGTGTACTCTACAGTACTGACCAGCAGCAGTGGTGTGTTGATATCGATGTGTTCAAACACAGTGAAGTCTTTCTTGACTTTGAAAGGCAGCAGCCATGGTCTGTAGAGCTCTGCTCTAACCCAGTACCTCACACTGCCGTGCTTCCCTTCAAACGATGTGGCCAGGGGCCTGAGAGAAGGGGAGTGGGGGGGAGAGGGGGAGAGGAGACGAGAGGGGGAGAGGAGAAGAGATGGGGAGAGGTCTATAGGATTAGACTACCTACAGTTCTATTTTTAGATAAGATTCCATATTTGGGGTACGGATTTTATGTTATAGCTGTTATAGCTGTGTGTGTGTGTGCGTTTGTGTGTGTTACATACATCTGTGGTAGCAGGAAGCTAAAGGCGAATTCGTGTAAGCCTGTGTTGAGAACAGTGAGGGCCTCCTCTGGACTGTCCTCATCTGAAACACAGGAAAACAAGATTCCAAATACCATACCTGACACACACTAGTCTACACACACTGTATACACACACATAGACACGCACCCACCATTCCATTTCATTGTTTCACGTTGTGCTTTCAAGTTGCCTAGTGCTTTCAAGTGCCTCATTCCAAGTCAACACCAAGAAAATAAACCCAGTAATAAATACTCTACAACACAAAAGCGCACATCATTTATTTTCTGGGGGAAATAATGACTGACAAATTCACACATAATAAATGCTTTATAACACATACAACCCAATCATGGTATTTCATTTGAATGCTACCCATTATGTCAAGTCATAAATGCATCAAATACAAAATTTCTTGTCATTTCATCCATGAACACTTCAGACAGTACAGAGCAGAGCAGTGACATGGAGACACACCCAGACCGAGAAAACATATATCCCCTTTCACTTCCTCAATCTGTTAATGTATACGTTGATGTGTGAATCTCTGATCATTTATTTTCTGCCACCTCAGCAGTCCTGCATGTTCTCTTTTGCAGCTGAGAACATTGTGGAACATTGTGTGTGTGTGTGTGTGTGTGTGTGTGTGTGTGTGTGTGTGTGTGTGTGTGTGTGTGTGTGTGTGTGTGTGTTGTTAAGTCACACCGGCAGCGCGAGGAGAGCAGGAGCAGACCGGTATGAACCAGAATGAGCAGCGGGTTTTCAGCCTGATACTCCAATGCATACATACTTAGCCTCCCATTGGAAGAAAGCTAACTTGGTCCCGCCTCTCCACCAAGCCCCTTTATGAATGACCATGTGTTCTGTAATATGGAAGAATCGAGAGAAAGAGAGCGAGAGAGACATGGACAGAGAGATAGAGAGGGTAGTAGAGAGAGAGAGAGGGAGGGAGCGATACTCAGAGGCAGATGGGGAGGGAGAGAGAGAGCTTTCACCCAAAATCCTCATACCATGCAGCAGTAAAGACAGCCATGTTATTCTTACAGACAGACAGACAGACAGGCAGGCAGAGAGACAGACAGACAGACAGACAGACAGACAGACAGACAGACAGACAGACAGACAGACAGAGCTAGACTCTAGTATTTGAGAGAAATGAAGAGGGACTCGAGAGTAGGTACATTCATGCATCTTTATTAAAAACCAACAACATATTTTATTTGACAAAGTCAATCATTCAACACACAAATACAATCAGGGTTATTACAGTGCAACAAAACAAGGAAAACATCAATCATAAACTAATAAACGCTATACGTGAGCAACAACGGAGATCGAATCAGTGTAGACGGCAGGCACCTCTGGTCCTGGAGAGCTACAGGGTGTGCCACCTTTCGATCCAGCCCAGCACTAACACACCTGGGTCAAATACTCATGGTCCACTATTTAGAACACTGTTGCTTCGATCAGGTGAGTTAGTGCTGGGCTGGAAATAAAAAGCCTGCACACCATGTAGCTTTCCTCAGGTAAACAGATTATCAGCACATACATGACATCATTTACCAGCCAGCTACATAACAAACCCTACCCTAACTGATTAACACAGTTTTTTTCATAAAAGCTATTCTGAACTAAAGGGACCCGGTAGGTTACGTTGCCAGTCGCTGAGAAGGCAACCAGTCTTCTGTTGAAGGTCTTGGTGATGTCATATTGTGATGGATAAATGTTCTCGAGAAAATATGACTTCAGCTCTCACATTACCCTGGCAACAAGAACCTGATTCGCCCATGCAAAGGTGCATTTACTGCCATACGAGATATGAGCTAGGACTTGTTTGTATTGCTGTGTTATGTCAAGAGTGTATTTTTATTGCAGTGTATACTAACTATGGGATTGTTTTTCTTTCAAATGGAAAAATAAAGTGTATCCCTTGGTGTTGTTATGCCCTGTAAAGATGCTAAATAAATCCTAAATGTATCAGTTTACATGTCCCACTAGACCAGATATTATGCAAATATCACTGGGACTGTTGTTATTGACTAAAACTGAACCTCAGTAGCCTAGTAAGGTAGCGGGCACTACTGTAAATGGCATCTTTGGTTAATGCAATTATACATTTCTTAATAGTAACTGTTGATGTAACATATCAGTTACGTTTTGTGTTAGGCTAGTTGTGCAGTACACAATGGAAATATTACAGCAGCAAATTTAAGACAAAGTTGCATGCTTTAGAATTTTTATTTCCTCAGATGGAATGATGTCATCCTAGACACATATGGCAGTTTAGACCAATCAGAGGCGAAAGAGGTGTGGCCCCTCCACGCGCCCCCCTTCCCTCAGCCAGTTTGTGAACAGGTTTGAACCGCTTCTAACAAAGGGAGTAAACTTCAGGATGTCGTTAGCGAAACAATGTTCCTGATAAAAATTATATAACAAAAGCAGTAATAAACCTAAAACAATATTCGAACTTTAACCACTTTCGGTTAGATTAGACCTCGCTCATGGCAAATTATGACAAAAGTTAGAGGTTTCTTGACTCCGCCACATACAAGGCATAGAAGGGTTTACAAACTTAAATTCGAATAAAACACAATTACTGTATAATCAGTAATTGTAATGTGTCAAAATAAGACTTCAATTGCGCTAATATTTATGTCGGATCAGGCCTATTAAAAATACTAAATTGGATGCGGAAGACTTATTCATTGCAGCGTGACTATCCTTTGTCGCATCAGGACCACTATGCCACCTGATTTAAGAGCTGTCATTTGTTCCAATGAATGTGTGATGTGTGTTACGCAGTTTGTCAAATTTAACCCATCATCATTAATGTAACCTACACATGGAGTAAGCTATAATTACCAACAATGACAGAGCTCCATAACATAGCTGAAATCAGATAATTCGGAACAACCGGAACTAGGCCTTTCCATATACTCTCTTTCAATTTTGCCAGCACATCTCCGTGAGAATGAGTGCGTAATTATGATGTGGTTGTCCCTTACCTCTCTCCTCTCCTATTAACGTGTCGCTATGGTTTAAGTATTCCACCTCCTCGGTGTAATTCTGAGTGTAGGCAGTGTTGGCCCCGGCGTTCCGGGACTCGGTCCACCGCACCTTGGCTACTCCTCTGGCTATTATATTCAGCGTTTTGACGCGAATCTCGCCGGTGACTTCGATTATCACCCTCCCCGAGACCGAATCCCCGCCGGAGTAAACGGGGACGTTGTTGTCGTTGAGATAGTCGAAGCAGACCGCTAAAGTTTTCACCTTGCCCAGCACCATGGTGTTAGAAAAATAGCGTCTATGAAAATGGAGAAATCATAAGGAATCCTCCCCACACACACGGCCCACGGCCCCTCGCTTTTTGCTCAGCATAGAGGATGCGCCCTGCGGGCTTGGTCAGTGGTCCTCTCGCTGGCGGTTCATATGGGTGTCAGAGGTTCAGGGTTACAGCAGGGGCTAAAAGCTGTCATCCTCTATGTGCGTTCATTTCTATGGTCTCCTCCTCCACTTTCTAGTATGAACAGCTGCTTCGTGTTTCAGTCCTCTTAAAGGAGCCTCTGAGCCATAATAACCTTATTGGGCATGTGCGCACAATTACACATTCGTTCATCCTTCCGCATGTTGCTGAGTTGAGTTCATATAGATAGGCTACAGATATTGGACCAGCTTCCCAAATCCAAAACCGAAAATTCAAACCTTAGATCAGTGTTGCGGCAATTTCATCCCTTTTGGAGTGGATAGGCCTACAGTTTCCACAACTGTTGCTATTTCATTAACTTGTCACATTATTAAAGAGTTGATACATTATGGACCTTCAACCCTTCCTTTGCTGTGTGCCTACCCTTATTGCCGCTGTTCCAAATTTTCATTTTACATTTGGTCTAAAAAGTGGTTATGATGAAAGTCCTGCTGGATACATGAACCTTCCTACAGAAAATTACAACACTATGGTCCCTTACTGCCATCTACTTGTGAAAAGAAGAACACTCTGGTAAGCGTTTCATGATTGTCAAATTATACTGAACAAAAATATAAACGCAACATGCAACAATTTCTAATATTTTTCTGAGTTAGAGTTCATAGAAGGAAATCAGTCAATTGAAATAAATACATTAGTCCCTAATCTATGGATTTCACATGACTAGGCAGGGGCGCAGCCATGGGTGGGCCTGGGAGGGTATAGGCCCACCCACTTGGGAGCCAGGTCCAACTACTGGGGAGCCAGGCCCAGCCAATCAGAATGAGTTTTTCAACACAAAAGGGTTTTATTTCAGACAGAAATACTCCTCAGCAACCTGGTCTCAGAGCATTTAATATTATTCTGTACGTAAACCCGAGACACTCTATTTCATATGATATGTTACGTTTCATATGGTATGTATTAATTTGTGGAGGTCCATCACCCATTTCGTATGATATGTTACAAATTTCAATTCGTATTATATGTTACGAATTTACCGAACTTACAATATGTTACACATTTGCAAAAATGTATGATATGTTACAAATTGTAGCTAGGTGGCTAACGTTAGCTACGCTAGGGGTTAGTTGCAAAGTTGCAAAAAAGTAATAAGTAGTTAAAAAGTGGCTAATTAGCTAAAATGTTCAAGTTGCCTGTGATGAGATTCAAACTTGCAACCTTTGGGTTGCTAGACATTTGCTTTATAGAAATGCAAATAGAAAGTGTATTATCTGAATATGGAAGTTTATCACAGCTAGATAATTTCCTGGTACTGTGCTATGTATTAAACACACTCATAGCAGGCTCATCCACGCCTACTGTCTGACACCTCTCTGAAAGCACTATGAAGGAAAAACACAGGGAAGGAAAATGACATTTAACTAAAATAATCAGAAATGAAAATAGATATTTCTGAATACTTTAAACATAAATACTTGTATGCCTTAAAAACCTTTGATTCATCAATTGAATTGTATTTCGTTGAGAATGTATGCTCGTCTTGTCCAATGAGCATAGTAGTATTGTTGTCTATTGAGAACTGAGTGCACCATGACTAACCCATGACAGGTCAATGGCAGGTTCATGACTGGTCTGCATAATATTAAATGTACAACACAGTAAATGCAGTCAAGACAGACTTTCAGTCTGACATAGAAATAATGGTACGCTGTCTGTGCTCTTTCTTGGTTTGGATTTTTCCACATTCTCAACATTGAGCACTATCTTTTCAATCTGTTTTGAAAATACACAATACTGTGTCCTTAAGTAGTCCCTAGTTATATGTTATGCCTTGTTCCCTTCCTTCAGGGAACCAAGACCATTGTCAGAATCTAGATGATTTCAAACCATGAAATACTCATATATCCTCTTCACAGGTTTCCCCTTCACCCTTGTGAGGGCTTGGTTGTGCTAGGCCTAGTACTCCTACCAGGGGGGGGATTGAGAGGCACACAAGCAAGTCCTCACACCCTAGCTGGGGTATGAATGATCCCCAATCAGAGACAGCTGTCTAGCGTTGTCTCTGATTGGGGAGAGTATTTAGGCACCTTTCTCATCCACCTGTGGGTGGATCATTGTTTGTTTCTGTTTGTCTGCATGTGGCAGAACTCAGCAAGTCACCGTGTTTTGTTGTTTAGTTTAGTTTTCTCTCTCCTTCTTTATTTTTGAATGCTTTGTGAGTATATCTCATTCATAAATAAAAAGGATGTCACTCCATCAGCGCTCCGTATATCGTCCCTTATATACGCACCGTGACAGAATGATCCACCATCCTGGGACGCAACGGAGCCTGACATTGGGAGATATCCTCCTCGGTATGGGGAAAATTACCGAGGAGGAATACTCCCATTATCGTGCGGTGGAGGAAGGCTGGGGTCCGGAGCAACGGCGCCGACGTCGGGGAAAGAGTCAGCGGGCCAAAAAAGCAAGGGACCAGCCTGGAGCCCAGAAAACCCCCCAAACGGATTTTGGGGGGGGGGCTATGGGGGTGGTCGGGGATTGAGGGAGAAGAGCCCCGACCACTGCACTCGTGGGGGTTCCAGGAGGAGCCCCTACAGCCATGGGAGCGGAAGTACAGAGAGGAGTCGGAGGAAGACGACGATGTGCTTCTGTTCCCTCACTCGTGGGGGTTCCCGGAGGAACCCTCACAGGATGGGGATTGGCGCTGGAGAGACTACGACAGCAACAGTCTTAATCCAGTGCCAGTTCCCAGCCCGGTGCCTTCAGCGCCGGTCCAGAGTCGGAGGAGGAGGAGACCGACTCAGCGCACCCAAACATCGGTGCGCAACAAAAGACCGGTGCGACCCGTGCCAGCTCAGCGCACCAGCCAAACGGTGCGTCTGCCCAGTCCGGTACGCCCAGTGCCGGCTCCTCGCACCAGACCTCCAGTGAAGGTCAGCAACCCTGAGCCTCCAGTGAAGGTCAGCAACCCTGAGCCTCCAGTGAAGGTCAGCAACCCTGAGCCTCCAGTGAAGGTCAGCAACCCTGAGCCTCCAGTGAAGGTCAGCAGCCGAAACCTCCAGTGAAGGTCAGCGGCCCGAAACCTCCAGTGAAGGTCAGCGGCCCGAAACCTCCAGTGAAGGTCAGCGGCCCGAAGCCTCCAGTGAAGGTCAGCAGCCCGAAGCCTCCAGTGAAGGTCAGCAGCCCGAAGCCTACAGTGAAGGTCAGCAGCCCGAAGCCTCCAGTGAAGGTCAGCAGCCCGAAGCCTCCAGTGAAGGTCAGCAGCCCGAAGCCTCCAGTGAAGGTCAGCAGCCCGAAGCCTCCAGTGAAGGTCAGCAGCCCAAAGCCTCCAGTGAAGGTCAGCAGCCCGAAGCCTCCAGTGAAGGTCAGCAGCCCGAAGCCTCCAGTGAAGGTCAGCAGCCCGAAGCCTCCAGTGAAGGTCAGCAGCCCGAAGCCTCCAGTGAAGGTCAGCAGCCCGAAGCCTCCAGTGAAGGTCAGAAGCCCGAAACCTCCAGTGAAGGTCAGCAGCCCGAAACCTCCAGTGAAGGTCGTCTGCTTCGCTCCAGTGCCGGAGCAGTCCGCTCCACCGGTGCCCAGTCCGGGGCCGGTCGTCTGCTTCGCTCCAGTGCCGGAGCAGTCCGCTCCACCGGTGCCCAGTCCGGGGCCGGTCGTCTGCTTCGCTCCAGTGCCGGAGCAGTCCGCTCCACCGGTGCCCAGTCCGGGGCCGGTCGTCTGCTTCGCTCCCGTGCCGGAGCAGTCCGCTCCACCGGTGCCCAGTCCGGGGCCGGTCGTCTGCTTCGCTCCAGTGCCGGAGCAGTCCGCTCCACCGGTGCCCAGTCCGGGGCCGGTCGTCTGCTTCGCTCCAGTGCCGGAGCAGTCCGCTCCACCGGTGCCCAGTCCGGGGCCGGTCGTCTGCTTCGCTCCAGTGCCGGAGCAGTCCGCTCCACCGGTGCCCAGTCCGGGGCCGGTCGTCTGCGTCGCTCCAGTGCCGGAGCAGTCCGCTCCAGTGCCGGAGCAGTCCGCTCCACCGGTGCCCAGTCCGGGGCCGGTCGTCTGCGTCGCTCCAGTGCCGGAGCAGTCCGCTCCACCGGTGCCCAGTCCGGGGCCGGTCGTCTGCGTCGCTCCAGTGCCGGAGCAGTCCGCTCCACCGGTGCCCAGTCCGGGGCCGGTCGTCTGCGTCGCTCCAGTGCCGGAGCAGTCCGCTCCACCGGTGCCCGAGCCGGGGAGAGACATCAGCCCCTCTCCAGGGTCGAGGGCTCCCACACCAGGGTCCAGACAGGACTTGGTGAATGGCGGGAGTACTGAGGGGGGAACCATCGCGCCGGGGTCCGGACCGGACCGGGCGTGCAACAGGGAGGTAGGAAGAGAGCAGCTTTCACTGCCTGCGTCACGCCCGAGGCCGGAACCGGAGCCCCCACCAGCAACCACCTCAGTACCCCGCCATTTCCCCCCTGGTATTGTGGATTTTTTTTGTATTTTTTTTTTTCCAGGAGGGGGGATTCAAGTGCGATCGGGAGCCCGCACCTTAGGGGGGGGGGGTACTGTGAGGGCTTGGTTGTGCTAGGCCTAGTACTCCCACCAGGGGGGGATTGAGAGGCACACAAGCAAGTCCTCACACCCTAGCTGGGGAATGAATGATCCCCAATCAGAGACAGCTGTCTAGCGTTGTCTCTGATTGGGGAGAGTATTTAGGCACCTTTCTCATCCACCTGTGGGTGGATCATTGTTTGTTTCTGTTTGTCTGCATGTGGCAGAACTCAGCAAGTCACCGTGTTTTGTTGTTTAGTTTCGTTTTCTCTCTCCTTCTTTATTTTTGAATGCTTTGTGAGTATATCTCATTCATAAATAAAAAGGATGTCACTCCATCAGCGCTCCGTATATCGTCCCTTATATACGCACCGTGACAACCCTGCCTTTCAGAGGCTGCTTTTCCTCCTAGTGTTGCTGTGTTTCTTCCCCTTCTGCTCTGGGATCGCCTGGGCTCAGAGGGAACTACCCTATGATATCATCTCTCTCAACCAATCAGAGGAAGCTACACCAGGTGCCCCAGGATATCAGCTGGAATGCCGCACGGCTCGAACTCTCCTCCAACTGTATCTCCAACTCTTCATTCTGGAACCTCCGAAAGCTGACCTTCCTCAACCTCAACAACATAAACTCCCAGAAACACCCTGTGTCGATAGAGGACCAAACATTCTCCATGCTGGATCAGCTGAAGATACTGTTCATCAACGGTAACCACTTTCACAGAGTGCAGAGGGGCCTACTGTCTGGGTTGCAGATTCTGTTTCTGAGGTCCAATGACAAAACTCAAACGGAACTTAATCACCCACATTCACCAGCACGACCTAAGCACTCGGGTAACTGCCCTATGTGTTCTAATGCTCCAGCCCCCTGCTTGCCCTGATATACACCCAATGGCACTACAGATCCACCCAGACACCCAGAAAACTTCAGGAAGCTGTCCCAGCTGCATAAGCTGAGACTATCAGGAAACCAGAGTACCTTGATACCTCTTGTGAGATACATTCAGCCTCTTGTAAGTTGAAGGAAAGTTATGAAACACAGAGAGACTAAAGATTTTTTTTTGTTGGCTTCCCTTGGCATCCATGAATGCACGCCACTGTCAGAATCATATAAGCCAGATAGCCTATCACGTACATGCGCTTATGTCAGTCATCAGTCAAAAATAGGGTGTCTTGTCCTGGTCTTGAAATCTGCTCCTGCATTCATCCCAGTCATCAGCAACAGAGCCTTGGGGAAGTGTGCGCAATTACAATGTTAATTCAGTATGGTGAATTTCAGAAAATGTTAAGTAACATAAAAATACTGTTGACAAGTAGGCTATGGTGTAATGGAATGTTTTGCCTTGTGTGGTAGGTTTTGTGGGTTTTTACACTCTTATGTAGGTGTCATAACCAGCCATAAAATAATGCAATACATGTCACAACAGGTCTAAATATATGTGTCATGAAAGGGTTATGACAGCAGTTATGACTTGTTATGACGCTAGGTGTCAATTAAAGTGTCACCGAATTGATTTACTTAGAAGTGCTTTAATAATGATTTATTCCTATCGGTTGCAGTGTTTTGATTGACTTCTTATTTACTTATTTGAGCGACTTCCTTTGTTTTCAATTGGTTAACCAATTGGTGGCACCTGAGCCACGGCCCCCCAAACCTGAATAGTATTGGGGTTAATGAGCTGCCCCTGCACAAAGGCAGCTCTCAGATAATGTTCAGGAGATTCAAGCCAGCAACGGGAGAGGACAGGTGCCACAGGCTGTGCTCAGGCACACCACTACTGCCACGTCTAGGGAGACATCAGAACCACATGATGCCAACACCGAAACGACGAACGCTCCATGCTAAACAACTATGGACTCTACCGTGTATGTGGTGTGAGTGTGCCTTTTTACACCTGTCAGCAACGGGTGTGGCTGAAATAGCTGAATCCACAAATGTTTGTATATATATAGTGTATGGTAATAGGGTCATTCCAAGAAAAAAGTGCCCTTTTAAGTAGAAATTGTGCAACAAAGTTGAATTTTTAAAAGCCTGTTATTTTAAATGAAATGCCCTTTAATATAGACCATATGGTGAATTCAATAAAAAAATGTATATGAATAAAGGCTAGCTAAAATGCCAAAATTCAGATTTCAATGCGCACATTTTGTCACGATGTAGTGTGTAGGCAGACCAAGACGCAGCGCAGTTGGAGTCAGACATTATGTTTATTTAAATAAAATATTTGAAAACAACAAACACAAATAGGTACTCACAAGTACAGCCCAAACACTCCATACATCTACGACACTGAGATAATGACCCACACACAGGTGTGGGACAGAACAACTTAAATAGAATCCCAAATCAGAGACAACGCTTCGCAGCTGCCTCTAATTGGGGATTCAACACAAAACATAAACATAGATCTAGTTAACCTAGATCTGTCAGGCTCTGACCATGGCTATCTAGAGGAGCCAAAGGCCTCCTTATGGCCAGAGCCTGACACATTTCTCCAAGTTTCGCCATTGTAAAGCCCTAGTTATTTTGTTGCTTTGACAAAGTCATTAATGAAAATTGTTATTTATTTAATCAGATATTAATTTAAGTCAACCCTTTAGGTCAACCCTGTTACGTGAACTAAGCTCTCGTTTTAATATGATCAAGCTATTTCTTTTAAAAGTTTTTTTCAAAAGAAGCATTGAACATCTACACTCTTAGAAAAAATGGTTCCAAAAGGGTTCTCCGGCTCTCCCCATAGGAGAACCCTTTTTGGTATCAGATAGAACCCTTTTGGGTTCCATGTGGAACCCTCTAGGGTTCTTCATGGAACCCAAAAGGGTTTTACCTGGAACCAATAAGGTTTCTTCAAATGGTTCTCCTATTGGGACAGCGGAAGAATCATTTAGGTTCTAGATAGCACCATTTGTTCTAAGAGTGTACAGTACCTTCAGAAAATGTTCATACTATCTTGACTTATTCAACATTTTACAACTCGAATTTAAAAAAAAGCAACTCACCCATTTACACGCAATACCCCATAATGACAAAGTGATTTTAAAAAAAATGAAAATGAAATACAGAAATATGTAATTTACATAAGTATTCACACTACTGACTCAATACATGTTAGAATCACGTTTGGCAGCGATTACAGCTATGAGTCTTTCTAGATAAGTCTTTAAGAGTTTTGCACACCTGGATTGTACAATATTTTCACATTTCAAATTCTTCAAGCTCTTTCAAGTTGTTGATTATTGCTAGACCTCCATTTTCAAGTCTTGCCGTACATTTTTAAGCTGATTTAAGTCAAAACTGTAACAGAACATTCAGTGTCGTCTTGGTAAGCAACTCCAGTGTATATTGGGCTTTAGGTTATTGTCCTGCTGAAAGGTGAATTTGTCTCCAAGTGTCTGTTGGAAAGCTTCTGAAACAGGTTTTCCTCTAGGAATTTGCCTGTGCTTAGCTCTTTTACATTTCTTTTTATAGAAAAAAAAACGACCTAATCCTTACCGATGACAAGCATACCCATAACATGATGCAGCCACCAACATGCTTGAAAATATGAAGAGTGGTACTCAGTGATGTGTTGTATTGGATTTGTCCCAAACATAACACTTTGTATTCAAGACATAAAGTTAATTTCTTAGCCACATTCTTGGCAGTTTTACTTTAGTGCCTTATTGCAAACAGGATGCATGTTTCTGTTCAAGCTTCTTTCTTTTCACTCTGTCATTTACGTCATTTCTGTCATGACGCTACACCCGCATTAACATCTGCTAGATATGTACTGTATACAGTGGGGAGAACAAGTATTTGATACACTGACGATTTTGCAGGTTTTCCTACTTACAAAGCATGTAGAAGTCTGTAATTTTTATCATAGGTACACTTCAACTGTGTCCACAGTCTCAAAGAAAACCATTAGTAACACACTACGCCGTCATGGATTAAAATCCTGCAGCGCACGCAAGGTCCCCCTGCTCAAGCCAGCGCATGTCCAGGCCCGTCTGAAGTTTGCCAATGACCATCTGGATGATCCAGAGGAGGAATGGGAGAAGGTCATGTGGTCTGATGAGACAAAAATTGAGCTTTTTGGTCTAAACTCTACTCGCCGTGTTTGGAGGAAGAAGAAGGATGAGTACAACCCCAAGAACACCATCCCAACCGTGAAGCATGGAGGTGGAAACATCACTCTTTGGGGATGCTTTTCTGCAAAGGGGACAGGACGACTGCACCGTATTGAGGGGAGGATGGATGGGGCCATGTATCGCGAGATCTTGGCCAACAACCTCCTTCCCTCAATAAGAGCATTGAAGATGGGTCGTGGCTGGGTCTTCCAGCATGACAACGACCCGAAACACACAGCCAGGGCAACTAAGGAGTGGCTCCGTAAGAAGCATCTCAAGGTCCTGGAGTGGCCTAGCCAGTCTCCAGACCTGAACCCAATAGAAAATCTTTGGAGGGAGCTGAAAGTCTGCATTGCCCAGCGACAGCCCCGAAACCTGAAGGATCTGGAGAAGGTCTGTATGGAGGAGTGGGCCAAAATCCCTGCTGCAGTGTGTGCAAACCTGGTCAAGAACTACAGGAAACGTATGATCTCTGTAATTGCAAACAAAGGTTTCTGTACCAAATATTAAGTTCTGCTTTTCTGATGTATCAAATACTTATGTCATGCAATAAAATGCAAATGAATTACTTAAAAATCATACAATGTGATTTTCTGGATTTTTGTTTTAGATTCCGTCACTCACATTTGAAGAGTACCTATGATACAAATTACAGACTTCTACATGCTTTGTAAGTGGGAAAACCTGCAAAATCGGCAGTGTATCAAATACTTGTTCTCCCCACTGTATGTGACCAATACAATTTTATTTTATTTGATTAGTATTGTGGAGTAACTACAATGTTGTTGATCCATCCTCAGTTTTATCATATCACAGACATTAAACTTTGTGACTGTTTTAAAGTCACCAGTGGCCTCATGGTGTAATCCCTGAGCAGTTTCCTTCCTCTCCGGCAATTGAATTAGGAAGGACCCCTGTATCTTTGAAGTTCCTGGGAGTATTGATACACAATCCAAAGTGTAATTTATAACTTCACCATGCTCAAAGGGATACTCAATATCTGCTTTTTGTATTTTTACCCATCTATCAATGGGTGTGCTTTTTTGCGAGGCATTAGAAAACCTCCCGGGTCTTTGTGGCCGAATCTGTGTTTGAAATTCAATGCTTGACTGAGAGAAATTACAAATAATTGGGTAACACTTTACTTGACACCCAACAGTCATAACCATGTCATAATATGTCATAACAGCTGACAAAAAATGTCATAACCTGTTATAATATGGTCATAACACTGTCATGACACATATATTTAGATCTGTTTTGACATATATTTTGTTATTTTATGGCTGGTTATGACAAATACATAAGGGTGCAAAAATAAATAATACCACTGTAGTTATTTTATGGCTGTTATAACACCTACATAAGATTGTCAAAACCCACAAAATCTACCACACAAGGCAAAACATTCCATTACACCATAGCCTACGTGCAGGGTTGGGAGTAACGGATTACATTTAATCTGTTACATGTAAGGGATTACAAAAAAACGGTAACTGTAATCAGTTACCTTACCAGCAAAAATATTGTAATTAGATTACAGATACTTTTGAAAAACTAGATGATTACTTCAAGGATTACTTTTAAATTCAGAAAGGATGCTGTGGAAAAAAAGGCGCAAATTTACGTTTGTTCCATCTGAGCAAGTCTGACCACAAGTCATAGACCACTACAGTGACACCAGGGCCGGCCCGTGGCATAGGCGGAATAGACAAATGCTAGGGCTGCCGTCCATCCATAGGGGTGCCAAAATGAGTGAAGATTTGTATTTTTTTACTAATAATATTTTAATACTATTAATTCGAAATAGTACAAAAAAGTGAAAGCCACCCACAACAACATAACTACATAGCTTATTAGGCCATATTTTCTGTTGCCCGCAGCGTCACTCTGGCCCGGTTCAACAATGCCCCCCCCCCACGCTCTCATAGTTAGAGTTACCTGATTGTGGGGGATGGGCGAATTCGGTTATCTGAAGTGGTGATTGACACTGAACGTGAAACATGATAAATCAAATGATGTCAAAAAGACCAAAGCCCTCTGGTGCCCAGGGAAGAAAAATAAGAAAAGAAGAGGAAGAAAAACGGGATAAGGACAGAGGTAATGCGATGTGATGAATGAATAGTTTATTTAATTGCATAGTAGTTACCGTTGGAGCAGTGTTACTACTAGTAGGCTGGACAATAGAACAAGTTCACCCAAGGCTGAAAAACAGCAAAAGAATGTTGGCTAAGCTGGAACACTAGCGCAAGCCCATAGCAAATGAATGGAATTGAACGTTCGCAGAGGCTGTTTTGACTGGAGTGATGCTTAGAATTCCATTTTGCCTAAATGGCACAAAATAATGTGTACATTTTTATTTGACCACTACAATCTGTTCGTCGGACGAAACTGGAAAAAAACAACTCATGTAGACAGTTAACATCCGCACCTCGATGGTGTCAACTGTGCTTATGTCTGCGTAATGAGAAAGTAGGGAAGAAATTAAAACTTCTGACTATTTCTGGTGGGTTTTGACACTCAGTGTTATGACCATATTATGACAAGTTATGCCAGCTGTTATGACATATTATGACAAGTGTATGACTGTGCCATAAAGTGTTATTACACTTGGTGTCAAGTAAAGTGTTACAGAAGGAATCGTTAACCCTGTTATGGTCAACCCTGGTACTTTATTTGGCTCTTAATAGGCACTATAGTAATTTTGAGATGGGAAAACATGTTTTTTATTAAGTTGAACATGTGCTCTTTATGACAGAATGTTAAAATGAGGTGAAATCAAACTCAGATACAATGGTTGCCTATGGGAAGACAATTTTACTGATCTTAAGTACTCCCTGATTCATGTGTTAGGACTGGCATGATGTATCAACTACTATTTCCATATCAGTGGCTTCTCCTATCATCTGACTCAGTGTTCTCCATCCCTGGTCCTGGAGACACACAGGGGGAGAGTTTCAATTGGACAAAAGTCTGTCCTCTCCTCTACGACACTGTCCTCCTCTCCTCTGTGACCCGGAAACTGATAGGTGGTCGAGGAGAGTGTAATTCATTCAAGAATCTGCTCACCTCTTCAGCAGAGGATACACAAGAGTATCCTTTCGGCTTTTAAAGTGATTTCAAATGTTTTAAAATCTGTGTTTTAAAATCTGCATCACCTTCTTTGAACCAGCTGTTGTTTTCACGAAGGAGAAAAGCATGAACACATTTAAAAACGATACGCTACTTATCACTTTAGACATTTATTTTGAGATTCCACCCCTGTAAACGTAATTTGCCTGATGACACAAGAGTGGAGAAGGAGAGTCATGCATGCATTATAGTTTCTCATGCATGACTGTATGACAATATTGCATCACAATATTGCAAATACTCAATCACAGTGGCATGCTTGTATTGGATGAAAATCCACTACAATTTGCTGAGCATGACAGAATAAATATTTAAGAGGCTAGAACCATGAGCCGATCCTTGCAATCATAGTGTAGTATTAAATAATTGAGTCCATTTAAAGTATAGGTATCGGCGTGAGTTTATCAAAGCATACAACGTGTGTAATTTAATTTATTAAACCATATCAACAGTCAATAAGTATTGCTCTAAAATATGAGGATTGCGGTTCTGTATCAATTTAAAAGTAATCAAGATGTATTATAATAAATAAGATACAATTATCTAAATGAAGAAACCGTATAAGTCGTCAAGGTAAAAGGTAAGATTAGACAGATACAGCCATCTGATCTCTGAAAAGGAAAAATCATAAAACATACAATAGGCCTACATGTTCAGCTCTTTATATGAGTTTAAAAAGAAATCAGACATAAAAATACATTCAACCCTAGTTTTATTAAATTTTACGCCTCAAGGGCGCCAGGGACTTTGATGCGCCACAGGTAAGTCTTGCTCCTGGGGAGGGTGTGGGTGAACCACAGGCTGTGCTTTGATGGCAGAAAATCGCTGATGTTGCCTTTATCACAGTCTTCATCCTCTCTCCTCATGTATTATTCAAAATTATACAGTAGTCTTAGGTCACCCATTTCCTTAACTTTTACTTTCTAAGACTCCTAAGTTCCTCTAATGTCCGTGGGTTCACCGCCCAGTGAAGTATGTGCTGTGTATTTTTGTGTGAGTGCCTCTCTGATCTTTACGAATGGCTCTCTTCAGGTGGTGCCAGAACCATTGCTGGGCAGCTGGACCAGCATCTGCAGGCCACTCCAGAACACTGCGCCTGCAGAGACGCCTGCGCAGGTGGAGGATGCGTGAGTGTTGCAAGATGTGGGGCTGCAGTAGCAGCAGCACCATGGCGTCCACCCCCTCCTCCACCAGCCGCTGCTGCACCAGCAGGGCAGCCATTTTGACTATGCCACGTGACAGGAAGCCGTCCGTTAGCACGAACACTGTCTTCCTGCTCTGTCGCACGCTATTGGACAGGTTGTCCATGACAGGCGCACCCAGTGTCCAATCACGCTCCTCCAGGCAGAGAGGTCGGGCCCTCTCTCCACGCTCCTCTAGCTCCACCCTTAGTTGGTTTAATACCCAATCAGAAGCCAGCGGGTCTGCGGTGTCATACATGACAAAAGCGTCGTAGATGTAGTCTGGGGGCACTAAGCGATGTTGATGCTTCATCTTGGCCCCACAGTAGTCCAGAATATAGGACAGATCCCAGTAGAACAGGTGTGCTGTGAGAGATACCAACATCATTTTAATTATGATAAATGACGTGATAATGCAGAAGGCCATTGCATTTTCATTGTTCACACACTCCTCTATGTCGTAGCTCAACACAGACTTGCCCCTCCTCTCCATGGGCATGTCGCATGTCACCTCAGTGGCCAGCAGAGGGAGCTCCACCTCATTGCTCCTCATCCACAGATGGAAGTCCAACAGGTCACAGGTGCAGTGGAGCGGGTTGCCCTGTAGGGACAGCTGTTGGAGGTGGTTCTCTGCTCCAGACTCAAACGTGGTCTGGTTGATGAGCTCCAACAGGTTGAAGCTGAGGTCCAGCACCCACAGGCTTCTGGCGCCCCTGAGGAAACCCGGCGCTAGCTGGGAAATCCTGTTATGGCTCAGGTCCAGAACCTTTAGTGAACTGGTTAAAGCACAGGCCACCTGCTCCAGTTTGTTCTTACTCAAGTCCAGCTCCTCCAGATGCGGTAGTTGTGTGAGCGTCTCCCAGTCAAAGACCTCCAGTCTGTTTTTACTCAGAGACAGGCGTCTTAGGGTCTTGGGGAGATGTTTGTAGACCTTAAGCGGTACCCGGTGAAGCTTGTTGTATGACAGATCCAGGGAAGTCAGGTTTTGGAGCGCTCTGAAAAGTTCAAAGTTCTGGCATATTTTCCACATAATGTCTAGGCGGTTGCCCTGGAAGTTCAACTCCTGTAGGGAGCTGCTTGACATGTTGTTATGAGTGAGGGTGCTGATCTCGTTCCAGCTCAGGTTCAAAACTTTCAGAGAACCCAGGTTTTCCATGAACGCTAAACTGTGGTTTAGCCCTGCCACCACAAAGTAATGATTATTATGACTCAGGTCCAACACCTCCAGTTCTGTTAGCTCACTGAATGCATGCTCATAGCGCAGGTAGATCTTATTCCGGGATAGATCCAAGTACTTAAGCATGGGGAAATGTACAAACTCACTACCGTTGAACATGTCTCCAATGGAGTTAGATGACAGGTTGAGACAAGCTGTGTTGTCCAGGCCTTGCAGCATATCAGGGTTTATGTGGAAGATGTTGTTTCTGCTAAGGTCAAGCACTGGACCGTATGCAATACACTCTGGCTTAATGTTAGGCAGATGGCGACGATAGAGTCGATCCTTGTGTATGTAAGGCCCAAATCTGTCTCTATTCAGCTCAAAGCCACAGTTACACCCACATACTGACAAAACATCTGCTCTCTTCGACAGGAAAGCTAATTTGTTCTCTGAGAGTCCAACACTGGACAAGTTGTGGAACATGCCAAACAACGAGAGGTTTGTCTCATAGATGAAGTTAGTTCCCAAATTGAGCACAGACAGGTGAGATAAATTGTAAAGTGGGTTCAAGTCAATTTTGTGAAGAGTTGAAAAAACATAGTTTTCTAGGTGTAATGTCTTCAGAGATGTCATGTTGGAAAAGTTAATGGAGAGCTTCAAGTTGTGGGAATATGAAGATTGTTCAGGGTTATTGTAAGACAAGTCCATCACCTCTACGCCAGGCAACACAGAGAGGAAGTCCCCATTGGCTATCTCACCAACTAGACGGTTGAATGAAAGGTACAGGTAGCGTAAGTTGGTGAGGTTCTCAAACCAGGAGGACTGTAGGTGATCTAGTGAGTTTCCTGATAGTCTCAGCTCCTGCAGCTTGGATAGCTTCCTGAAGGCATTTGGGTGGATCTGTAGTGCCCCATTGGATGTATTACAGGGAAAGCAGGAAAATGGGGTGTTAGAACACACAGGGCAGTTACCTGACAGGCCCAGAAGCCTCAGGCTAGTGAGGTCACTCAGGTCATGCTGGTGAATGTGGGTGATAGTGTTCTGTTTGAGTTTGAGCTGCTGGAGGGATGGGGGGAGGAACTGGGGGACAGCTATCAATCTGTTGTTTGAAAGTGATAAATTAGCAAGGTAAGTGAGGTGGGAGAAAGTTCTGTTTTCGATGACCAGGGGTCCGTTACAGACACTCCCGTAGTCGCAGTTTCCAATTAAGTGGATCGTTTCTAAGCGTCTGAGATGCATGAAGTCGTTTGGCCTGATTGTTTTGATGCGGTTGAACTTCAGGCTCAGAAACTGCAGACTGGACGGAAGGGCACTTGGCACTGCAGAAAGACCGTTACCATCGAGAAGCAGTTCCTTCAATTGATCTAGCATGGAGAATGTTTGGTTCTCTATTGTCAGAGGATGTTTCTTGGGGTTGAAGTTATTGCTAAGGTCTAGTCGAGTCAGGTTTCGGAGGTTCCTGAACGAGTTGACAGAGAGTTTCTTGATCCGGTTGGAGGAAAGGTCGAGCCATGTGGCATTCCGGCTGATATCCTGGGGTACCTGGAGTAGATTCCTGTCCGAGCAGTCGAAGGTCTCTGATTGATTGAGAGAGATAACATCACAAGGTAGTTTCCTCTGAGCCCAGGTCCTCCCAGAGCAGGAAAGGGAGAGACACAGAAACACCAGGATGAACAGCAGCCTCTGAAAGGCAGGGGAAACAGGAAACCTGTGGGAAGAGGATACCAAATGAATATTGAAATGTAAAATATCTGATATTAGTAGTCTCTGTTCTATGCAAGAGGGGAGTGAGAGGTAAGACAAAAGTATACAGTCGTATGAAAAGGTTTGGGCACCCCTGACAATTTCCATGATTTCCATTTATAAATAATTGGCTGTTTGGATCATGCAATTTCATTTTGATCTATCAAATAACTGATGGACACAGTAATATTTCAGTAGTGAAATGAGGTTTATTGGATTAACAGAAAATGTGCAATATGCATCAAAACGAAATTAGACAGGTACATAAATTTGGGCACCCCAACAGAAAAATCACATCAATATTTAGTAGAGCCTCCTTTTGCTAAAATAACAGCCTCTAGACGCTTCCTATAGCCTCTAATGAGTGTCTGGATGAAGGTATTTTGGACCATTCCTCCTTACAAAACATATCCAGTTCAGCTAGGTTTGATGGTTGCCGAGCATGGACAGCCCGCTTCAAATCATCCCACAGATTCTCAATGATATTCAGGTCTGGGGACTGGATGGCCATTCCAGAACATTGTACTTGTTCCTCTGCATAAATTCCCGGGTAGATTTTGAGCAGTGTTTTGGGTCGTTGTCTTGTTGAAATATCCAGCCCCGGCGTAACTTCAACTTTGTGACTGATTCTTCAACATTATTCCCAAGAATCTGCTGATATTGAGTGGAATCCATGCGACCCTCAACTTTAACAAGATTCCCAGTACCGGCACTGGCCACACAGCCCCACAGCATGATGGAACCCCCACCAAATTTTACTGTGGGTAGCAAGTGTTTTTCTTGGAACGCTGTGTTCTTTCGCCGCCATGCATAACGCCCCTTGTTATGACCAAATAACTCAATCTTTGTTTCATCAGTCCACAGCACCTTATTCTAAAATGAAGCTGGCTTGTCCAAATGTGCGTTTGTGGCGTGTGTGCAGAAAAGGCTTCTTCCGCATCACTCTCCCGTACAGCTTCTCCTTGTGCAAAGTGCGCTGAATTGTTGAACGATGCACAGTGACACCATCTGCAGCAAGATGATGTTGTAGGTCTTTGGAGGTGGTCTGTGGGCTGTTTTTGACCGTTCTCACCATCCTTCGCCTTTGCCTCTCCGATATTTTACTTGGCCTGCCACTTCTGGCCTTAACAAGTCCTCACAGTGGACACTGACAGCTTACATCTCTGCGATAGCTTTTTGTAGCCTTCCCCTAAACCATAATGTTGAACAATCTTTGTTTTCAGGTCATTTGAGAGTTCTTTTGAGGCCCCCATGTTGCCACTCTTCAGAGGAGAGTCAAAGACAACAACAACTTGCAATTGGCCACCTTAAATACCTTTTCTCATGATTGGATGCACTTGTCTATGAAGTTCAAGGCTTAATGAGCTCACCAAACCAATTGTGTGTTCCAATTAATCAGTGCTAAGTAGTTACAGGTATTCAAATCAACAGAATGACAAGGGTGCCCAAATTTTTTGAATAGCCTATTTTTCACATCTGATTTAATTTCATACAACTTAATATTGCTACACTAAAAATCTTTGTCTGGACAATACCCCAGTACTCAGCTTTTATTAGAAAATGAATGGCATGCCACTGTGATCATTTTCTGTGACAACAGAGTAAATTATTATGCAGCCTCAGAGGGGTGCCCAAACCTTTGCATACTACTGTAGACTGTAGATTAGATGACAACGGCACAGATAGTAAATTGCTATAACCGTTGAGTGCTTCAGTTTAGGTTCTCAACTTTTTAAACATGGAAAATTTATGTGAGTAGGTTACAGTGGAGGCTGTTGAGAGGAGGACGGCTCATAAGAGCACCTCCTCCCAGTTGCCCACTGCATTGAGGCTCGGAAACACTGTCACCACCGATAAATCCACGATTATCGAAAACTTCAATAAGCATTTTGCTACGGCTGGCCATGCTTTCCACCTGGCTACCCCTACCCCGGCCAACAGCTCTGTGCCCCTGGCAGCCACTTGCCCAAGCCCCCCCCCGCTTCTCCTTCACCCCAATCCAGACGGATGATGTTCTGAAAGAGCTGCTAAATCTGGACCCCTACAAATCTGCTGGACTAGACAACCTGGACCCTCTCTTTCTGAAATTATCATCCAAAATTGTTGCAACACCGATCACTAGCCTGTTCAACCTCTCTTTCGTATCGTCTGAGATCCCTAGAGATTGGAAAGCTGCCGCGGTCATCCCCCTCTTCAAAGGAGGAGACACTCTAGACCCAAACTGTTATAGACCTATATCCATCCTCCCCTGCCTTTCTAAAGTCTTCGAAAGCCAAGTTAACAAACAGATAACTGACCACTTCGAATCCCACCGTACCTTCTCTGCTATGCAATCTGGTTTCCGAGCTGGTCATGGGTGGACCTCAGCTACGCTCAAGGTACTGAACGATATCATAATCGCCATCGATAAAAGACAGTACTGTGCAGCCGTCTTCATCGACCTGGCCAAGGCTTTCGACTCTGTCAATCACCGCATTCTTATTGGCAGACTCAACAGCCTTGGTTTCTCAAGTGATTGCCTTGCCTGGTTCTCCAACTACTTCGCAGACAGAGTTCAGTGTGTCAAATCGGAGGGCCTGTTGTCCGATCCTCTGGCAGTTTCTATGGGGGTGCCACAGGGTTCAATTCTTGGGCCAACCCTTTTCTCTATATACATCAATGATGTCGCTCTCGCTGCTGGTGACTCTCTGATCCATCTCTACGCAGACGACACCATTCTGTATACATCGAGCCCCTCTTTGGACACTGTGTTTACTAACCTTCAAACAAGCTTCAACGCCATACAACACTCCTTCCGTGGCCTCCAACTGCTCTTAAATGCTAGTAAAACCAAATGCATGCTTTTCTATCGAACGCTGCCCGCACCTGCCCATCATCACTACTCTTGACGGATCCGACTTAGAATACGTGGACACCTACAAATACCTAGGCGTCTGGTTAGACTGTAAACTCAACTTCCAGACTCACATCAACCATCTCCAATCCAAAATTAAATCCAGAATCGGCTTCCTATTTCGCAACAAAGCCTCCTTCACTCATGCTGCCAAACTTGCCCTTGTAAAACTGACTATCCTACCGATCCTTGATTTCGGTGATGTCATTTACAAATTAGCCTCCAACACTCTGCTCAGCAAATTGGATGTAATCTATCACAGTGCCATCCGTTTTGTTACCAAAGCCCCATATACTACCCACCACTGCGACCTGTATGCTCTTGTTGGCTGGCCTTCATTATATATTCGTCGCCAAACCCACTGGCTCCAGGTCATCTATAAGTCTTTATTAGGTAAATCCCCGCCCTATCTCAGCTCACTGGTCACCATAGCAACACCCACCCGGAGCATGCGCTCCAGCAGGTATATCTCACTGGTCACCCCCAAAGCCAACACCTCCTTTGGCCGCCTTTCCTTCCAGTTCTCTGCTGCCAATGACTGGAACGAATTGCAAAAATCATTGAAGCTGGAGGTTCCTATCTCACTCAACAACTTTAAGCATCAGCTGTCAAAGCTGCTTATCGATCACTGTACCTGTATATAGCCCTTCTGTAAACAGCCCACACTACTACCTCATCCCCATATTTTTTTTTTTGCTAATCTTGTACTCCAGTATCTCTATTTGCACATAATAATTTGCACATCCTTCATTCCTGTGTTAATGATAATATGTAATTTATTTCACCACTACGGTCTATTTATTGTCCTACCTCTTAACCTTACTGCATTTTGCACTACATTTTGCACTCAGTATATAGATTTCTTCTATTGTGTTTTTGACTTTGTTTACTGTGTAACTCTGTGTTGTTTTTGTCGCACTGCTTTGCTTTGTCTTGGCCAGGTCGCAGTTGCAAATGAGAACTTGTTCTCAACTGACTTACCTGGTTAAATAAAGGTGAAATAAAAAAATAAAAATAAATAAAAATAATAATGGCTAGAATGGAGTGTAATAGCTGGAATGGAGTCTAATGGCTGGAATGGAGTGAATGGAATGGTATCAAACACATTAAAACGATGTGTTTGATTCTATTTACTCCATTCCGGACATTATTTTCAGTAATCCTCCCCTCAGCAGCCTCCACTTGAAGGCTACCTGATGTCTCTCTCTGCAACGCTTTGTCGTTTACTGTGAGGAAAGAGATTATTGCAAAGTCACGAACAATGGAAAATGTGTATAGTCTATAGTCTGTAACAGGGTTCAAATGTTGACGTGTTGAATGCAGCCTCTGTCAACGCCAGGTCTCTGTAATTACCAATTAAGGGTGTGCTTTTGGTATAAAAGCTGTGTGTTGGCTCTCATTCAGGGGATCCCCTTGCTATTGTTCAGGCTGGCACAGTAGTACAGTGAGTAAAAACATTTCTCATTATCTTACTTCTTGCTTTCCTGAACTTCACAAAATCTTTTTGAAGGTAGATTTTATTTAATGATTTAGCTAATTGAATTTGCCATGTATACAGTACCAGTCAAAAGTTTGGACACACCTACTCATTCAAGAGTTTTTCTTTATCTTTACTATTTTCTACATTGTAGAATAATAGTGAAGACATCAAACTATGAAATAACACATACGGAATTATGTAGTATCCAAAAAAGTGTTAAACAAATCAAAATATATTTTACATTTGATATTCTTCAGAGTAGCCACTCTTTGCCTTGATGACAGCTTTGCACACTCTTGGCATTCTCTTAACCAGCGTCATGAGAACGTAAGAGCCAGTACTCAATTATTTACAACCAAGCCCAGCTCCAGGATTTAGCACACTCAGCGCTGCTGCATCCCAGGGAAGTTCAATATTCTGGACGAGTTGAAAAGGCGACGGCGTGGACGCAGGGCGGGATTGAAGTGTAAAGCAAAGCTTAGGAAATACAAGCCGACTATATCGTCTATCATTATGGGCAACGTGAGATCGCTACATAACAAGGTGGATGAGCTTAAGGGGCTGGTCCATGGACAAAGAGACTACAGGGAAGCTAGCCTATTGTGTTTTACTGAAACATGGCTGAAGGATAGCCTTTCTTCCGGTAAGAGTAAGGGAGGGGGGCTGGCTTTATTAGTTAACAACAGATGGTGTAATCCAAGACATATTACTGTTAAGGAAGAGTTTTGTAGCCCGGACATTGAGCTGTTAGCCTGAGACCCTACTATTTGCCGAAGGAATTCACGGCGGCCATTGCTGTTATTGTTTACATCCCGCCCTCCACGGACGCAAACACATCATGTGACGTCATCCACTCTGTTATTGCGAGGTTACAGACAGCGCATCCCAGTGCTTTCTTTGGCATTTTGGGGGATTTTAACCATGCATATCTCTCTTCAACGCTGTCCACGTTCAAACAGTTTGTAAAGTGCCCAACCAGGAATAATAAAACTCTGTACTTCTTATATGCTAATGTTAAGGATGCATACAACTCCACTGCACTCTCTTCCCTCGGTAGATCGGATCACAACCAGTCCACCTCACCCCACTCTACAGGCCTATGGTCCAACAGCAGCCTGCGACCACTAGGACCATTAGGAGATGGTCCCCGGAGGCGAATGAGGCCCTACAGGACTGCTTTGAAACAACAGACTGGGATGTGCTCTGTGAGGCTCATGGGGAGGACATTGATGGACTTACTGACTTCATAACAGACTATATACATTTTTGTGTAGACAACACTGGACCCACCAGGAAGGTATGCTGTTTCCCAAATAATAAACCCTGGGTCACCAGCAACCAGAAGGCCCTGCTGAATGAGAAGAAGAGGGCCTTTAAGGAGGGGGACAGGGACAAATTGAAATGCGTCCAGAGGGAGCTGAAGTTGCGGATTGCTGAGGGGAAGAGAGGGTATTGAGGAGAAGATTGAGGACAAGCTGAGGCAGAGCCAGGTGAGAGAGGTGTGGAAGGGTATGATAAATCACTGGCTTCAAAAAGTCAAACAGTGGGCAGACGGAGGGGACCCAGGACAGAGCCAATGAGCTGAAACAATTTGTTAACAGGTTCGATACTGGCCCTGTCCACCTCCTCTCCAGCTCCCCAGGCCACACACCCTCACGGCTGTCCCACCCCCACTTTGCTCACAACACCTCTGTTGAGACAATCAGTGACCCCCTCCCCACCTCAGCCCCCGCTCCCTCTGGACTGATCTGCAACAACTTCACCCCACCTCCCCACCTGGGCTGGCTTTCACCACCAACCAAGTGAAGAGAGAGCTGGAGAGACTACAACAGTGGAAAGCGGCGGGTGCTTAGGGTCTGTGCTGACCAACTGTGTGGAATACTCCAGCGACGCTTCAACCTTAGCCTGAGCCTGGAAAGGGACCCTGTGCTGTGGAAAACATCCTGCCTGGTCCCAGTGCCCAAGAAGGCGCACCCCACTGTCCTGAATGACTTCAGACCTGTAGCGCTAACATCCCACATCATGAAGACCCTGGAAAGGTTAGTCCTCGTTCACCTCAGACCCCTGGTGTGTACATCACTGCACCCCCTGCAGTTCGCATATCAGCGCAACATCGGAGTCGATGATGCAATCCTCTACCTTCTTGAGAGGGCCTATTCTCACCTGGACAACGCAGGTTGCACTGTGAGGGTTATGTTTCAGTGTGCCTTCAACACCATTCAGCCCCTGCTACTGGGTGAGAAGATGAAGAGGATGAAAGTGGAAGCACCCTTAGTCTCCTGGGTTACGGACTACCTGACCGGTAGGTGCATCAGGGGTAGGAGTACAGGAGCACAATCAATGACTGTGTTGTGGTGTGAGCAGAACCAACTTCAGTTCAACATCAGCAAAACAAAGGAGATGGTAGTGGATCATTTGTTTTTCAACAGGACAATGACCCAACACAACTCCAGGCTATGTAAGGGCTATTTGACCAAGACGGAGAGGAGCCCGCAAACAACCCCAAGGGAACTTTGGGGGGGGGGCTATGGGGGTGGTCTGGCTACAGGTAGGAGGAGCCAATACCCCCCCCCCCCCCCCGTGGAGCATGGAGATGCCGAGGTACAAATGCATCAGATAACCTTGCCTCCACAATCACCCGATCTCAACCCAATTGAGATGGTTTGGGATGAGTTGGACCACAGAGTGAAGGAAAAACAGCCAACAAGTGCTCAGCATATGTGGGAACTACTTCAAGACTGTTGGAAAAGCATTCCTCATGAAGCTGGTGGAGAGAATGTCAAGAGTGTGCAAAGCTGTCATCAAGGCAAGGGATGGTGTTATTTCATAGTTTTGATGTCTTCACTATTATTCTACAATGTATTAAATAGTAAAAATAAAGGAAAACCTTTGAATGAATAGGTGTGTCCAAACTTTTGACTGGTACTGTATTTCAATATTATTATTATTATTTTACTTACTTAATTTATAGATCTGTAAAAAATGCATAGGTTCTGTTTAAAACTTATCATGAATAATATTAAAAAACTAATTATGTGAAGTGTCCTGTCTAAGGAATTATTTAAGTTGATGGTTCATGTGTGCCATGTCATAGCGAGAGCAATTGGGCTGTTCATCCACTTATGAATTATGTTGGGATGCATCAACACAATATTTCAGTTTTCCTAATTTCAGTTTAACTCATATCCAAAGCCCATTGTAAGTATGTACTGGTCATATGCAACCATAAAACTTGTCAATTAAATCAAAGGTACTAGTAAGATTCTCACATTTAGACATATAATAATTAATTTCAGATAGACATAAATGTCCTGGTACTTACCAGTCTTCCTTCATAGTGCTCCCAGAGAGATGTCAGACAGTAGGGGTGGATGAGCCTCCTCTTTTTTTGTCCATCACACAGGAAGTCTTCTGGCCCCTTGCTTGGTTGCACTTCCACATTGAGAGTGTATTCTAAGTCTTTTGTTTGAGTAATCTGAATGCTCTGTGAAAACTGATCTTTTTACATGGATGTTGAAACTTTCTCTAAGTGCATGGTACGAATCTGTTTAATCCATCAAAATGTTAACTCCCTTTTGTCCATCAACGTATGACCTCATAGAAAAACCATTGGATCAGTTTTTCTCGTACAATGCACACCCACCCCATTTAGTTACATCTTTGTTCCTCTATTTAGAAAAGCGGAATGACCCTTGGATGATCTCACCCCAACCCAACCCCGTGATTGTGCATGTAATATGTCCACCACAGAGGAAAGAGAGGCTACAGATTGTCTTTATAGTAATAACAGTTTTAGAATTGTGAATAGGTGCCGTCCCTTGGTTTTTTAGGTTGCTGGAAAGTGATTAGGGGTTGGAACTACCCTGTAACTCCTCTGGACCTCAATAAATGGCTACAGGGTTGGGTAGGTGTCAGGCTCTGGCCATAGAGAAGCCTATTTGCTTCTCTATGTAGCCATGGTCAGAGTCTGACAGTTCCATTCTTTCTGTTTCTGGTGGTGGTTTGTGTGGGATCCGTAATTAGAGGCAGCTGTAGCGCATTGTCTCTAATTAGGGATCCTACATAGGCTTGTAATTTTCACACTGGGTTGTGGGTCGTTGTCGATTATTTCGCAGTCATGGTGACAGTAAGTGTGCAACATTTTGTTACGTCCGTCCGTTTGTTTGTATTGTGTAGTTCGTTCATTTGTAAAATGTATATACATAGTAAATAAATAAAAAACAATGTCGAACTATAATCCCTGCGCTGCGTCTTGGTTGAGGTACGCACCCTCCCGTGACAGAACGACCCACCAGTACGAGACCAAGCAGCGTAACTGGGGAGAGACGGAGAGAGAGGAAGTGCTGCGTCGTCAACGACGCGCGAGACGGAGAGGAGCCCGCAAACAACCCCAAGGGAACTTTGAGGGGGGGCTATGGGGGTGGTCTGGCTACAGGTAGGAGGAGCCAATACCACTCCCCCCCCCGTGGAGCATGGAGCCGAGGTACAAATGGGGGGCGCAGAGCAAAGAGCAGGAGGTGTATTTGGAGGAGCATTTTCCAGTCCGGGTCCGGACCTCTGCTCTACTCACCGCACCCGACCTCCAGTGCGTGCGCCCAGCAGCTGCTACCAGTGCCCCAGTCCGGTACGTCCCGTGCCGGTCCTCCATGGCTCGGAACCTCCAGCAAAGGACCGCAGCCCGGAACCTCCAGCGAAGGCCCGCAGCCCGGAACACCCAGCGAAGGTCCGTAGCCCGAAGCCTATAGCTAAGGTCCGCAGCCCGGAACCTCCAGCGAAGGTCCGTAGCCCGGAACCTCCAGCAAAGGTCCGCTGCCCGGAACCTCCAGGGAAGGTCCGCAGCCCGGAACCTCCAGGGAAGGTCCGCAGCCCGGAACCTCCAGCGAAGGTCCGCAGCCCGGAACCTCCAGCGAAGGTTCGCAGCCCGAAACCTCCCGAAGACAACACCGCTCGGTGGTTGGAACATACCGCTCCACCAGTGCCCAATCCGGGTCCAGCCGTCTGCTCCGCTCCGGGGCCTGAGCAGTCCGCTCCACCGGTCCCTATTCCGCTCCTGTGCAGAGCAGTCCGCTCCACCGGTGCCCAATCCGGGTCCAGCCGTCTGCTCCGCTCCTGAGCCAGAGCAGTCCGCTCCACCGGTGTCCAGTCCGGGTCCGGCCGTCTGCTCCGCTCCAGTGCCTGAGCAGTCCGCTCAACCGGTGCCCAATCCGGGTCCGGCCGTCCACTCCGCTCCAGGGCCAGAGCAGTACGCTCCACCGGTGCCCAGTCCTGGTTCGGTGGTCTGCTCCGCTCCAGGGCCAGAGCAGTCCGCTCCACCGGTGCCCAGTCCTGGTCCGGTGGTCTGCTCCACTCCATGGCAGGAGCCGTTTACCCCACCGGTGCCCAGTCCGGGCCCGGTTGTTTTCCCCGCTCCATGGCCGGAGCCGATTGCCCCACCGGTGCCCAGTCCGGGCCCGGTAAATTGCCCAGCTCCATGGCCGGAGCCGTTTGCACCACCGGTGCCCAGCCTGGAACCTCCAGCGAAGGTCCGCAGCCCGGAACCTCCAAAAGTAATCAGATGAGTTGTGGTATTCCAAAAGTTACATTACTGATTACAAGCTCCTTAAGAGGCGTTAAAAGAAGACAAAAAGTCTCTGACTTTTGGTCAGACTCTCAGGCGGATCAAACTTAAACTTGCGCCTTTTTTCAATGCTGATTTAAATGTCAGTGAGAAAACAGAATGGTGTCAAGGTATTTTCTTTAAAAACTTTTTTTCTGAATAGAAAATAAAGTAATCAAGTTTTTCAAAAGTATCTGTAATCTGATTACACCGTCCAACCAAATGCTTACTTGCAGGTTCCTTCTTGACAATGCAACAATAAGAAATAATAGATCATACGAACATAAGGCAAATGGCTCAGTGGAATAGAATAATAATAGATCATATGAACATAAGGTTTTTATAATCCCATATTTAATGTGTTTTTAGTCCCACTTTTAACGTGTTTTTAGTCCCATATGTCATGTGTTTTTAGTCCCATATTTCACGTTTTTAGTCCCATATTTCACGGGTTTTTAGTCCCATATATCTACATCAAATAACCAAAATACAACTGACAGAAAAATACCTACCAAAGGCAACACGTGTAGATTCTGATCATATGAAGCAAAGAGAAACGGCACACCAAGAAACATACAGTGCCTTCTGAAAGACTCCTTGACTTTTTCCACATTTTAGTTTACAGTCTTATTCTAAAATGTATTAAGTTGTTTTTTTCCCCTCATCAATCTACACACAATACGCCATAACGACAAAATATTTTTTTTTTATACATTTTTGCTCATTTATAAAAAATAAAATCTGAAATATCACATAAGTCTTTAGACCTTTTACTTAGTACTTTGTTGAAGCACCTTTGGCAGCGATTACAGCCTCGAGTCTTCTTGGGTATGACGCTTCAAGCTTGGCACTCCTGCATTTGGGGAGCTTCTTCCATTCTTCTCTGCAGATCCTATCGAGCTCTGTCAGGTTGGATGGGGAGCGTTGCAGCACAGCTATTTTCAGGTCTCTCCAGAGATGTTCAATGTTTTTTTTTATTTATACATTTTTTTATTTAACCTTTATTTAACTTGTCAAGTCAGTTAACAACAAATTCTTATTTACAATGACAGCCTACCTACAGGGTCAAGCACTGGAGAAAATTAGGGTTAAGTGCCTTGCTCAAGGACTCATTGATAGGTTTTTTTTCACCTTTCGGCTCGGGTATTTGAACCAGCGACCTTTCGGTTAGTGGTTCAATGCTCTAACCGCTGGGCTACCTGCCGGGCTCTGCCGGGATACAAGTCTGGGCCACTCAAGGACATTCAGAGACTTGTCCCGAAGCCACTCCTGCGATGTCTTGGCTGTTTGCTCAGGGTTGTTGTTCTGTTGGAAGGTGAACCTTCGCCCCAGTCTGAAGTCCTGAGCATTTTGGAACAGGTTTTCATCAAGTATCTCTCTGTACTTTGCTCCGTTCATTGATAGATAGATAGATTATCCATTGTATAACCCAACCGTTTCCACATCCATCCCCTGTACAGGGAATGCAGTCAGTTGGGCCTTGGTTCTCCTGAAGTCCACCACCATTTTCTTTGTTTTGCTGATGTTGAGCTGAAGGTGGTTTTGCTCACAACCCAACACAAAGTCATTGATTGTGCTCCTGTACTCCTCCTGCCCACCTCTGATGCACCCTACAATTGCGGAGTCATCCGAGAACTTCTGTAGGTGGCATGTTTCAGAGTTATATCTGAAGTCTGATGTGTAGAGGGTGAACAGGAAGGGGGACAGGACCGTTCCCTGGCGGGGCCCTGTGTTGCTCACTGCCCGTTCTGACACACAGCTCTGTAGTCACACAAATTGTTGCCTACCGGTCAGGTAGTCCGTAACCCAGGAGACTAAGGATTCCACTTTCATCCTCTTCATCTTCTCCCCCAGTATCAGGGCCTGAATGGTGTTGAAGGCACTGGAGATGTCAAAAAACGTATCCTCCATGGTGCTGTTTGTAAGTCTTAATGTGATGTTCAGCTCCAGTGTCCCCAGGTCTACATCAGGGTAGTGGGGGTCCTATAGGTCTTAAGGTGACGGTGAGCTCCAGTTTCCTCAGGTCTACATCAGGGTAGTGGGGGTCCTGTACCTCTACAGTCACTGGTTTTGCCCTGCAGAAGAATAGATCACATAAGATTATTGTCTGAGTGTGTGTGTATGTGTGAGACCAGGGGCTGTATGTATCAAGTGTTGCAGAGTAGGAGTTCTGATCTAAGATCAGGTACCCCCTTTCAATGTAATCTTAATCATTGTTATCTAAATTAGCACTCCTACTCTGACGCTTGATAAATGTTGCCCCAGGTCTTGTGTCACATGCTGTGTGCTGCAGAACAGAGGAAACAGGTTATGATATCAAGAGCCACATTATCCGGTGACATAACATGTGGTAAGGCCGTGGCGCTAGTAACACCAAGGTCGTAGGTTCAATTCTTGTTAAGTTGCATGCAGTTGAAGTCGGAAGTTTACATACACCTTAGACAAATACATTTAAATTCAGTTTTTCACAGTTCCTGACATTTAATCCTAGTAAGTGTATTAGGTTAGTTAGGATCACCACTTTATTTTAAGAATGTGAAATGTCAGAATAATAGTAGAGAGAATTATTTATTTCAGCTTTCATCACATTCCCAGTGGGTCAGAAGTTACCATACATTCAATTAGTATTTGGTAGCATTGCCTTTAAATTGTTTAACTTGGGTCAAACTTGGGTAGCCTTCCACAAGCTTCCCACAATAAAATGGGTGAATTTTGGTCCATTCCTCCTGGCAGAACTGGTGTAACTGAGTCAGGTTTGTAGGCCTCCTTGCTCGCACACGCTTTTTCAGTTCTGCCCACAACTTTTCTATAGGATTGAGGTCAGGGCTTTGTGATGGCCACTCCAATACCTTGACTTTGTTGTCCTTAAGCCATTTTGCCACAACTTTGTAACAATGCTTGAGGTCATTGTCCATTTGAAAGACCCATTTGCGACCAAGCTTTAACTTCCTGACTGATGTCTTGAGATGTTGCTTCAATATATCCACATAATTTTGTGCACCAGTCTCTCCTGCAGCAAAGCACCCCCACAACATGATGCTGCCACCCCCATGCTTCACGATTGGGATGGTGTTGCAAGTCTCCCCCTTTTTTCTCCAAACATAACGATGGTCATTATGGCCAAACAGTTCTATTTTTGTTCCATCAGACCAGAGGACATTTCTCCAAAAAGGATGATCTTTGTCCCCATGTGCAGTTGCAAACCGTAGTCTGGCTTTTTTATGGTGGTTTTGGAGCAGTGGCTTCTTCCTTGCTGAGCGGCCTTTCATGTTATGTCGATATAGGACTTGTTTTACTGTGGATATAGATACTTTTGTACCTGTTTCCTCCAGCATCTTCACAAGGTCCTTTGCTGTTGTTCTGATTGATTTGCACTTTTGCACCAGTTATCTCTAGGAGACAGAACGCGTCTCCTTCCTGAGCGGTAAGACGTCTCCGTGGTCCAATGGTGTTTATACTTGAGTACTATTGTTTGTACAGATGAACGTGGTACCTTCAGGCGTTTGGAAATTGCTCCCCAAGGATGAACCAGACTTGTGGAGGTCTACAAATCTTTTTCTGAGGTCTTTTGATTATCCCATGATGTCGAGTGAAGAGGCACTGAGTTTGAAGGTAGGCCTTGAAATACATCCACAGGTACACCTCCAATTGACTTAAATAATGTCAATTAGCCTATCTGAAGCTTCTAAAGCCATGACATAATTTTCTGTAATTTCCCAAGCTGTTTAAAGGCCCAGTCAACTTAGTGTATGTAAACTTCTGACCCACTGGAATTGTGATATAGTGAATTATAAGTGAAATCTTCCAATTGTTGGAAGAATTACTTGTGTCATGCACAAAGTAGATGTCCTAACCGACTTGCCAAAACTATAGTTTGTTAACACGAAATCTTTGGAGTCGTTGAAAAATGAGTTTTAATGACTTCAACCTAAGTGTATGTAAACTTCCGACTTCAACTGTATATTATGTCATACAGGTGATATACATATGACATAAAGGTGTCATAGAGGTGACATAGCGGTGACCTACAGTACCTCTGTTGCTCCAGGGACTCCAGGTAGAGGTAAGTCCTCCCGAAGTCATAGTCAAACACCTGCAGAGAAACACACACCATTCATCTGTCACATTACACTGTGTGATGTGTGTCTGCACAATGCTGTTTGTGTGTGTGTGTGTGTTTGTGTGTGTGTGTGTCTGTTTGTGTGTGTGTGGTTGCGTGTGTGTGTGGTTGCGTGTGTGTGTGTGTTGTTGCATGTTTGTGTGGTTGTGTGAGTGTAGTTGGGTGCGTGTCTGGTTGCGTGTGTGTGTTGTTGAGTGTGTGTGTGGTTGTGTGTGTGTGTGGTTGCGTGTGTGTGAAAAAAATAAGTTTGAGAGGGTTTAAAAGGACAACTCCAGATCCCACTCGTCATCCACAGAGCGCATCGCTCCCCGAAGGCCCCATGTATGGAGAGGGGGGGGGGGATAGAGAATTAGACTATTAATATCTTTATTGGGAGGGACATCTTCACGTAAAACAATAAAACAAATTATTACACACATTTTACACCACCTCCAAACCCCCCTAAAAGTCAGGAGAGACATATAATAACGACGTCCTCTGTCTCGTATGGCCAGGCTGTGTCCTGTCTTTAGTATTATGTCCAGCTGGTACATCCCTCAGCTGGCCAGTCCTCTGTCTGAGTTAACCCCCAAGGCGCCAGTGGTACCCATGCCCTGGGGAGAGAGGAGAGACAGAAAATATACAGCTTTAAACACACTCAGCATCACCCACATGCATTCACACACACACACACCCCCACACACACACTCACACTCGCACACAGTTAATCTACTATATTGTATCTACCTGCTATCTCATTGGTTCTTTATTGGCGCATAAGGCATTATACCTCTGGTGAAGAGAAGCTGATATATTGTCACCACTTACACCACAAAGCCTACTAATCTAGTGATCTGGAGTCAGGACTCAGTCCAAGACCAGGGATATACACCAACTATATCTCTCTCTCTCTCTCACACTCACACTCACACTCACACACACACACACACACACACACACACACACACACACACACACACACACACACACACACACACACACACACACACACACACACACACACACACACACACACACACACACACACACACACACACACACACACACACACACACACACACACACACACACACACACACACACACACTTAAATCAATGGGGGTCAGCAACTTTAACCCAGTCAGCAGACAGGTGAGGAATTTGTCAACACCTACAATAGTTGTCAGATATCTGCAATCTAATGATACCAACAAGAGAAAATAAAGATGTGTTATAGTCACATACACCAGATAGGTGCAGTGAAATGTGTTGATTTACAGGGTCAGCCATAGTAGTACCATGCTCATCCTGCACACCAGTCACGCTAAATTATTGTATTATGGGACTGTATGCATATGAAACTCTGGCACAATGCAGTACATTATAGCTAGTGAATAGGGTGAGAGTGACTAACCAAATCGAATGAAATTGTATTTGTCACACGCGCCGACTACGACAGGTGTAGACCTTACCGTGAAATGCTTACCTGCAAGCCCTCAACCAACAGTGCAGTTATAAGAAAATAAGAGTTAAGAAAACATTGACTAGGCAGGCAGTGAGAACAACACGCTGCAACAGCAGGTCTCTCTAGGCCTGTGGTGCTCAATCAGGAGGTGATCAGGTACACTCCTATCAGCAGGCACTGATAAACACGCAGCACAGGGTATTTCAGGAGTGTGTGTGTGCGCGTGTGTGCCAATCCACACGGAATACTACAAACACATCCCAACTGGACGATGAATGGTTTACAGTAAACATGAGTTCTATGACATGACAATAGGCATGTTTCAACTGGTTTAGATATACTGTGAGCTCAATTGGGAGAGCAACATAGTAATCCTGAATGCAAACTGGTTCACAGAGCAACCTGTTTTTGGAACAACAGAGCCTTGAAGGGAGAATTCTAGCCAGCTAGTGTTGTTGTGTTACACTTCAAACGAACTACAGTAAATGGATTTAGCTCAGATGGCTAGATTGGTTGGAGCACGGTGCCTGCAATTTGCAGCTCCAGAATTGTGGGTTTGATTTCTGCATGGACCACATACAGTATCACTGTACATTGCATATGCTGGTTATATAAATTACCCTATTGTAGTACAGTCACAGAAGATATAATCACTTTGAAGTAAGGTACTGTAAATCCTTCAAATAAACATATGAAGTGACTAGTGACACAGAAACCATGCTTAATGATAATCCTCAAACATTTTCTATTTGTATTTATTAAGGATCCCCATTAGCTGCTTCCAAGGCAGCAGTTACTCTTCCTGGGGTCCAAACAAGATTAAGGCGATTACATCACAAAACAATTGAACAGTACATCACACAACACATTATTAGACCACTAGTCTTCCACTACAATAAACATATGAGACAATTTGAGCAAGCACATCATGACTGAATTCTTCCCTATATTTTCTCATGTTGGAGCTAAGTTTGGCCAACTAATAATGTTAAAGACCCAGTGCAATCAAAAATGTAATTTTCCTGTGTTCAGGTTCACGAAAAGTTCAGTCAACTAAAACAAGTCTGTGGAACCAGTTACTTAAAGAGGAATAACACTCAAGTACTATATTTGTTTAGTTTTTTTTTTTGTCCACTGTTGATACTTCCCAAAATGATTTGCATGTCAGCAGTCAAGTGGTCAGGATATTGGACTTTTAAGAAGAGTGTCTCCAGCCACATCATCATATAATGCAAAACGCATCATCATGATGATGTGGCTGGAGACACAAGACAAACCAACCAATGACAGCGGTCAAACCAAGATGAACAAACCAATGACAGGGGTCAAACCAGGAACCAATCAAACAAAGAAGAAGCCATAAAACTGACTAATTAATCGATCATATTTTAAAACAAATCTTACTAGGGCTGTCTCTCTTAAAGGCCCACCCATTCACTCTCCCACATAGAACATTCTCTCACTTCAGTGTCAGTGCGTGTCAGTGTGTGTGTGTGTTCACAATTTATTCAGGACTATCCGTAATCATCGTAGCATCCACATTAATGTAGAAGTGTTTAGAAACATTTGCTATTCTTATTTACAATAAAAGTGACTCCAAAATGACACAATACATTATTTGAAATTAATTTCTAATGAGCACAAAATAATCTGAAACCCAACCAAAACAAACAGCAAATGCATCCAACAAGTTTGTAGAGTCACAATCTTGTCGTAGTCATTGCATGTTAAGAATATGGGATATATTACACTTTTGAGTTTAACTACTTCAATACACATATAAGTGAATTTGTCCCAATACTTTTGGTCCCCTAAAATGCACAAAAAGTGTTGTGATTTCTAAACGGTTCACCCGATATGGATGAAAATACCCTCAAATTAAAGCTGGCAGTCTGCACTTTAACTTTGCATCAAAGTTTTGGTGCTGGAGTACAGAGCCAAAACAAAATGTGTCACTGTCCCAATCCTTTTGGAGCTCACTGTAATTCTGTAATGGATACAGTATTGATTTGTCCACATAAACACAACCAAAGTGGCAAATCAAATTCTGTGATGCACGAGGAAAAGGACATGGAAAACAGTCTGGCTGTGAGTGTTCCCCTTTGCGTACTTACGCACTCTTTTTTTCAGAGCTTTTCGAAAACAAAGGAGACTTTACGACTCCATCCCCCCACACAACAAACTCACACATTCTCCTCTTCTTTACAGAAACACTATGGTATTAAACTGTCTGATCTCGGACCTGCCACTTGGGCACCAATTCTCACAGTTGCCTTTCAGAGGAAATTAGATCTTTTCACTATACACTTCTACTACCCCTCCAATAACACAGGGATTGTGTTCCACTTCTTTAATGAAATATCATGTGTCTTTTCACTGTGTTAAGACTGTACTGTAACCTGTAGTCAACAGGGTCTAGTCAGGCTGCTGGTATAGCTGGAAAACACAAGTGCATGCACACTCTCTCGCGCACGCACACACGAACACGCACACACAAACACACACACACACACACAGGTGAACCATATGACCATTAGGTCAAAGGTAACTTCCTCTGATGATGCTGGTGCTATTTTACACCAGCATATAGTCTATTTCAGCAGTTAATACATCTTCAAGTGAGATTATTATCCATTGAGGAGGAGTATTAGAGCTATAAGATATAGCCTATCTATAATATGTTGTAACGGGGTGTTACAACCCTTAAGTCTACAGTATATCTCTATTAAAGCACTTTACTAACTTAGTCTACGTGACGTCTATTGGCTACATGACGCAAAGACATTTACTCTATCGGAGATAATAATGATAGGCTACTATAGTGTAGCCAAGTCTCTCTTCGTTTCATTGATCCCATTCCTTACTTGCAGATCAGTTTTATTCAGCTGTGGCTGTGTCTCCCCTCCATCGCTGTCACAACCGCTCGCTGCAGGGTCTGCAACCAGCCTCTCCAGGCACGCCGACCCCAGCGAAGAGCTCTTGTGGTGGGACTGCACCAGCTGTACCAGCGTGGGCTTCAAGCTGCACGCACAGCCGCTGACTCAGCCGCTGACTCTCTGTGTGTCGGGCTGGATCGTCTTCTCGCCATCCTGTATGTGGCATAGAGGTCTGGAGCTGTGGTCTGCTTTGCCACAGAGGAGCGGCTCCTGCAAGTCCAAACCCACCTGGGGGGGGGTTTTAGCCCTGAGTTGAGTTTGGCTTTCGCTTGAAATTGTTTCCACAGCCTGATGAACTGTCTTGGCGCTCTAGCAATAGAGACCAGCAGCTAGTTGCGTATTAGGCGGTTTGTCCTTTGAAGTCCTTTGAAGTCAGACTCCCCATTTTGACCAGATGTTCCAAAACAAGTCCATCCAACAGCCAACAGGAGGTCAATAGATTGCTGCCTGTACCGGCAACCATCAGGTAGCCTACGAACCAATAGGCCTATCCATTATACATTATTAAATAAATACGGCAAACGTGTGTAGCCTACCCCCAAACTCTACCGATGTAATTTTTACACCAATATGTTAAAATAGAGCTTGTTGCCCCTGACCACCTTTTACTGGTGTCTGATGTTTCTCCACATAGGCTACATTTCACCTGTGTACACATCAATATACTTTACAGGTGAGCTGTAAACTATCATTCTTCAGTAGATGATTGAGACCTGGACCCCAAGAGCCTCATGGCAGAGTGACACACAGTTACAGCCTATAGACTACAGCTCTATGGTTCTCTATGGGCAGATAAAGTGTATTATGTGTGTGAGCCAGGACTGCACAGAGGAGGCTGTACGTTTTGCATTCATAGGCCTATATTTACTAATTTTAGTAGTAAACAATATCCAGAGTGACTTAAAGTAGCCTATGCTGTTCTCATGCTGAACGACTCCACTGTTAATTTGATTATTTCAATAATTATATTTAGAGATTATTTTTTACATTGGTACTTTGATAAGGACAGTGTACATTAGAATTGTATACATAATGCATAGGACACAATGCATGGGTTTTATAGGACAGTAATATACTGTATATATTCAGTTGGTAGATAATCTACTGTAAATACATATTTACAAATCAAAAAGTAAGAGAATGTAAAACATAAACTGACTTCAGATAAATGGTCAACAATATAGCAACACAGTGTTGGGTTAGCTAAGGGTTAAAGTAGAGGAATCTTTCACAGCTTCTCCGATCCCAGTCTTTATTGAGAATTTGCCCGATCTTGCCAAGTGCTCCTTCCTCTTCATTGACCTCTGGCTGTGGATCAGACTCTGTCTCCACTAGACAATGGGTCTCAGTGCTCAGAAAAAAGTTTCCTGACACCATCTCCTCCATTTTCTCCAGCAGCTCTGTGACCTGAGTGTCATTGTCTTCACTCTTACTGTCAAAGGCATGGTACCTGTTCCCACATTTCTCAATGAGCCACTGGAGGGCCTCCCCTTCATTCTCAATCTGCTGCTCAATGGTCTCCTCTGTATAAGAGGAATGAATAGATTATCAATTACTATAAGCGAGAAGCATTTGTTGCTGGCAGGATGCCAAACACAAATTTACCAAAGCAAGACTCAATTTAATCAATTTAACCAAAATGAATGTATCTAAATTGGTTTGTAAATACAGTATGTCTGTAAATACATTGGTTTCTATTACAGTAAGTCACATTACGCATTCAGATTGCCCCTCCCCAATCTTTAGCATAATGTGATTTGTTCCAAAAAAAGGAGCCTTATTAACCTTTCACAAGTGCTTTAAGTTTCTCTCTTGCCTTCTGCGTTCTCTCCCGTCTCTCTTCTGCTGTCTTCATCACTCCCCTCCTCTTCTCCTCAATTTCCTTCAACAATGCATAATCAACTTCAAAATGGCCACCACCGTTTCTCTCCACCATCTCCTCTATCTTCTCCAGCAGCTCTGTGACCTCAGTGTCAGTGTCTTCACCCTTACTACCAAAGACGTAGCACCTGTTCCCACATTTCTCTATAAGTCACTGTAAGGCCTTCCCTTCGCTGTCAATATACTGCTCAATGGTTGTTGTGTCTCTCAGACAGGTGAACAACACTAAAGTGTGACTCCAGACATTCTCACAGAGAAGCTCCAGGTGTCCCGCTAGTGATTTCTTGCTTGCTTCTCTGAACGGACGGTCAGCCTAAACCATGGGTATGAAAGCATGGGGTCCAGGGTGGCACAGAGGCGCACCATACACAAGTTCCTTCTTAGCAAGTTCTGTTGTGTTCCCAGGATGGTGTTTCCAGCTGAGTGTGTCCCAGACCTGTGTGGTCCCATAATCACTGCTCTCAGTTCTGGGAGCATGAGAGAGGCTGAGAGAGGCTAGAAGGGGAGAAAGAGGGAGGGAAGGATGAGGGAGTGGTAGAAGGGGAGAAAGAGGGAGAAGGGGAGGAGAGAGTAGAAGGGAATGAAAAGTGAGAACAGTATTTTAGTATTTTGTTTTTGTCAAAATGTGTCATCAGGAAACATGGCTGTTGAGATAAAGGGCATAATGCCAACCCAGAGATGGCGCTAGTGGGACACCGATCTAGGATATATAAACAGCTGCATTATGAGTGTCTGATTAACATGTAACATGTAACACCTGAGTAAAGGATTATGCCTGCATTTTACCAAACTCTCCGACGTGAGTTATTCACATACACATATTAACAATGGTGTCAGAGAAATGAACCCAAAGCCAAGCGCTGCAGAAAAGAGGACAAGGTATGTGGACAACGTAATTGCTGTCGGATAAACGCAAATAAATAGTGGAACCAATGATCGAGGACGAAGAGCCTACAATGTCTGTCAGTCAAATTCTGGTGCCTAGCGCCATGGATATGAAAGGCGATTTGTATCAAAACTGATAGTTTTTCCGTGATCAGTGGGAGAATTATGAAATCGCTACGGGCTTAGATAAAAAAGACAAGCATGTGCGAGTGGCAACACTACTCAGTGTTATTGGAAGAGAGTGCCATATGCTTCAGCGTCACCTACTGTAGATCTGGGGGAAGAAGATATTCACAGTCTTCCCATGTGGCCCTCCTGTGCCTTATGCTCTCCTGAGACACGGGATGCTTTCAAAGCTCATTCAACAGAGGACAAGACTTCTCGAATGCTTCAGTCTTTTATCCTAAGAGACTGGCCGGACACAAGAAAGAGTACGCCCATCCTGGTGAGGGACTACTAGACATACAGAGACAAACTCACAATGCAGGAAGAGATCGTATACAAAGGTGACAGGGAGGTAGTGACAGAAACTCTACGCCCAATGATTCTCTCTCGTATCCATGCAGGGCACTCAGGGGTCGAAGCCAGTCTCAGGAAAGCCAGAGACTCAGTATTCTGGCCCAACATTTTGTGGCCGTGTGCAGCATATGTAATGCTAATCTAATCTACAAGCACGTCCTTGGTCTAAAGTGGGAATGGATCTGTTCACAATCAAGAACGTTCCTTTTCTGATTATAGTGGACTACTATTCAGATTTGTGGGAGGTAGAGAAAGTGATTGACACAACAGCCGCTTGCATCATAGACTGTTGTAAGCAGCAGTTTAGCAGATATGGCATACCTGACAGTGGTGTAGTTACGGATAATGGGCCCCAGTTCATGAGTCAAGACTATGCTTTTTTAGCAAAAGCCTGGGAGTTCCATCATGTGACCTCCTCACCCTACCACTGTCAGAATAATGGTAAGGCGGAGTCAGCTGTGAAAATAGGAAGGCACATTTTGGCACAGAGAAATACTCCCACAGAGGGCTTCGGCAGCAGCTCTGTACAGCGTTTAATGTCTAGACGCACTCGCTCTCTGTTGCCAACAACTCCCAAGCTCCTGGCACCAAAGGTCATTGGGGATGTTCAGGCACACGTCAAGACAAGTCAAAACATTACCATGACCAGCATGCAAAACATCTGCCTGTAATAAAACAAGGTCAGAGTGCTCCTGTCACTGCACACCAGGGATGCCACATGGAGTCTTGGCACATGAATAGGGCACATCAGCAGAAGGTCATATGAAGTGGAAGTAAAGGGATGAAAGTATCGAAGGATCCGGAGAGACATACGCCCAGTTCAGGAGAGCATAGGGCCCAGGAGGGCCACATGTTAAGACTGAATATCCTCTGGATGGTGTAGCAAGGACACGGGGAATACCCCACCAGGGCAGTTATCTCTGCCAACCGTGCCTCTACAATTTCAGGAGGATGTGGAAGAGGAAGGCGAGGCCCTGAAGTTCCCAGAGGTACCCAACATCTCAGAGGATGCCAGGAGAGGCCCTGAGGATCCCAGAGGTGCCCAACACCCCAGAAGTGCCCAATGTCCCAGAGGTGCCCAATATGCTACCAGTACGACACACTAGAAAAAGGGCTAACATAAGACCGACCCTGCGGTATGGGGACTATGTCCCTTAAGAGATGGACAATTAATTTGTTTATCGTACCAAAAAAAATACAAAAAAAATAAGGTGTTGATAATGTAAATAGACATTTTCACTGTGGTATTAAAATGGGATGAAGTTCTCGAGCTAATTCTATATGAAAAGGAAAATGAGATAATGGGCATAATGCCAACCCATAGTATCTGAGTAAAGCATTATGCCTGCATTTTACCAAACTCTCCGACGTGAGTTATTCACATACAACCAACCATAGCTCCTAAAATGTTATTCTCAATATCTCTGGTCATCTCTTTCAAACCAATGCAATCCATGGTGTTCAATCTGATTAACACACTCTGTAATACAATAACTGTTCTGTAACAATACAACAGAACTTTAGAGAATACATCCAAAGTAACGTGGGCCTTCACATTTTATATATTGTAGCACTTACTCACTTACTGCACTATGCACATCTCAATTAGAACATGTGTTGTACTGGTGTACTAAAGTGGTTGTAAATGTCTGAAAGGATATGTACGATAAAATAAAATATCTTTCAGGGACTCACCTCTTTGATAGTTGGATTCAGACTTTCCTTTCATTTTTCTCAGAATTTTGTTAAAACCCAGAAATGTGATTTCAATAAATCTGTTTCAGTCTCAGTATCTTGGTCTGTGTTGGTCTGAGAGCAGTAAAACAATTATCAGGTAAGAATGAACAAGGATACAAGACACGCTGTCTCTTACTGTCAACCCTAGAATAACCAGACTGGTTACATTTCTCATTGTCATGATCGCATGTGTGAGGCATGTTTTTATCCGTCATGGGGGACAACAGGCCTTGTCTCGTCTTCCTCGTAAAATAATGCAAAAGAGTTGTACTTAGGCACAGATCTCGGATCAGTTTACCTTCACCCAATCCTAATCTTAACCGTTAGAGGGGGAACCATAAAGATGACATTAGATCAGTGTCTATGGGACATTTCATCCAGAGGGGGTGTGACTGGGAATGAATAGCTTCACTTTCCAAAGTAGCTATGTGTTATGATGATGTAGTAGAGTATCTGACTATAATTTACCAGCTCTGGACAAAGCTGAATGGACTGCATTCTTACTCTGATTTGTTGTGATTGCACACTTCACAGCCACATTTTAGGAGAAAAACATTGTACATCACTGTCCAATGCTAAGCTACACACACACACACACACACCGACACACACACACACACTGTAATAACAGCTAGCATCAAAGGTACAACAAGGGGCTTTTATTGAGTGATATGCACCAGTGTGAGACATCACTGTGTCTGTGTGGACACAACCTTGACCATGCTGACATATCTATTCATCTATGTTATAGTACTACAACGGGATGGACCAACATACAGGCTAAACAGCACCACATTGACACACAGGTGCACACACACATCTCCACACACGCACGTGCAGGAGCACAAACACACACACACACACACACAGTATTTTCCATTGTATAGGATGTAATCTAATCTTGTCATGTGCTGGGTTATGGGCCTAGTGTTTTTCATTCTAATTCGATCAAATGTGACTTTATCTAATAGAACCTTCAGTAGACTCTCAGAATATTGATCTAATGTGTTAATCTCATATAATCTTCAGTAGACTCTCAGAATATTGATCTAATGGGCTGACATAGAGACACTCTCTCTCTCTTACACACACACACACACACACACACACACACACACACACACACACACACACACACAGGGTTATGAATAAATAACCCTGAACTCAACATGAATAATGTTATAAACATAATAAATTAGTCTGACCCACATTCTAACTGTGTGAGCCAGTAGAGTGCAAAATACTTATTCAACAATAATCATAAACAGTCTAATTCAGTACCAAACTACTTCCTTTAAATACAAAAACAGGCTTGGACACAAACTGTAATCTAAGGTGCAAATCTACTATAATGCTATAAAGCTTGGCTATAGTCTAGGCTACTGACTGCATCCAACAAAACATAATTTTTGTAGGGTTTTCACAACACCAACAAATCGTTGACAAAAAATGTGACCCTGTTTAAAAGTGTTTCTCCAGTGTAGGGTGTGGCCCATCCAGAATGTCCATGGTTTGGATAGTGTGTCCAGTGTCTGGTAGTGATGCACATTACCGAGAAGAGAGTGTAACATTACAGAACATCCAGATAGAACTGTACTGTATAGAACTCCCTTAACGTGTCAGTTGGAGTGAGGTGGCAGTGTGTGATTGGCCAGCACGTATAATTAGGTGAGAGGAGAGAGGTGAGAGGTTAGGGGTTAGGGTTCATAGGTCCTGCTCATGCTGCATCTGCTGTTGCATCTTCTGAAGCATCTCCTGCATCCTCCTCAACTAGAGAGAGGGGGGGGGAGGAGAGATAGAGAGATAGGAGAGAGAGAGGAGAGAGGGGAGAGAAAGAGAGTGCGAGAGAGTTAGAGAGAGAGAGAGAGAGAGAGAGAGTAGGGAAGGAAGCGAGGGAGAGAGGGATTGAGCGAGTGAAAGAGACAAAGAGATATAGAGGAGAGAGGAAAGAAAAGAAGATATGATGTGGATACTTGCCCCACACATTGTATACTGATATATAGCACTACATCAATGCAATCCACTATCATATCATTATCATATAAACGCAATTATCATATGAATATATAACTAACTATCCATTACCTCCTCGTCCTTCATCTTGATGAGTTTCTCTGTCTCCACGTCCGGGGTGGACACGGGTAGGATGGGGATTGGGCTCTCCACACGGTTATCTGTATTCATTTTACTGGAATAGAGAGAAACAGGAGGGTTAGCTCTGAAACACACACACAAAAACACATACATGTGCACAAACATACACATGCACTCACACACACACACACACACACAGTGAGATAGACAGAGAGACACAGAGAGAGAGACACAGAGAGAGAGACATAGAGAGAGACACAGAGAGAGAGAGAGAGAGAGAGAGAGAGAGAGAGAGAGAGAGAGAGAGAGAGAGAGAGACACAGAGAGAGAGAGAGAGAGAGACACAGAGACACAGAGACACAGAGAGAGACACAGAGAGAGAGACAGAGAGAGAGAGAGAGACTGTACCTGGTCATGGTGTGAATGCAATGAGCCCTGTAGTTCTCATAGTGACAGTCACAGGTGACGTCCTTCAGGTCATGCATGTGGGTCCTGATCAGCATGGTCCTCAGCTTCACAAAGTCACAGTGAGACTGGTTCTCCACTGCAGACACATATACACATATGTTATGTTAATACACACACACATTAATATGTGTATACACACTCACACACAAATGTTAACATACACACCCAACTTACATGCACCTACCCTCTACGATGCCCCAGGGGTAGAGTCTCCCTCTGACTTTCTGACCTCTGGCCTCCACCACCATGTTACTGCCGATCACAGCAAACGGAGTGCTCTCCTAACACACACACACACACACACACAGGCGTCAACATGCATTTACCACACACACAACGACGGCAGAACGGATAGGCACATGCCACAAACACAAAAAAGTGTTTTTGTAGAACTGCAACAATAATCATTAGGCTAATTAGCTTAAGAAACTTTCTTGGAAATGTTAGGGATGTATATGAAAATAAATGAACCCAGTAAGCTGTGTGAGCATGTGTTTTAGTTTTACCTTGAGTTCTCTGTCCCTCAGTTTGACCTCCTCATCCTCATCAGAGTCACAATCTGGTAACTGGTACACCTTTATCCCAAACGTATCTATTTCCTCACGGATCTACACACAAACACACACACACACACACACACACACACACACACACACACACACACACACACACACACACACAGAGACAGAGACGAGGAGAGTTAAGGCTGGTTTATACTTCGTCTATAGACATGCCTGCAGACAATTGTCGCAGTGACATCAAACATTATATTGTCTTCCGACATCAAACTTGTCGTTGTCGTTATGAAAAAGTATAAACACATGACCTTCAGCCCCCTATGCTGACATAGATTTACATTAGAAGTGCACATCCAAGAAGGCTCAAGTTCATTGGCCACAAATAAAATGAAGTCAAATCACGTTATATATCTACAGTAGCTTTGATTGGACCGATCATGTTACTTTCAAAATCTTAGCTAGCAAGCTAGACAAGCAGTCATCATCGTGAATCACATCAACAATCTACTGGAAAATATTTTTCAATCCTTATCATATGAAGATAGATTATAGATAAAAGGTATCGGTGCTCATCGCCATTGGACATAAACATTACACAACAAGTTGGAAATCACAAATTCAACAATGAGTGGTTTGGAAGGAATCAGTGGCCAACTGCAAGTGTTGCAAAGCAATCACTATTTTGCTTCCATTGCCTGCTATTCAGTGGAGCGTGTGTGGTCAAGGATTTAAAATATCTGTCTGAAATGGTCTCTTTTCTAAGCTTAAAATGATAAGCATTCACTCGCAACACCATGGGCCAGACAAGGTTGAATACATTGGCCATGATGTCAATTCAGCATGACTTCTGCCGCATTCAAAACAACTGGAAACTGGAAACTGTGTCACGTTCGGGTGTGTAGAGAGACCAAGGCGCAGCGTATCGATAGTTCGACATGTTTATTCAATGAACTGACGAACTATACAAAATAACAAATGATAATAATAAAGAGGACACACGTAGCACGAACACGAGACAACATAACAATGAACCACGCCAACGGAGTGGAACACAGACATATAAGTAAGATCCCTAATTAGAGGTAATGCATAGCAGCTGCCTCTAATTAGGGATCCTACACACACACACCAGACAGAAATAGAAATGATAGATCTGCCAGACTCTGACCATAGAAATATAGAGAAGCAAAGCTTCTCTATGGCCAGAGCCTGACAGTACCCCCCCCCAAAGGCGCGGACTCCCGGCCGCAAGAAAATAAACACAAACATGAGGGAAGGGTAAGGGAGGAAAAAAAAACATCACACGATCGCAGGTGGCGGTTCCGGCCCCGGCGAAGTGGCTAGCTTCCTCCCCATTTCTACTGGGCCCGGTGTGGCTGGCGACTCAGGCCATTTAAAGGGGCAACCCACTGGTCCTGGAAATGACCATGGTGGGGCAAAAGGCTCAGGCCAAGGAGCGGGGCAAATAACCGGGCCAGGACTGGGCATCGGTGTAACAGGCGACTCCGGCCATATAAAGGGGCAACCCACCAGTCCTAGAAATGACCATGGTGGGGAAAAAGGCTCAGGCCATGGAGCGGGGCAAATAACCGGGCCAGGACTGGGCACCGGTGTGGCAGGCGACTCCGGCCATATAAAGGGGCAACCCACCGGTCCTGGATACAACAATGGTGGGGAAATAAGTTCAGGCCATGGAGCGGGGCAAATAACCGGGCCAGGACTGAGCACCGGTGTGGCAGGCGACTCCGGCCATATAATCGTCACGGAAGGTTCCGGGCTGTCGATCTTCACGGAAGGTTCCGGGCTGTCGATTTTCACGGGAGGTTCCGGGCTGTCGAGCGTCACGGGAGGTTCCGGGCTGTCGAGCTTCACGGGAGGCTCCGGGCTGTCGAGCGTCACGGGAGGCTCCGGGCTGTCGAGCGTCACGGGAGGCTCCGGGCTGTCGAGCGTCACGGGAGGCTCCGGGCTGTCGAGCGTCACGGGAGGCTCCGGGCTGTCGAGCGTCACGGGAGGCTCCGGGCTGTCGAGCGTCACGGGAGGCTCCGGGCTGTCGAGCGTCACGGGAGGCTCCGGGCTGTCGAGCGTCACGGGAGGCTCCGGGCTGTCGAGCGTCACGGGAGGCTCCGGGCTGTCGACCGTCACGGGAGGCTCCGGGCTGTCGACCGTCACGGGAGGCTCCGGGCTGTCGATCGTCACGGAAGGCTCCGGGCTTTCGACCATCACGGGAGGCTCCGGGCTTTCGACCATCACGAGAGGCTCTGGGCTGTCGATCATCACGGAAGGCTCCGGGATGTCGAGGCGCACCGACGGTCTGATGCGTAGAGCTGGCACTGGAGGCACCTGGCTGGGCTCACGCACTGGAAGTCGAGTGCGGGGAGTCGGCACGGGACGTACCGGACTGTAGAGGCGCACTGGAGGCCTGGTGCGTGGAGCTGGTACTGGAGGAACCTGGCTGGGCACACGCACTGGAGGTCGAGTGCGGGGAGTCGGCACGGGACGTACCGGACTTTGCACACGCACTGGAGGTAGAGTGTGGGGAGTCGGCACGGGACGTACCGGACTGGGGAGGCGCACTGGAGGCCTGGTGCGTGGAGCTGGCACTGGAGGAACCTGGCTGGGCACACGCACTGGAGGTCGAGTGCGGGGAGTCGGCACGGGACGTACCGAGCTAGGGAGGCGCACTGGAGGTTGAGTGCGGGGAGTCGGCACGGGACGTACCGGACTTTGCACACGCACTGGAGGTAGAGTGCGGGGAGTCGGCACGGGACGTACCGGACTGGGGAGGCGCACTGGAGGCCTGGTGCGTGGAGCTGGCACTGGAGGAACCTGGCTGGGCACACGCACTGGAGGTCGAGTGCGGGGAGTCGGCACGGGACGTACCGGGCTAGGGAGGCGCACTGGAGGTTGAGTGCGGGGAGTCGGCACGGGACGTACCGGGCTAGGGAGGCGCACTGGAGGTTGAGTGCGGGGAGTCGGCACGGGACGTACCGGGCTAGGGAGGCGCACTGGAGGTTGAGTGCGGGGAGCAGGCACAGGACGTACCTGACTGGGAAGGCGCACTGGAAGCCTGGTGCGTGAAGTCGGCACATGTGGCACAGGACTAATAACACGCACCTCAGGGCTAGTGCGGGGAGCAGGCACATGACGTACCGAACTGGAGAGGCGCACTGGAGGCCTGGTGCGTGGAGTCGGCACTGATGGCGCCGGACTGGTGACACGCACCTCAGGGCGAGTGCGAGGAGCAGGCACATGACGTACCGGACTGGAGAGGCTCACTGGAGTGTAGCAGACTGCCGGACCCAGACTGGGCACCGGTGGAGCGGACTGCTCTGACACTGGAGTAGAGCAGACGGCCGGACCCCGACTGGGTACCGGTAAAGCGGACTGCTCTTTCACGGGAGTGGAGTAGGCGACAGGACACGGATCATTCCACTCCGACATTTCCCGTTCAACTTCCTCCGCTATCTCCCACATTTCCTCCAACACGTCTCCAAACTGGCTCTCCAAATAATTCTCCTCTTCTTCACTTTGCGCCCCCCATTTATATGTTGGGCACAGTGCATCCCACATGGAGAGTGGTACTGGTGCGTCCTCTTCCTTACCAGACCACCCCCATAGCCCCCCCCCGAAATTTTCCTGGGGTTGACTACGGGCTCCGTTTCCTCCTTTTCTCCGCTGTCTTCCTTTCTTCCTCTCCGTTGCTCCAGTTTTACACTGCTTGGTCGGTTGGTGGTTCATTCTGTCACGTTCGGGTGTGTAGAGAGACCAAGGCGCAGCGTATCGATAGTTCGACATGTTTATTCAATGAACTGACGAACTATACAAAATAACAAATGATAATAATAAAGAGGACACACGTAGCACGAACACGAGACAACATAACAATGAACCACGCCAACGGAGTGGAACACAGACATATAAGTAAGATCCCTAATTAGAGGTAATGCATAGCAGCTGCCTCTAATTAGGGATCCTACACACACACACCAGACAGAAATAGAAATGATAGATCTGCCAGACTCTGACCATAGAAATATAGAGAAGCAAAGCTTCTCTATGGCCAGAGCCTGACAAACTGGGAAATCTCAGACTTCAGTGAGTTCAAGAAAACTGGGAACTCAGAAAAAAACGAGCTCCGACTGTGAAAATAACATTATATATTTATATAAAATAAAAAACATAAGTATTCAGACCCTTTGTTATGAGACTCGAAATTGAGCTCAGGTGCATCCTGTTTTCATTGATCATCCTTGAAATGTTTATACAACTTAAATGGAGTACACCTGTGGTAAGTTCAATTGATTGGACATGATTTGGAAAGGCACACACCTGTCTATATAAGGTTCCATAGTTAACATTGCATGTCAGAGCAAAAACCAAGCCATGAGGTCGAAGGAACTGTCTATAGAGCTCTGAGACAGGATTGTGTCGAGGCACAGATCTGGGGAAGGGTACCAAAACATTTCTGCAGCATTGAAGGTCCCCAAGAACACAGTGGCCTCCATCATTCTTAAATGGAAGAAGTTTGGAACAATCAGGGGAGAAGGGAGGTGACCAAGAAACCGATGGTCACTCTAAAAGAGCTCCAGAGTTCCTCTGTGGAGATGGGAGAACATTCCAGAAGGACAACCATCTCTGCACCACTCCACCAATCAGGCCTTTATGGTAGAGTGGCCAGACGGAAGCCACTCATCAGTAAAAGTAACATGACAGCCCCCTTGGAGTTCGCCAAAAGGCACCTAAAGACTCTCAGACCATGAGAAACAAGATTCTCTGGTCTGATGAAACCAAGATTAAACTCTTTGCCTTGAATGCCAAGCGTCACGCCTGGAGGAAACCTGGCACCATCACTACGGGAAAGCATGGTGGTGTCAGAATCATGCTGGGGGATGTTTTTCAGCGACAGGGAGTGGAAAACTAGTCAGGATCGAGGCAAGGATTAACGGAGCAAAGTACAGAGAGATCCTTGATGAAAACTCCCCAAATGGGAGAAACTCCTCAAATACAGGTGTGCCGAGCTTGTAGCGTCATACCCAAGAAGACTATAGGCTGTAATCGCTGCAATAGGTGCTTCAACAAAGTACAGAGTAAAGGGTCTGAATATTTATGTAAATGTAAAATTTTAGCAAAAATGTCTAAAAACCCATTTTTGCTTTGCCATTATGGGGTATTGTGTGTAAATTGATGAGGGGAAAAAACGATTAAATCAATTTTAGAATAAGGCTGTAATGTAACAAATGTGGAAAAATTCAAGGGGTCTGAATATTTTGCGAAGGCAGTTTGTGGGCACCGTTTGTCACCGTTATAATGCAATTAATGTATTGTTTAGTGTTGTGTTGTGTTGTGTTGTGGCTTTGCTGGCATGGATCTAAAAAAACGAATTGAGTTCGCCCCACTGCAAAATCGCCACTGCAAACCAGGCAACTAAAAGCAACTTTCGAAACAATGTTTTGGTACGTTTCTAGCTTGTTAGCTAGCTAGCTAACGTTAGCTGGCTAGTCAGTTCAAATAATGACCATATCATAGCTGACAACATCTTAACTTGAGCATTTTTTTGTATTATTATTACAGGAAAATAAACTCACAACAAGATCATTAATGGCGAGCTAATGACAGAAAATAGCTTCCGGTTGTGAGTGTGAAGGCATAAAAGCAGGGCATTCTACCGGAGGTAACCATTACTATAACTTTTTTCATCCGCTAATTAATTGCATTTTGTAACGTTTGCGCTTATAGCCTACTGCCATGTGCAAATTGCTGCGCTTATAACGTGAAGGAATAGCCTAATAGTTTATAAACATTTTAAGCTAAACGTTCTGATCTGTTGCATCAGCCTAATGGCTTTTAAATGTTTTATTGTAGATGTTCCAAAGGTCTGCATCAGTGGCTTGTAGGCTATGCGTGGAAGCCAGGAGATACTAAATGTGTTTATGTTCATTAAACGCTCAATTACTGTGAGACCGGCAGTTATTTGCTTGACAATCACTGGCTGACAAAATGTAATGACCGCCACAGTCCTAGTCACATCTTACTCTCAAACTTATCAATCTCTTCACGAACATGGGGAGAGAGGTCAATACTACCACAGTACCAGTCAGTATTTACACAGTCCCAGTCAGTATATACACAGTCCCAGTCAGTATGTACACAGTCCCGGTAAGTATGTGCACAGTCCCAGTCAGTATGTACACAGTCCCAGTCAGTATGTACACAGTCCCGGTCAGTATGTACACAGTCCCAGTCAGTATGTACACAGTCCCGGTCACAGTACCAGTCAGTATGTACGCAGTCCTAGTCAATATGTACACAGTACCAGTCAGTATGTACACAGTCCCAGTCAGTATGTACACAGTCCCGGTCACAGACCAGACAGTATGTACGCAGTCCTAGTCAATATGTACACAGTGCCAGTCAGTATGTACACAGTACCAGTCAGTATGTACACAGTCCCGGTCACAGTACCAGTCAGTATGTACGCAGTCCTAGCCAATATGTACACAGTACCAGTCAGTATGTACACAGTCCCAGTCAGTATGTACACAGTCCCGGTCACAGTACCAGTCAGTATGTACGCAGTCCTATTCAATATGTACACAGTACCAGTCAGTATGTACACAGTCACAGTTTATTCATGTCACTGTAATCTGTCTCACCCGGTCTTTGAGTTTCCTGATCTCGTTGGGAGTGAGGCAGTCAGCTTTAGAGATGAGAGGAACCACGTTTACTTTGTTCTGCAGAGCCTTCATAAACTCTACATCTACTGGACGAAGCCTGCAGAGAGATACACGCCAGGGCTTAGTGTGAGTGTGTGTTTGTGTGTGTGTGTGTGTGTGTGTGTGTGTGTGTGTGTGTGTGTGTGTGTGTGTGTGTGTGTGTGTGTGTGTGTGTGTGTGTGTGTGTGTGTGTGTGTGTGTGTGTGTGTGTGTGTGTGTGTGTGTGTGCGTGTTACCCATGTCCAAAGGGTGGTATGAAGTAGAGGCAGCAGTGGACTCTGTTGTCCTGGATGTTCTTCCTGTTCAGTCCACTTTCATCTCTGAAGTACTGCTCAAACTGCTGGTCAATGTAATCTGTGATTGGCCTCCAGCTGGAACACACACACACACACACACACAAACACAGTGTAATGTCACTACCACTGCTCGATGTATGCGATCATATTGTATGTGATAGGCCTCCAGCTACAACACGACCACAACACACACACGCACACAAACAACACACACACACACACAACACACACACACAACACACACACACACACACAGACATGCACACACACTAACCACTCAGTGTTGTTGACAGCGTCTCCAAACCCTGGTGTGTCTACGATTGTGAGTTTCAGTTTAACTCCTTTTTCCTCTATGTCCACCGTGTGCTTAGTGATCTCCACTGTCTGACTGATACGCTCTGGAATGAGAGAGAGAGAGAGAGAGAGAGAGAGAGAGAGAGAGAGAGAGAGAGAGAGAGAGAGAGAGAGAGAGAGACAGAGACAGTTAATTTTTTAATTAAGCTCTAATTCCCTCAGAGGTAGTAATCACATCTATGGGGAGAGGGGTATTCTTCTTACCAAACCACATGACCTTTGTTTTGGAGGTATTCAAAACAAGGTTAAGGGTAGAGAAAGCTTGTTGGACACTAATAAAGCTTTGTTGTAGAACATTTAACTCAAAATCCGGGGAGGGGCCAGCTGAGTCTAAGACTGTATCAACTGCATATAAATGGATGAGAGAGCTTCCTGCTGCCTGAGCTATGTTGTTTATGTAAATTGAGAAGAGCGTGGGGCCTAGGATTGAGCCTTGAGGTACTCCCAAGGTGACAGGCGCTGGCTGAGACAGCTGATTATCTGATGAGAGCCAGTCAGCCTGAGTACGCATGTGCCAGGCCTTTCGCCAAATGCAAATCTTGAGGTGGAGTAACTCTGCAAGATCACGGTCGAACCAGGGGCTGAACCTGTTTTTAATTCTCATTTTCTTTATGGGGGCGTGTTTGTTAACAATAACACAGAAAATATAAAAAAAGAAGGTCCAAGCATCTCCGACAGAGGGGATCAAGCTGATTCTATTCCATTTTACAGAAGCCAGTTCATGAAGGAAGTTTTAAAGTTAAAGTTTTTTAGCAAGCGTCTATGACAAATCAGGACAGGTCGTTTCACTGAGCAGCCATTACGAACACGGGCTATAAATCAGTGACCACTAAGGTCATTACAGAAAACACCAGACTGATACCTATCAGGATTATTTGTGAGAATAACATCAAGAAGAGTAGCCTTTTCTGGGTGTTTGGAGTCATACCTTGTGGGATTGCTAATAATCTGAGAAAGATTTAGGGAGTCCCATTGCTTTAGGACTTGGTCAGGTGGCAGAGAGAGAGAGAGAGAGAGAGAGAGAGAGAGAGAGAGAGAGAGAGAGAGAGAGAGAGAGAGAGAGAGAGAGAGAGAGAGAGAGAGAGAGAGAGAGAGAGAGAGAGAGACAGAGAGAGACAGAGAGAGACAGAGCGAGACAGAGAGAGACAGAGAGAGACAGAGATCCAACACAACATCCACTATGTGTTCTACACTGTGTGATACACTCTGAGAGGAACAACAACAACTGAACTCACCTTCAGCATTGAGTAGTTTCCTGTCCTTGTGCAAGTCTGTGAGGAACAGGCTGTTGACCAGAGTAGATTTACCCAGACCAGACTCTCCTACAACACACACACACACAAGCATCAGTCAGAAGCATCAATCAACACACTGTGTGAGTGTGATTGTGCATCTCTTACCTGCCACCATGAGGGTGAAGTCAAACCCCTTCTTGACTGACTTCCTGTGGACCTGGTTGGGGAGGGTGGCAAACCCCACATACTCCTTTTCCTGGAGGAAACACACACACACACACACACACACACACACACACACACACACACACACACACACACACACATGCATAAACACATTAGAAGCAGGTCAGTCTTGACCCACCCAGCTCCCCACCCCCTCACACACACACACGCCAGGCCAGTAAAAGGCTGCAACAGTGCAGTACAGGTCCTGAGGGCATGCTCTCTCTCTCTCTGCCTCCCATCACAGCTCTGCTTCAATAAAACATGAGAGGAGTTCTGGGAATGCCCTACTAACACTGAAATCCTTCTGGAAGACAGAGTTGGGAGAGGAGGAGAGGAGGAGAGGAAGGGAAAAGGAGAGAGGGAGAGGAGGTGGGGAGGAGAGTGACAGGGTGAGTGGCTGTGAGTGTGTGTGTGTGTGTGTGTGTGTGTGTGTGTGTGTGTGTGTGTGTGTGTGTGTGTGTGTGTGTGTGTGTGTGTGTGTGTGTGTGTGTGTGTGTGTGTGTGTGTGTGTGTGTGTGTGTGTGTGTGTGTGTGTGTGCCTGCAAGTGTCCTGCGAGTGTCATGCCTCTTACATGTTAACATTTCATACAATATTACCACAGATCTGAGCACACTGTACACGGCACTCTGTGAGACCATCTGTACTTCTGACTCCTTAGTTACATAAAGGCCTACATCTTGTGGCAGAGGATTCATGCATTGAACAACACTGAGATATGCAGCAGAAGAGAGGGAGGACATAGATAGATAGAGAGAGAGAGAGAGAGAGAGAGAGAGAGAGAGAGAGAGAGAGAGAGAGAGAGAGAGAGAGAGAGAGAGAGAGAGAGAGAGAGAGAGAGACAGACAGACAGAGACAGATGGAAAGAGAGTGGAGGAGTGTGACTGGGTAGTGTAGTGTAGTGTAACATATCTGGCATTATACTGTATGTAAGCATCTAGTAGTAGGCTAACTCCTTAGGGGAGCAGCGGGAGAGCTAGGCCTGGGGGAGAGAGTGGGGGTGGGGGTGGAGGAGAGGTGGGGGTAGAGAGGGGGACAGAGAGAATGTGGACAGAGAGTGGGAGGAGAGAGAGTAAATGGATATAGAGGGAGAGATTGGAAGAGAGAAAGCCCATCATGCTACTGTATCTCCTCTGGCAGTGCTGAAAGACAATCACATTAGCATGGGTTGCAATGGAGACAGCTAACAAGGATTCAAAATTACAGTGGCCTATTTGGTGTTTAAAACATTTTGAAACCCTGCACACCCAGCTCTCTTTGGGAGCTTGGAGGTTGGCCAACTCTGGACTAGAGAGTTGTAAGATCAGCAGTGACCACCTTGTCAGACAGCAGGATGTAAGCAGACTGCCACCTAGGTGGAGATCACAGGAGGTTGGCGGCACCTTAATTGGGGAGGACGGGCTTGTGGTAATGGCTGGAGCGGAATAGGTCGAATGGTATCAAATTTCTTTGTGTTTGATTCCATTTCATTTGCTCCGTTCCAGCCATTATTATGAGCTGTCTTTCCCTCAGCAGCCCCATAGAGAGATCTATAGACACCTGTCTCTGTGATCTGTGCACAGCTGGAATGAATGAGCAGACCACCTCTGGGCTCTCACCCCTGGTGATTACACTTACAACACAATGAAACAGTGTGTGTGTGTGTGTGTGTGTGTGTGTGTGTGTGTGTGTGTGTGTGTGTGTGTGTGTGTGTGTGTGTGTGTGTGTGTGTGTGTGTGTTTGTGAAAAGATCAAACAATACATGGTGCCTATCCTAATTGGGGCCACGGAGCAGATAATGGTCTTTGCGCCCCAATTGGCTGCAGCTCTCGCCCGCTGTTGTGATAAAACATCATAATAAAAGATAAGCGGCACTATGCTGGCGTAATGTGGTCATTCATAATAGGGCAGAGTGGTACTTTCTTCCAAGGTGCCATAGAGGAGGACATTTTCTTCTCTTTCCGAAATTAATCAATCTAATTTCAGATGTGGTAATACCATTTCGATTATTGCCTAATTTGGACATGACTAGATTATGAATAGATAAAGAAATTTGAACCGCATTTAAGAGCATTTACCATGCACATGCCACACAGACAGACTAGTCATGGTCCGATTTAGCAGTTATAAACGGTTATAACGGTCGCTCGGGACTCAATTCTTACCTCCCTTCCATCCTCTGCTAATGGAAACGGTATCCGTTGGAGTTTTATTCCATGGGAGGCGGCAGTGGCAGCACGAGAGACCCGGTGGTGAAGATGAAAGATGGAGATGGAGCCGCGTCGAGTCATAGCGATGGCGCGTGAGAGGAGAAAAAGGAAAAGGTTATATCAAATAGATAAAGCACAGTTATCTTTATTAATCATTATCTGTTATAAATCATTATCAATGTGCCATGAATTGATTGGCGATCAGCTGGAGTAGTGCGCGTAGGCCTACCTGTTCTGAGTGCGCGGCTCTTGTACCTGGTGTTGCTCGACATCTTGGCTGCTAAAACAGCTGGACAAGGCTGCGCGCGCGCGTTCACGATGGCTACAGTGTGGGTGGTCACTAAAATAGTAATTATGTTTGATTAGAAATAAATGAACGATATAGCATTGGACATTGTAAACGATTGTGCATTTTTAGATTGCATTTTCAAGACACTTATAGCTTAATGAAAACATATAGGCCTATAGGCTATACCAAAAACAAGAACATGGAATCTCAAAATCTCAAGAGTCATTTTTTTAATTGTAACAAATAAACACAAGAAGAGCACTATACAACAAACATTCTCTCCAAATATAGCCTACAGCCAGAGAGATACATGGAAAATACTGAGGACATTTATTTGACATTATTGTCGAGTACAAAACAAACAATAGCCTAGTTTCTTTCATCTTGAGACCTCAGTGAATTACATTTCTCAGAACTGTGTCAAGTTGTAGTTGATTGTTATGGTCACAGGGTGGCAGGCTAACACCACTCCTAAACTAGCAGATCTATGAAAGGCTTTGGCCACTATCTGACAGGTACAGTAGATGGGGCTGTATCATCACAATATATACAGTGGGGAGAACAAGTATTTGATACACTGCCGATTTTGCAGGTTTTGCCACTTACAAAGCATGTAGAAGTCTGTAATTGTTATCATAGGTACTCTTCAACTGTGAGTGACGGAATCTAAAACAAAAATCCAGAAAATCACATTGTAGGATTTTTAAGTAATTAATTTGCATTTTATTGCATGACATAAGTATTTGATTGAGATTGACCGTCATCTTGAACTTCTTCCATTTTCTAATAATTGCACCAACAGTTGTTGCCTTCTCACCAAGCTGCTTGCCTATTGTCCTGTAGCCCATCCCAGCCTTGTGCAGGTCTACAATGTTTTCCCTGATGTCCTTAAACAGCTCTCTGGTCTTGGCCATTGTGGAGAGGTTGGAGTCTGTTTGATTGAGTGTGTGGACAGGTGTCTTTTATACAGGTAACGAGTTCAAACAGGTGCAGTTAATACAGGTAATGAGTGGAGAACAGGAGGGCTTCTTAAAGAAAAACTAACAGGTCTGTGAGAGCCGGAATTCTTACTGGTTGGTAGGTGATCAAATACTTATGTCATGCAATAAAATGCAAATTAATTATTTAAAAATCATACAATGTGATTTTCTGGATTTTTGAATCGGCAGTGTATCAAATACTTGTTCTCCCCACTGTATATATCTCAGCCCTACAGTATATATAGAGAGAGCCAGCGAGAGAGAGAGAGAGACAGATTAGGGAACCTGGACTTCACCACAGAAATCAGAAATACAGACATTGTCATCCTACAAGAAACATGGTATAAAGGAGACGGACCCACTGGTTGCCCTCTAGGTTACAGAGAGCTGGTAGTCCCATCCACCAAACTACCCGGTGTGAAACAGGGAAGGGAGTATGCTAATTTGGTATAGAGCAAACCTAACTCTATTAAATTAATCAAAGCAGGAACAATCTACATTTGCTAGATATTCAAAAGGAAATGATCTTAACAGAAAAAAATGTCCTCCTGTGTGCTACCTATATACCCCCAATATAATCCCCATACTTAATGAAGACAGCTTTTCCTTCCTGGAGGGGGAAATCAGTCATTTCCAGGCCCAGGGACATGTACTAGTCTGTAGTAACCTAAATGCTAGAACCGGCCAAGAACCTTGACACCCTCAGCACACAGGGGGACAAACACCTGCCTGGAGGTGACAGCATTCCCTCCTCCATATGCCCCCCTAGACACAACTACGACAACATAACCAACAAAAACAGGTCACAACTCCTGTAGCTCTGTCGCACGCTGGGTATGTACATAGTCAATGGTAGGATTTGAGGGGACTCCTATGGTAGGTACACCTATAGCTCATCTCTTGGCAGTAGTACTGTAGACTACTTTATCACTGACCTCAACCCAGAGTCTCTCAGAGTGTTCACAGTCAGCCCACTGATACCCCTATCAGATCACAGCAAAATCATAGTCTACTTGAACAGAGCAATACTCAATCATGAGGCATCAAAGCCAAAGGAACTGAGTAATATTAGGAAATGCTATAGATGGAAGGAATGTAATGTGGAAACCTACCAAAAAACAATTTGGCAACAACCAATTCAATCCCTTCCTTAACAAAACGTTGCACTGAAATAGTGAAGGTGTAAACTTGGCAGTAGAAAATCTATACAGTATATTCGACCTCTCAGCTTCCCTATCAGATCTAAAAAATTCAAACAGAAAACCGAAGAAAAGTAACAATGACAAATGGTTTGATGAAGAATGCAAAAACCTAAGACAGAAATTGAGAACCCTATCTAACCAAAAACATAGAGACCCAGAAAACCTGAGCCTACGCTTTCGTTATGGTGAATCACTAAAACAATACAGAAATACACTACGGAAAAAGAAGGAACAGAACATCAGAAACCAGCTCAATGTAATTGAAGAATCCATAGACTCTAACCACTTCTGGGAACATTGGAAAACACTAAACAAACAACAACACGAAGAGTTATCTATACAGAATCGAGATGTGTGGAAATAAACCACCTCCAATCTTTTTGGCCCTATAACAGCAAGAACATATACATGATCAAATACAAATCTTAGAATCAACTACAGGACAAAATACAAACCCTCCAACCCAAAAAGGCCTGTGGTGTAGATGGTATCCTCAATGAAATGATAATATACAGTGGGGAGAACAAGTATTTGATACACTGCCGATTTTACAGGTTTTCCTACTTACAAAGCATGTAGAGGTCTGTAATTTTTATCATAGGTACACTTCAACTGTGAGAGACGGAATCTAAAACAAAAATCCAGAAAATCACATTGTATGATTTTTAAACAATTAATTTGCATTTTATTGCATGACATAAGTATTTGATCACCTACCAACCAGTAAGAATTCCGGCTCTCACAGACCTGTTAGTTTTTCTTTAAGAAGCCCTCCTGTTCTCCACTCATTACCTGTATTAACTGCACCTGTTTGAACTCGTTACCTGTATAAAAGACACCTGTCCACACACTCAATCAAACAGACTCCAACCTCTCCACAATGGCCAAGACCAGAGAGCTGTTTAAGGACATCAGGGAAAACATTGTAGACCTGCACAAGGCTGGGATGGGCTACAGGACAATAGGCAAGCAGCTTGGTGAGAAGGCAACAACTGTTGGTGCAATTATTAGAAAATGGAAGAAGTTCAAGATGACGGTCAATCTCCCTCAGTCTGGGGCACCATGCAAGATCTCACCTCGTGGGGCATCAATGATCATGAGGAAGGTGAGGGATCAGCCCAGAACTACACGGCAGGACCTGGTCAATGACCTGAAGAGAGCTGGGACCACAGTCTCAAAGAAAACCATTAGTAACACAATATGCCGTCATGGATTAAAATCCTGCAGCGCACGCAAGGTCCCCCTGCTCAAGCCAGCGCATGTCCAGGCCTGTCTGAAGTTTGCCAATGACCATCTGGATGATCCAGAGGAGGAATGGGAGAAGGTCATGTGGTCTGATGAGACAAAAATTGAGCTTTTTGGTCTAAACTCCATTCGCCGTGTTTGGAGGAAGAAGAAGGATGAGTGCAACCCCAAGAACACCATCCCAACCGTGAAGCATGGAGGTGGAAACATCATTCTTTGGGGATGCTTTTCTGCAAAGGGGACAGGACGACTGCACCGTATTGAGGGGAGGATGGATGGGGCCATGTATCGCGAGATCTTGGCCAACAACCTCCTTCCCTCAGTAAGAGCATTGAAGATGGGTCGTGGCTGGGTCTTCCAGCATGACAACGACCCGAAACACACAGCCAGGGCAACTAAGGAGTGGCTCCGTAAGAAGCATCTCAAGGTCCTGGAGTGGCCTAGCCAGTCTCCAGACCTGAACCCAATAGAAAATCTTTGGAGGGAGCTGAAAGTCCGTATTGCCCAGCCCCGAAACCTGAAGGATCTGGAGAAGGTCTGTATGAAGGAGTGGGCCAAAATCCCTGCTGCAGTGTGTGCAAACCTGGTCAAGAACTACAGGAAACGTATGATCTCTGTAATTGCAAACAAAGGTTTCTGTACCAAATATTAAGTTCTGCTTTTCTGATGTATCAAATACTTATGTCATGCAATAAAATGCAAATTAATGACTTAAAAATCATACAATGTGATTTTCTGGATTTTTGTTTTAGATTCCGTCACTCACAGTTGAAGAGTACCTATGATAAAAATTACAGACTTCTACATGCTTTGTAAGTGGGAAAACATGCAAAATCGGCAGTGTATCAAATACTTGTTCTCCCCACTGTATACAGACAACAAATTCCAATTGGCTATACTTAAACTCTTTAACATCATCCTTGGCTCTGGCATCTTCCCCAATATTTGGAACCAAGGACTGATCACCCCAATCCACAAAAGTGGAGACAAATTTGGCCCCAATAACTACCGTGCGATATGCGTCAACAGCAACCTTGGGAAAATCCTCTGCATTATCATTAACAACAGACTAGTTAATTTCCTCAGTGAAAACAAATGTCAAATCGGCTTTTTCCCAAATTACCGTACGACAGACCATGTATTCACCCTGCACACCCTAATTGAAAAACAAACAAACCAAAACAAAGGCAAAGTCTTCTCATGCTTTGTTGATTTAAAAAAAGCCTAGTCAATTTGGCATGAGGGTCTGCTATACAAATTGTGGAAAGTGGTGTTGGGGGAAAAACATATGACATTATAAAATACATGTACACAAACAACAAGTGTGCAGTTAAAATGGGCAAAAAACACACACATCTCTTTCCATAGGGCCGTGGGGTGAGACAGGGATGCAGCTTAAGCGCCACCCTCTTCAACATATATATCAACGAATTGGCGAGGGTGTAAGAACAGTCTGCGTCACCCGGCCTCACCGTCTAGAATCTGAAGTCAAATATCTACTGTTTGTTGATGATCTGGTGCTTCTGTCACCAACCAAGGAGGGCCTACAGCAGCACCTAGATCTTCTGCACAGATTCTGCCAGACCTGGGCCCTGACAGTAAATCTCAGTAAGACCAAAATAACGGTGTTCCAAAAAAGGTCCAGTTGCCAGGACCACAAATTCCATCTAGACACCGTTGCCCTAGAGCACACAAAAAACTATATATACCTTGGCCTAAACATCAGCGCCACAGGTAACTTCCACAAAGCTGTGAACGATCTGAGAGACAAGGCAAGAAGGGCCTTCTATGCCGTCAAAAGGAAGATAAAATTCGGCATACCAATTAGGATCTGGCTAAAAATACTTTAATCAGTTGCCCTTTATCATTGTGAGGTCTGGGTTCTGCTCACCAACCAAGAATTCACAAAATGGGACAAACACCAAATTGAGACTCTGCATGCAGAATTCTGCAAAAATATCCTCTGTGTACAACGTAAAACACCAAATAATGCATGCAGAGCAGAATTAGGCCGATACCCGCTTATTATCTGTCACGACTTCGGCCGATGTTGCTCCCTCCCTTGGGGAGGGCGGCCGAAGAAGGTCGACGTCACCCGAGTACTAGCCACCACCGATCCACTACACAGTTTACGTTTGTCCCGTTACATTCACACCTGGTTCCCATTTCACTAATTGTATGTTCGTCTTATTCCCTCTGCTCCCCCCTGGTTTTTGTCGGTGATTGTTTTAGTTTTGGAGATCAGTGTGTTACGTGCTTTCTTTTTTCTCGGTTGAGAATTATTAAACGTATTCAGAAACCTATCCTGCCTCCCTGCACCTGCTTCCACCACTCGCATCACTCACTTCATCACATTATCAAAATCCAGAAAAGAGCTGTTAAATTCTACAACCACCTAAAAGGAAGCGATTCCCAAACCTTCCATAACAAAGCCATCACCTACAGAGAGATGAACCTGGAGAAGAGTCCTCTAAGCAAGCTGGTACTGGGCCTCTGTTCACAAACACAAACAAATCCCACTGGTACTGCTACTACTACTACTACTACTACTGCTACTACTACTACCACTACTACTACTACTGCTATTAGTACTACTACTATTACTACTACTGCTGCTGCTACTGCTACTAATGCTACTACTACTGCTACTACTACTACTACTGCTACTACTACTATTAGTACTACTACTATTACTAGTGCTGCTGCTGCTACTGCTACTACTACTACTGCTAATGCTACTGCTATTAGTACTACTACTATTACTACTGCTGCTACTTGTACTACTACTGCTGCTACTGCTACTTGTACTACTACTACTTCTATTGCTACTACTACTGCTACTGCTACTACTACTACTGCTACTTGTACTACTACTACTGCTACTACTGCTACTACAACCACTACTACTACTACTGCTGCTACTACTACTGCTGCTACTACAACTCCTACTACTACTACTGCTGCTGCTACTGCTATTAGTACTACTACTATTGCTACTGCTACTACTGCTACTACTGTTACTGCTACTACTACTACTACTACTTCTACTACTATTACTGTTACTGCTACTACTACTACTGCTACTACTGCTACTACTACTGCTACTACTACTGCTTGCTACTGCTACTACTGCTGCTACTACTGCTGCTACTTCTACTGCGACTACTATTACTACTACTACAGCTACTGCTACTACTACTACTGCTACTAATACTACTACTGCTACTACTACTATTACGACTACTGCTACTACTACTACTGCTGCTACTACAACTCCTACTACTACTGCTACTACTATTAGTACTACTACTACAACTCCTACTACTACTGCTACTACTATTAGTACTACTACTATTGCTATTGCTACTGCTACTGCTACTCCTACTCCTACTCCTACTCCTGCTACTGCTACTGCTACTGCTACTACTGCTACTACAGCTACTACTGCTACTACTACTACTACTGTTACTGCTACTACTACTCCTACTACTGCTATTTTTAGTACTACTATTACTACTCCTACTCCTGCTACTGCTACTGCTACTACTACTACTGCTACTACAGCTACTACTGCTACTACTACTACTACTACTGTTACTGCTACTACTACTCCTACTACTGCTACTGCTATTAGTAGTACTACTATTACTACTGCTACTGCTACTACTACTGCTACTGCTACTACTGTTATTAGTACTACTACTATTACTACTGCTGTGGGTTTGATTCCCCCTGGGGCCATAGAAAATTGCTTAGTATAAAAGTGTGCTTAATGGTATATACATGGACTTGGAATCACTGGCCACTTTAATAATGGAACACTAGTAATTTTAATCATGTTTACATACTGCTTTACTCATTTAATATGTATATACTGTATTCTATTCTACTGTATTTTAGTCAATGCCACTCCGACATTGCTTGTCCTAATATTTATATATTTCAGATTTTTAGATTTGTGTGTATTGTTGTGAATTGTTAGATATTACTGCACTGTTGGAGCTAGAAACACAAGCATTTCGCTACACCCGCAATAACATCTGCTAAAGATGTGTATGTGACCAATAATACTGGATTTGATTTGATTTGATACCTGCATTTATGCTATATTGGTTTTTCACAATTCAACAATGGTGATAGGAATGAGTCTGGTGCTGCACAGCAGCAGAACAGTGATGGGAATGTGGGTCTGCAGGCAGAGTCAGGGTGCTAGACTATAACTGCCACAGGTTACAGGGTGTGAGGTCAGACACAATGAAACACATCTAAGTAAGCATTTGGCCGGACTGTTTTACACCTGTTGTACACTTAACAAATAAATGTTGATTTGATTAGATTTCTCTCCCGAACCCAGACTCCAGACCGAAAAGAAAATCACACACACAGACACACACAAATCCATATTCCATGTTGTATATTCCATTAGGTGGCTGATAATGAACAGGTACAGGAAATTACCTCATTGTCATAGATGAAGTGTGGAGGTCTGCCAGTAGCAACAGTGTTGTTGTAGCTGCAGGGTTCTCTTTGTTTGTTCACCTTAATATGAGGATACTGTACAACATAATCTAATTTTCCTCTATGTGTTGTTGTAGCTGAGGTAAGATGGTCATCACTTTCCCCAATGACATCACCAGGGGTGGACTTAGTGATTTTGAAGGCCCAGACATTCTCTCTTTTTTTGAGTACTAATGTTACTGTCCCCACTACAACAACAAAAAATACTTAAATACAAGTAATTTTGTTCTTGAAACGTTTTATTGAAATACTGCAGCATTCCATTCATTCCGATGGAGGACCACTCCTACTGAGGAGTAGCAATATGGCTGACCGGTGGCCTCAAAGCCTCTCAATGGCCGATACATAGCATCAGCAATCCATGGTTAATATACATCAGTGATCCGAACAAAACAGCACCCCTCTGTCTTACTATTCACCGTGTAAAAAACAAAACGCCTTCCTAATATAGTCACGTTTGCAATCCTATCTCAAGAAACAATGCACAGGAACTGTGTCAGGGTGGAATAGTCCATTATTATGAACCAGTCCATGGGTGATTAACAACACTTGCTTCTACTATTATAAGAAAAACATATTTATATGAAATATACAGTATGTATATTTATGAAATCAATTATTGATCTATTATGAATTATTATTCAGCTATGTGGATTCGTTTACTTTTTTGGAGGCCTTTTTTGTCAACAATGTATGGGCACGATGGCCAGGCAAAATCCCTCTACCTCACCATCTCCTTTGCAACTTTATTAATGATCACTAGTATAATTTTTCTAAATTATGCCCAGCTCACGAGACCCCTTGACGATGTGAGGCCTGAGGCAATTGGCTCTTCTTCCTAATGCTAAGTCCGCCACTGGACCGACATCTCCTTCAATGGGACTACAGAGGCATTGAACCTGATATTTTTTTATGCCTGTGATCTTTTTTGTTTAACACCATCAGCTGTGTTCAAGGACCTACTCTGTTACACATAGCCTATTCACGTGCAGTTGTGTGTGTGTGTCTGTGTGTGTGTGTGTGTGTGTGTGTGAGTGAGTGAACATTTTCTGAATGTTTCGTCCCTACAGACGGAGCTATATCCCGGTGTCATACAATGACCTCAGCTGGGAAATGGGTTACCTCAGGAAAGCCAGTGCTCTAGCCCACAGTGTACTGTCCTGATTCACGCCCACTTGCAGACCAGCCTAACTCACTTTGCAGGAAGCGTTTATTGTTCTCAATGATCTCTTTCTCAGTTTCCACCTAGCAAAGAAACAATTGCAGGAGACGTGGGTAAACGGGTGACGAGAACAAGAAGGAAAACATTATTATTATTTGGGTTTTTTGTTGTTGTGCAGCGTGAGTGATGGTGTGCTAGCAGTTGAATCAGACACTTGGGAGTGTTCCTCTCAGTACGTTTATTTTTGTTCTCCAAACCCAGAGGATGGGAGGTGCTCTGCTCCCACTGGATAAGGAATACATTTTCTTAGGTCAGTTTTTCTTTTTTTACCGTGACTGTTAGTTGTTAGTTGCTTCCTCTTAATCTGGTATGAGTAAACAAGACAGAGTAGATAACAGAGTGAGGGTGTCACAGTTAGGATTGATGGGACAATACACAGAGCGCTGGTGAAGTGTCATCCTTTTTATTTTAAATGAGATGTCCTCACGAGGCATTCAAAATAAACAAGGAGAATGAAAACTAAACGACTACAAACAAAAACACAGTTAGTTACTTGCTTGCTTGCTTGCTTGCTTGCTTTGCTTGCTTTGCTTGCTTGCTTTGCTTGCTTTGCTTGCTTTGCTTGCTTTGCTTGCTTTGCTTGCTTTGCTGGCAGAGCAGACAAACACAACGAACAATGATCCACACACAGCTGGATGAGTGTGGAGCCTAAATACTATCCCCAATCAGAGACAACCCTAGACAGCTGTCTCTGATTGGGGATCATGACTTCCCCTAATACTAATGTGATGGCCTGATTGTGGCTCTCCTACCCCCTCTAGTGGGAGTCTGAGGCCAAGCCTCAACCAGACCATCAAAGAGCGTGGAACAGGGGAATGGGCATGATGGCGATACACACGACTCATTAGCTGTATCATCACATGGTCTTCCCAAAATGACTAATCGAGAGAGAGAGAGAGAGAGAGAGAGAGAGAGAGAGAGAGAGAGAGAGAGAGAGAGAGAGAGAGAGAGAGAGAGAGAGAGAGAGAGAGAGAAAGAGACTGACGGACTGACTTACTTACTTACTTGAGTCGGAAGTTAACATACACCTTAGCCAAATACATTTAAATTCCTGACCTTTAATCCTAGTAAAAATTCCCGGTCTTAGGTCAGTTAGGATCACCACTTTATTTTAAGAATGTGAAAGGTCAGAATAGTAGTAGAGAGAATTATTTATTTCAGCTTTTATTTCTTTCATCACATTCCCAGTGGGTCAGAAGTTTACATACACTCAATTAGTATTTGGTAGCATTGCCTTTAAATTGTTTAACTTGGGTCAAATGTTTCGGATAGCCTTCCACAAGCTTCCCACAATAAGTTGGATAAATGTCGGCCCATTCTACCTGACAGAACTGGTGTAACTGAGTCAGGTTTGTAGGCCTCCTTGCTCCCAATCGCATTTTCAGTTCTCCCCACAAATGTTCTATAGGATTGAGGTCAGGGCTTTGTGATGGCCACTCCAATACCTTGACTTTGTTGTCCTTAAGCCATTTTGCCACAACTATGGAAGTATGCTTGGGTTCATTGTCCACTTGGAAGATCCATTTGCAACCAAACTTTAACTTCCTGACTGATGTCTTGAGATGTTGCTTCAATATATCCACATAATTTTCCTTCCTCATGATGCCATCTATTTTGTGAGATGCACCAGTCCCTCTTGCAGCAAAGCACCCCCACAACATGATGCTGCCACCCCCGTGCTTCACGGTTGGGATGGTGTTCTTCGGCTTGCAACCTCCCCGTTTTTCCTCCAAACTTAACAATGGTCATTATGGCTAAACAGTTCTATTTTTGTTTCATCAGACCAGAGGACATTTCTCCAAAAAGTATGATCTTTGTCCCCATGTGCAGTTGCAAACTGTAGTCAGGCTTTTTTATGGCGGTTTTGGAGCAGTGGCTTCTCCTTGCTGAGCGGCCTTTCAGGTTATGTCGATATAGGACTTGTTTTACTGTGGACATAGATACTTTTGTACCTGTTTCCTCCAGCATCTTTACAAGGTGTTTTGCTGTTGTTCTGGGATTGATTTGCACTTTTCACACAAATGTTTGTTCATCTCTAGGAGACAGAACGCGTCTCCTTCCTGAGCGGTATGACGGCTGCGTGGTCCTATGGTGTTTATACTTGCGTACTATTGTTTGTACAGATGAACGTGGTACCTTCAGGTGTTTGGAAATTGCTCCCAAGGATGAACCAGACTTGTGGTCTTTTTGAGGTCTTTTGATTATTTTGATTTTCCAATGGTGTCGAGCAAAGAGGCACTGGGTTTGAAGGTAGGCTTTGAAATACATCCACAGGTACACCTCCAATGGACTCAAATTATGTCAATTAGCCTATCAGAAGCTTCTAAAGCCATGACATCATTTTCTGGAATTTTCCAAGCTGTTTAAAGGCACAATCAACTTAGTGTATGTAAACTTCTGACCCACTGGAATTGTGATATAGTGAATTATAAGTGAAATAATCTGTCTGTAAACAATTGTTGGAAGAATTACTTGTGTCATGCACAAAGTATATGTCCTAACCGACTTTCCAAAACTATAGTTTGATAAAATGAAATCTATGAAGTGGTTGAAAAATGAATTTGAATGACTTAAACCTAAGTGTATGTAAACTTCCGACTTCAACTGTACTTACTTACTTACTTACTTAACACTGGTGACAGTGTTATCTTACTGGGGCCAGGAAACCGTGTTGTTCTTAAGAGGACATGGGCTGATGGAACGATAGGAAGGGGAGGAATTTAACTACAGAAATCAAAACAGGCAAGGGCCATGAGGAGAAACATCTACTGGAGACTAGGGAGGGGTTGTTCAAATAACCAGCAGGAGGAAGTAGCCTATCTATGGTGACTCACAGATTATTCAGTTGGTGTAATGACTGTAACTCAGAGATGAATACAAGTCCATTAGTCATCAAAGACGGCATGACCTGTTTGGCCATAGCCCTTCCTATATGATGGTACACAGATTGGTGTGATAGCAGTAATTGTTCATATGACAAACCATACATGGTAAACATTGTGAATCGCCTAAAGTCCTTGGAATGTTCTTGTTACTCACCCAAAACCATGCTTCTAGCTTCTAGCCTGCACTGAAACAGAACTACAGAGAATAGAACGACCACTAATTAAGACATGCACACACACACACCCAAACACACACACCAAGTGTCAGACCCAACACACACACATTAACATCCACACCAAATTCCAGACGCAAAATACATACATGCCAAGAGATGTTTCAGTGCCAAATCTCAACCACATATGTCATGGACGGTGATTTTTCAGTGTGTGTGTGTGTGTGTGTGTGTCTGCGTCTGTGTGTCTGTGTGTGTGTGTTCTGTGAGGCAGTAATAAAGCAGTAATGTGGAAAATGAGGAGGGGGGATTGTCACTGGGGCCAAAGAACAATAGACTCAAGGGAAACAGTAGGACAGAGGCAGGACATCCTAACTGCTACTTCATCCTCCTCTCACTCTGTCTCAGCTGGCCCCCGCAAAGTAACACATTACCCCCCTGCCCCCAGGCCCCTGGAGGAGCTGTCACTCTGAGGGACATTACCCCAGTCCCCCCCCCCCCCCCCTCCCGGCTACCTCCTGTACTTTATTTCTGCACCCACGTATATGATTATTGTATCGCTCCAATAGTCTTCAACTGAGCAGCATACAGTGTGTATCAGCCTTTTTTAGCCCAGCACCGGTGGATACATTTGGGTTGTGCAAATCACCCATTCACTCACCCTTGTCCCACTCCCTTTAGACTTGGCTTCACAACCTTTCCCCCTGTCCTCTTGTCCCTCCCCCAGCTTCTCACCAGACCTCCCAGCCTCGTGGTGTGTTTGTCTGGACACAGCCAACTACATGTACCCCAGGCTCTGACGTAGCTAATGAGGCCCAGAAGGGTAAGTCACAGACACCTGGTGCTCAAGCAATACACACACATAGACATATAGGCATGCAACACACACACACACACATACACACACCCTAGACAAGCAGAGGAAACATCTGGCCAGGATGCTAGGACAACACACAAAAACATACACATATACACACACACACACACACACAAATACACGCACGTGTGTGCGTGCATACTTTACTAATGTCATTTCCATACAGACAAGAGCTGCTTGTGTGTGATATGAATGGAATGTTGTTTGTCAGCATGTTCACATCCCCTAATGAACAAACACCTAGTGCACCTGCGAATGTTGCTCTGATCCAGAAATTGCATTTCATATAAAACCCATTCACCAATGATCAAGTGAACATCATCCCAAAAATCGGACTGAGTTTAATGTAAAGTATTTGTTTTTGTAGATCCATTGAATAGGTGAGTTATAACATGGTTCTGGCAATACCAGTTGCGTTTTATTCCTGCACTGGTCACATATTCATGTTTGCATGAGTTATTAACCCTGTAAGTCGCTTTGGATAAATCCACTAAACTATCAATAGGGTTGTTTTTGTTTTTTTTTATAAGGAAGGGGACTTTGGTTATAAGCAACTTTATAAACAAAATCTATTATTATCATTGATTCTAATGCAGGCATGCATCTCAGGCAGTGCCCTAGACCTACAAAACATCCACAACAAAACACAAACATCAAGTCTTTTTTTTTGATTCTCCCTCCTGGGAGTTGTTATTCCCTCCTCTATCCCTATCTGTCTGTGTGTCTGTTTGTCTGTGTGTGTGTTAATCGGCCATGGTGCCACTGACTGAGAAATATACCTCTTGTCAGGCTCTGGCCATAGAGAGGCCTATTTCTTCTCTATAATTCTATGGTCAGAGTCTGGCAGTTCTATGTGTTCTATGTCTGTGTGGTGTTGTGTGTGGGATCCCTAATTAGAGGCAGCTGCGATGCATTGTCTCTAATTAGGGATCCTACTTATACGTGTTTGTTCCACTCCTTTGGCGTGGTTCATTGTCTGATCGTCCGTTCATGTAAGTGTGTTTCCTTTTGTTATATCGTGTTATTTTGTGTAGTTCACGTCAAGTCTAGATTATTAAATAACGTGACAAAATGAACCACCACCTGACCAAGCAGCGCAATTCGGAAGAAAAGGAGAAGAGAGGACAGCGTTGTAATCGGGGAGCAGGAGAAAAAGGCCCGTAGGCAACCCCAAGAAAATTTCGGGGGGGGGGGGCTATGGGGGTGGTCTGGCTACGAGGAAGAAGAACCAGTACCACTGCCCATGTGGAATACGGTGAAAAAGGAGGAAGAGGCATACCTGAGCAGTCCGCTCCACCGGTGCCCAGTCCGGGTCCGGCTGTCTGCTACACTACAGTGCCAGAGCAGTCCGCTCCACCGGTGCTCAGTCCAGGTCCGGCCATCTGCTACACTCCAGTGCCAGAGCAGTCCGCTCCAACAGTGCCCAGTCCGGGTCCGGCCGTCTGCTACACTCCAGTGCCAGAGCAGTCCGCTTCAACGGTGCCCAGTCCGGGTCCGGCCGTCTGCTACACTCCAGTGCCAGAGCAGTCCGCTCCACCGGTGCCGGCTCCACGCACCAGGCCTCCTGTATGTCTCTCCAGTCCGGTAAGCCCAGTACCGGCTCCCCGCACTCGCCCTGAAGTGCGTGTCACCAGTTCGGTGCCATCTGTGCCGGCTCCACGCACCAGGCCTCCTGTGCGTCTCTCCAGTCCGGTATGTTCCATACCGGCTCCCCGCACTCGCCCTGAAGTGCGTGTCACCAGTCCGGTGCCATCTGTGCCGGCTCCACGCACCAGGCCTCCAGTGCGTCTCTCCAGTCCGGTATGTTCCATGCCGGCTCCCCGCACTCGCCCTGAAGTGCGTGTCACCAGTCCGGTGCCACTTATGACGGCTCCACGCACCAGGCCCCCAGTGCGCCTCTCCAGTCCGGTACGTCCAGTGCCGGCTCCCCGCACCCGACCTCCAGTGCGTGCGCCCAGCTAGGTGCCTCCAGTGCCATCTCCACGCACCCGACCGCCGGTGCGCCTCCCCAGTCCGGTACATCCTGTGCCGGCTCCCCGCACCCGACCTCCAGTGCGTGTGCCCAGCCAGGTGCCTCCAGTACCGGCTCCACGCACCCGACCTCCGGTGCGCCTCTCCAGCCCAGAGCCTCCCATGATGGTCCACAGCCCGGAGCCTCCCGTGATGGTCCACAGCCCGGAGCCTCCCGTGATGGTCCACAGCCCGGAGCCTCCCGTGATGGTCCACAGCCCGGAGCCTCCCGTGATGGTCCACAGCCCGGAGCCTCCCGTGATGGTCCACAGCCCGGAGCCTCCCGTGATGGTCCACAGTCCGGAGCCTCCCATGATGGTCGACAGGCCGGAGTCGCCTGCCACACCGGTGCCCAGTCTTGGCCCGGTTATTTGCCCCGCTCCATGGCCTGAGTCTTTTGCCCCACTGAGGTCCATTCCGGGACCAGTTGTCCGCCACGCTCCATGGCCGGAGTCGCCTGCCACACCGGTGCCCAGTCCAGGAACAGTTGTCTGTCCCGCTCCATGGCCAGAGCCGTGCACCACACCGGTGCCCAGTCCGGGTCCAATCACCAGAGTAGAACCAGGGAGGAAGATATCTACTGCGCCGGGGCCGGAACCGCCACCTGCGATTATTGTTTTGTTTTTCCCCTCCCTAACCCTCCCCTCATGTACTTGTGTTTAGTTTCTTGCGGCCGGGAGTCCGCGCCTTTGGGGGGGGTACTGTCAGGCTCTGGCCATAGAGAGGCCTATTGCTTCTCTATAATTCTATGGTCAGAGTCTGGCAGTTCTATGTGTTCTATGTCTGTGTGGTGTTGTGTGTGGGATCCCTAATTAGAGGCAGCTGCGATGCATTGTCTCTAATTAGGGATCCTACTTATATGTGTTTGTTCCACTCCTTTGGCGTGGTTCATTGTCTTGATGCCCGTTCATGTAAGTGTATTTACTTTCGTTATATCGTGTTTCTTTTGTATAGTTCACATCCAGTCTCTTTACATTATTAAATAAATGATGTCGAACTATCGCTGAGCTGCGCCTTGGTCCATTTATACACCCGAACGTGACACCTCTCCAATAGATCAGCCCCACAGCTCACTTTTACAAGAATGTGGAAGGCATTAGTGTGGTTAAGAGTATTTCGTTTTACCATAAGTTAATTTAGTAATTAGGTGTTCTCCACAAGTTTGTCTTATGTTTAGTGTGACCAGACATTAATTAGAGAGCATTGAGAGAATGTTTCATCAATCCTGTCAGAACACAATAGTGAGGACCAACAGAGCCCTATGGAGAGTATCCTGCTTGCAACTGTTTGTCTGGCGTGTCAGACTGATGTGAATGACATCCTCCATTAGTGCACTAGCATTTCTCCACTAAGTCAACAGTTAGCTTGCCTCCATGCAGACCAGATATCCAGATATCACAGATTCAAAACATGGAATCTCTCTATTGTCTTGCTGTAGTTAACATTCCTTCACCATCCCTCCATCACTCTTTCCATCCCTCACTCTCCTTCCCTCTCCATCACTCTTTCCATCCCTCACTCTCCTCGCAGCGGTGTCCAGTGCTAGGCCAGGGAATGACACAGCGAACAACACTTCCTGTTTATGCATTTCCCAGTAGATACAGACTTGGTCCGGCATTGGCTTGGGGAACACACACACTGTCCTTTGCATATATAACAACAAATGAAATCCGTTTTCTCCTATTCAAAACAATATCTTATATCATAAGTAGTTGACCATGTCTGTTTCTGGTCTGACCTGTTATTTTTATTTTGTCAGGGAGTCATACTGAGACCAAAGTGTATTTTACAGATTAGCCCTGAATTACAGGAACTACAGATAAAACACACATCAAAATATAAATAAGAAATGCAAGAAGAAAGAAAAGACAGTCATAAAAAAAGGGGAAAAAAATTATGTAATCAATTTTAGAATAAGGCTGCAACATAACAAAATGTCGAAAAAGTCAAGGGGTCTGAATACTTTCCGAATGCACTGTACATGCGTGTATTTGTGTTGACACCGATGTTCTCATAGTACTTCGAACTAGTTTTTTCTTTCCACAGTGCAGTGCATTTCAAATGTTCTTTGTATGATGCCTGCCTAGCAAATCTGAAGGCTTTGGTACTATCAATAGCATTCTTCCAGTTAGAATACTCAGCTTGGGTGAAGGCCTTGTCTGTGTTAGCATTGGACCCAACAGAGAACTTTCGACATGGGAAACAAAAGGCTGCATCTGCAGTAAGCAAGTCTTCCAGCCACTCTCTTCCTAATAAGTGAATGTTTTTGGACAGAAAATCTGCGGCTAGGGTAGGATTTTAGGCTAACCTGGGCTGGCTCTTCTGTTCCAAGATCATCAGGAACAGACAGGGGGGGAGGCAGCTGTGGTGCCATTATGCTGGTGGCGCTTGTGGAAGGGTGGGTAGGCTCTGCACACGGAGTTAGCTGGAGCTTGGCAGCATCATGGCTAATAGATGATCAATGGATGGGCTGGGCGGTGACCTCGGTGGTTTGATGCTGCCGCTGCTCATCGCTCTCCTTCTCCTTTGTTTGGGTACTTCGGCGAAGCCAATTTCTGATATCCATCATGGCAGATTAGCTGGCTAAATAGGCTAAGGGTAATAACGTTACCTTTTTACAGCTAGCTAAGAAGCTAACTAAACTTGGTAGTGGTGGGGTGTGAGGCAGAGTTGAGCGAAGCAGCTTCAACAGTAAACGTGACCCTGCCCTTATAAATCAAAATCTAATATTACATGCAGAGGCGTATTGTGTTTTTCACTTAGCCTACCACAGAGATGAGAAGCGTTTTTTCCCCGCTTTTTATGGAAACCAAAAGGAGTCAGTGGCTTACAATAGCCCCCCTACACACACACAGTGGTGCGCCCTGTCCATTGTGCTAACGCATTGGAGACACAGATATTTTTTTTGCGCCAACCTGTCACTCAATCATTTTAACTTGTTTGCTACATAGGGACATAAAACTAAAACTGACCCTCATGGAGCCATATCCTTTAGTAGTGCTAGGGCAAAAACTAAAAAGTCCACCTATTTTGGTCCCCAGGACCAGGATTGAGAACCACTGCTATAGGGAACAACATATACTTAGTTTAACCTGCATTCAATACTAATTTCAGATCAATAGAGTGTTTCTGTAATACAATGAAGGTAGACTGTAGTTCAGATAGAGCCTGGTCAGTCGTGGGGGCAACCTGCATATCTGTTGGGTTTGTTTTTCTGTTACTGTCACACACGCACCATCTCCCTCTCTCCCTCTCTCGCTCTCTCCTCACGAAACTCTTGTCTCTCCGGGTGCAATTTCTGCCTGCTAATTGGCTGAAGCGCAGATTACGCTTGCCGCTGGTTGGCTCAAAGTCTGTCCGCTTTCTTTCGATGCCTGTAACTGTCGCTCTGAACTGTTGCGTCCCATAAATGCCAAACTCCGCACCCCATCCTGCACAGAGTGGATTCAGACAGCGATGTACACAGATCCTGTCCTGTTAGGGAGCCTATATAGCTTACTACTAAAATCTCCTAACATCTCTTTGATCGTCTATTAGATGCCTAACATTTCTACAGCGAAAAGGAGAAATATATTTTTCTGATATTCTACTGGATATTATTTATTTATTTTTATATTTTATATTTTAAAGAAGAAAAAGTATCACCATGCTTTCTGCTTGTATGGAGTTGCTTGGGATGGGGTTGTGCATTTTGGGATCGCTCCTGGTCATGGTCGCGTGCGGGCTGCCCATGTGGAAAGTGTCGGCGTTCATCGATATGAATATCGTGGTCGCGCAGACCAACTGGGACGGGCTCTGGATGTCGTGCGTGGTGCAGAGCACGGGCCAGATGCAGTGCAAGATGCACGACTCGGTGCTCGCGCTCAGCCATGACCTGCAGACGGCGCGCGCCCTCACGGTGATCGCGGCGGTTATTGGGGTGGCGGGGCTGGTGGTGACCATAGCAGGGGCGCAGTGCACTAACTGCATCAAGACCGAATCGGTGAAAGCCAAAGTGGTGAACGCCGGTGGGGTGGTCTACATTATCAGCGGTCTATTGGTGTTGGTCCCCCTCTGTTGGATGGCCAATAACATCATAGTAGACTTCAACAACCCAGATGTGTCCTCTTCCATGAAGAGGGAGATAGGAGCGGCCATCTACATCGGCTGGGCCGCCACAGCCCTGCTCCTTCTGGGGGGAACCTTGCTGTGCTGCTCCTGTCCCCAGAGTCGCAAGAGCGCCTATCCCATCAATTATGCCCCTACCAAGATCATCTCGGCCAACGGAGACTTCGACAAGAGACATTATGTGTAGGCGATGAGAAGAGAGTTTTGCGCACATCCAAACTTGGCACAGGAGCCGGACAGACAAGTTAATGTCTACTTAGCCTGTTTGATGCCCATCACATACGTTATCTTTATTGTGGTCACCTAGAACGGGGTCTTTGATAAGGGACATTATGTGTAGGCTAGACGACATCAGGATACTTTTTCATTTGGTTTGATTGTCCGTTATGCATGCCGATGTCACCAAACTTTTACTTCCTCAGTTTGAAGTCAGTGTATTTTTTTTCGAACATATATTTTGGTGTGTTGTAGGCTACACCTTTGTAAAGGGATCTGGCGACCAGAAAGGGAAAATAAAAAAGACACAGAGTGAAGCTAACAACCAAAACATTTAAACAGTGTTACACCACTGGGCAAAAACTGGTTGAATCAACGTTGTTTCCACGTAATTTCAGCCCAAAATGCAATGTGATGATGTTGAATCAACGTGGAAAATGTTTTGGATTTGCAAAGTCATCAACAAAGGAAATTTCATGTTTTTCAACAACAACAAAAAAAACTACTCCTCTTCACCTTTTTGGTTGATCTCACATTAAATTCAAGTTAGTTGACAAGTCAACCAAATGTAAATCAAAACTAGACATTGAACCGATGTCTGTGCACAGACATGTTTGTTGTATAGCCTATCCATTGTGTAGCGTTTGTATTTGCATACTACTATTTTATCAGTATTACATAGGCTTATTGTAAGATGTTTTAAAGTGTAAGTTATCATTTGACACTAGGCTATTGTCTCACCAGAGTGGTGGGACTGGTTTTCTACATAGTTAATAAGTTTAGGTTCCCACACTGGATGCATCCTTTGTAAGCAGTGAATGCTACTCAGAAAAATGTGGACTCATATGTTGATCAAATGATCTTATTTGCATTTGAATGCTGTTGTATTGTACTATATAACTAGCTGACTGTGTATCTGTTTTTCTAGCCCACTTTAAACTATTGGGCAATTTATGTTTTATAATACAAATTAAATCACAATGATTCCTTGTGCTTCTGTGTAGTAGTATTGTCTGATACGTGTGCATTAGGCTATTTTTATTCTAAAAGTATGTACTATTGACTGTTTATTAAGCACAGTTCACAATACAGTTTCAGTTGCATTACTGAAGATTCTCTACATCGGCCTTCTACCACACATACAAACATAAAATATACAGTGCATTCTGAAAGTATTCAGACCCCTTCACTTCTTGCACATTTTGTTACGTTACAGCCTTATACTAAAAGTGATTAAATATTTTTTTCCATCATAAATCTACACACAATACCCCATAATAACAAAGCGAAAAAAGTTTTTTTAGAACTTCTAGCAAATTTATTGAAAATAAAAAACAGAAATACCTTATTTACATAAGTATTCAGACCCTTTGCTATGAGACTCGAAGCTCAGGTGCATCCTGTTTTCATTGATCGTTGTCAATGTTTCTCCAACTTGATCGGAGTCCACCTGTGGTAAATTCAATTGATTGGACATGATTTGGAAAGGCACACCCCTGTATATATAAGGTCCCACAGTTGACGTGCATGTCAGAGCAAAAATCAAGCCATGAGGTCGAAGGAATTGTCGGTAGAGCTCCGAGACAGGAGTGTGTCGAGGCACAGATCTGGGGAAGGGTACCAAAAAATGTCTGCAGCATTGAAGGTCCCCAAGAACACAGTGGCCTCCATCATTCTTAAATGGAAGAAGTTTGGAACCACCAATACTCTTCCTAGAGCTGGCCGTCCGGCCAAACTAAGCAATCAGGGGAGAAGGTCAGGGAGGTGACAAAGAGTTCCTCTGTGGAGATGGGAGAACCTTCCAGAAGGACAACCATCTCTGTAGCACTCCACCAATCAGGCATTTATGGTAGAGTGGCCAGACGGAAGCCACTCCTCAGTAAATGGCACATGACAGCCTGCTTGGAGTTTGCCAAAAGGCACCTAAAGGATTCTCAGACCATGAGAAACAAGATTATTTGGTCTGATGAAATCAAGATTGAACTCTTTGGCCTGAATGCCAAGCGTCACATCTGGAGGAAACCAGGTACCGCTCATCACGCTGGCAATACCATCGCTTTGGTGAAGCATGGTGGTGGCAGCCTCATACTGTGGGGATGTTTTTCAACGGCAGGGACTGGGACACTAGTCAGGATCAAGGAAAAGATGAACAGAGCAAAGTATAGAGAGATCCTTGATGAAACCCTGCTCCAGAGCGCTTAGGACATCAAACTGGGGCGAAGGTTCACCTTCCAACAGGACAATGACCCTAAGCACACAGCCAAGACAACGCAAGAGTGGCTTCAGAACAAGTCTCTGAATATCCTTGAGTGTCCCAGCCAGAGAATGGACTTGAACCCGATATAACATCTCTGGAGAGACCTGAAAATAGCTGTGCAGGGACATTCCCCATGCAACCTGACAGAGCTTGAGAGGATCTGCAGAGAAGAATGGGAGAAACTCCACAAATACAGGTGTGCCAAGCTTGTAGCATCATACCCAAGAAGATTCTAGGCTGTAATCGCTGCCAAAGTTGCTTCAACAAAGTACTGAGTAATGGGTCTGAATACTTATGTAAATGTGATATTTCAGATTTTATATACTTAATACATTTTCCAAAATTGATAAAAAACTGTTTTTGATTTGTCATTATGGGGTATTGTGTGTAGGTTGATGAGGGGAAAAAAACAATTTAATACATTTTAGAATAAGGCTGTAACGTAACAAAATGTGGAAAAAATGAAGCGGTCTGAATACTTTCCGAATGCACAGTAAATACATAAACATAGAAGGACTGTGTGTAATCCTAGTCTCAGATAACTCAGCACAGCCCAACTATCACTTTCTGGTTTACAATGACATAAACAAGCACTGATTAATGTATTACAGGTTGTTAAACTTGACTCAAAATGACTGCATGTAAACACAAACTAATAACACAGTGGTCCACAAACATTTGTCATTTGCTATTTGGAAAGCAGCAGGTGTGAGTCAAACAAAAAGGGAGAACTACAGGACTATTCTCTGAACACAGTACAGCACATCTCAAATGACACTGTATAATTAAAGGAGGAAATGGAAAAGCAAACAAAAAAGACAACCTGACATAGAATGTAACCATGGGTGAACCATTTTATCAGATTTTCACTACAGGGTAGAAACTAGGGGGTAGGAGCTAAGGGTAGGCATAAGGAAGTAGGAGCTAGGGGTAGGAACTAGGGGTAGGAGTTAGGGAGTAGGTGATAGGAGCTAGGGGGTATAGAGCAGGGGTGTCAAACTCAAATAAAATACAATCAAATTGTATTTGTCACATGCTTCGCAAACAAGGTGTAGACTGACAGTGAAATGCGCACTTACGGGACCTTCCCAACAATGCAGAGAGAAAAATCGACAAATAATAGAATTTAAAAAAATAGAAAATACAAATTATATATTTCCATATATACAGTTGAAGTCGGATTACATACATTTTAGCCAAATACATTTAAACTCAGTTCTTCACAATTCCTGACATTTAATCCTAGTTAAAATTCCCTGTCTTGGTCAGTTAGGATCACTACTTTATTTTAAGAATGTGAAATGTCAGAATAATAGTAGAGAGAATGATTTATTTAAGCTTTTATATCTTTCATCACATTCCCAGTGGGTCAGATGTTTACATACACTCAATTAGTATTTGGTAGCATTGCCTTTAAATTGTTTAATTTGGGTCAAATGTTTCAGGTAGCCTTTCACAAGCTTCCCACAGTAAGTTGGGTGAATTTTGACCTATTCCTCCTGACAGAACTGGTGTAACTGAGTCAGGTTTGTAGGCCTTGCTCGCACACGTTTTTTTAGTTCTGCCCACAAATGTTCTATAGGATTGAGGTCAGGGCTTTGTGGTGGCCACTCCAATACCTTGACTTTGTTGTCCTTAAGCCATTTTGCCACAACTTTGGAAGTATGCTTGGGGTCATTGCCCATTTGGAAGACCCATTTGCGACCAAGCTTTAACTTCCTGACTGATGTCTTGAGATGTTGCTTTGTTTTACTGTGGATATAGATACGTTTGTACCCGTTTCCTCCAGCATCTTCACAAGGTCTGGATGAACCATCTTGTGGAGGTCTCCAATTTTTTTTCTGAGGTCTTTCTTTTGATTTCCCCATGATGCCGAGCAAAGAGGCACTGAGTTTGAAGGTAGGTCTTGAAATACATCCACAAGTACACCTCCAATTGACTCAAATGATGTCAATTAGCCTATCAGAAGCTTCTAAAGCCATGACATAATTTTCTGGAATTTTCCAAGCTGTTTAAAGGCACAGTCAACTTAGTGTATGTAAACTTCTGACCCACTGGAATTGTGATATAATGAATTATAAGTGAAATAATCGGTCTGTAAACAATTGTTGGAAGAATTACTTGTGTCTAACCGACTTTCCAAAACTATAGTTTAACATGAAATCTGTGGTTGAAAAATGAGTTAATGACTTCAACAAAAGTGTATGTAAACTTCAGACTTCAACTGTATACACTGCTCAAAAAAATAAAGGGAACACTTAAATAACACAATGTAACTCCAAGTCAATCACACTTCTGTGAAATCAAACTGTCCACTTAGGAAGCAACACTGATTGACAATACATTTCACATGCTGTTGTGCAAATGGAATAGACAACAGGTGGAAATTATAGGCAATTAGCAAGACACCCCCAATAAAGGAGTGGTTCTGCAGGTGGTGACCACAGACCACTTCTCAGTTCCTATGCTTCCTGGCTGATGTTTTGGTCACTTTTGAATGCTGGCGGTGCTTTCACTCTAGTGGTAGCATGAGAGGGAGTCTACAATCCACACAAGTGGCTCAGGTAGTGCAGCTCATCCAGGATGGCACATCAATGCGAGCTGTGGCAAGGTTTGCTGTGTCTGTCAGCGTAGTGTCCAGAGCATGGAGTCGCTACCAGGAGACAGGCCAGTACATGAGGAGACGTGGAGGAGGCCGTAGGAGGGCAACAACTCAGCAGTAGGACCGCTACCTCCGCCTTTGTGCAAGGAGGAGCAGGACGAGCACTGCCAGAGCCCTGCAAAATGACCTCCAGCAGGCCACAAATGTGCATGTGTCTGCTCAAACGGTCAGAAACAGACTCCATGAGGGTGGTATGAGGGTTCGACGTCCACAGGTGGGGGTTGTGCTTGTCAATCTTGGTGTTCTCTGGCAAATGCCAAACGTCCTGCACGGTGTTGGGCTGTAAGCACAACCCCCACCTGTGGACGTCGAACCCTCATACCACCCTCATGGAGTCTGTTTCTGACCGTTTGAGCAGACACATGCACATTTGTGGCCTGCTGGAGGTCATTTTGCAGGGCTCTGGCAGTGCTCCTACTGCTCCTCCTTACACATAGGTTGAGGTAGCGGTCCTGCTGCTGGGTTGTTGCCCTCCTACCGCCTCCTCCACGTCTCCTGATGTACTGGCCTGTCACCTGGTAGCGCCTCCATGCTCTGGACACTACGCTGACAGACACAGCAAACCTTCTTGCCACAGCTCGCATTGATGTGCCATCCTGGATGAGCTGCACTACCTGAGCCACTTGTGTGGGTTGTAGACTCCGTCTCATGCTACCACTAGAGTGAAAGCACCGCCAGCATTCAAAAGTGACCAAAACATCAGCCAGGAAGCATAGGAACTGAGAAGTGGTCTGTGGTCACCACCTGCAGAACCACTCCTTTATTGGGGGTGTCTTGCTAATTGCCTATAATTTCCACCTGTTGTCTATTCCATTTGCACAACAGCATGTGAAATGTATTGTCAATCAGTGTTGCTTCCTAAGTGGACAGTTTGATTTCACAGAAGTGTGATTGACTTGGAGTTACATTGTGTTGTTTAAGTGTTCCCTTTATTTTTTTGAGTAGTGTATATAGACACACACTGGGTACCAGAACAGAGTCGATGTAAATGTTTATGAGATAATTGAGGTAGATATGTACATATAGGTAGGGATAAAATGGCTAGGCAACAGGATAGATAATAAACAGTAGCAGCATATGTGATGAGTCAAAAGTAGCCATTGAGTCAAACTCAATGTCTGGAGGGTCGATTGTGTGCAGGTTTTCGCTTCTCCTTTATACTTGATTAGGAACTCTCCTCACCTGGTTGTCTAGGTGTTAATTGGACACAAATAGAATGAAAATAATAAAAAACCCTAGACCCTCCAGGAATGAGTTTGCCACCCCCTGGTATAAGGGCTAAGGGGTATGAGCTAGGAGGGTAGGGGATGAGGGGGGTGGATTTGGGATTTGTGTGCCTCTACTGAAGCCTGCCTGTGCCTGCTGTCCTCTTCAGGTCAGAGGTCAGAGGGGTGTCTTATCTGGTGTCGTTTCCGGTCGCCATCTTGGGAGAACCTCTTCCCGCACTCAGAACAAATGTATGGTTTCTCTCCAGTGTGAATCCTCATATGTATGATCAGAGCACTCCGTCGGAAGCAGCGTTTCCCACAGCAGGGGCACTCATGAGGTCTCTCTCCTGTGTGAACCATCTGGTGTCTCCTCACACTGTCAGAGCGAGAGTAAGTCTTCCCACAGACAGGGCAGGAGTAGCTGGCTCTCTCCCCAGCGTGCCACTGGTGGTGGATCCGGAGTGTGGTGGACTGGGCAAAACTCTTCCCACACTCTGAGCAACTGTATGGTTTTTCTCCTGTGTGAGATCTCTGGTGCACCTTAAATGCGCTTGGCTTGCTGAAAGTCATTCCACAGTCACTGCAGAGGTAAGACCTCTCTTTTACAGTTTTTTGCCGATGTCTTTTCTGGTGGACCTCAAATTGTCTTTTGTCTGAGAACGCCTTTCCACAGTCAGAGCAATGGTGAGGTAGCTCTCCAACATGTACCTGCAGGTGACTATTTAACATTGCTTTTGTAGAGAACTTCTCCTCACACATAGAGCAGTGGTAACGTTCCTTGTGCTTCCGCTGGTGTCTTTTTAGATGTTCCGGTCGAGTGAAGCTCTTACCACAATCGGAGCAGTGATTCGACTTCTCTTTATGTGTATACTGGTGTCTTCTCAAGTGATAGGCTCGGGTAAAACCTTTACCACAGTCCGAGCATTGGTGAAGCATCTTTCCAGTATGTTTCTGCAGGTGTCGTTCAAACGCGTGTAACGACTGGAATAGTTTCCCACAGTCGGTGCAGAGGTGAGGCTTTTCCCCGGCACGCACTTTCATGTGACTTCTTAGTTGTGCTGCTTTAGAGAAACGCTCATCACAGTTAGTGCAATCGTATGATTTGTCAGTCATGTGTCTTCGCTGGTGTCTTTTCAAATGTTCCGGTCGGGTGAAGCTTTTACCACAATCGGAGCAGTGGTGAGATTTCTCTTTACTATGCGTTTGCTTGTGTCTTTTTAAATTATTGACTCGGGTAAAACTCTTACCACAGTCTAAGCAGTGATAGGGCTTGTCTCTGGTTTTAGAACTGTTGTCACAGGCATCACCATCGTCACCACCATCATAATCATCATCATAATCATCACTATCATCATCATCACCACCACAATCATCATAATCATTATTATCAGAGATTGGGGACATTTCCTTCCCTTTCTCCAACGTTCTCGGACGCAGTTGTCTGGCTGTATGTAAACTGTCCTTGCAGTCAAACATTGTCTCTGGAGAAGCGTTGTTTACTGTATCCATTAAACGCTTTTGATGATTCGGGAGGATTTGGCCCACAGTGAAGGAAAGATAAGAGTCGTACTGCTGCTGCTGCGTTGTCCTGAACTCGTGATATAACAGACAACTCTTTACTGCAACCAGTCAATTTTAGATTCGGAACAGGAAAGAAAAACATATCGGTATTCCGTTAACTCAACAAGAAATATGATTCACGAAATTACAAAGTAAACTATTGTCTTTGCAAACTTGCTTGTTAGCTACGGAAGTATGCAGATGTAAACAGTGCGACGTCATCAGAGGCTTATCACGTGGTTTATGTTCTATTAACCTGAGCCGGCGTGCACCAGTCAATGGGCAAAAACTGTGCGGGAGGAGCGCCATTCTCAAATCGAACTGTATTCTGCACCGCTCGGTCATGTTGTCAACACGACAGCATGCTGCATCGTCCAGAAACATATAACATATTTTTTCCATAAAATATATGTTAGAATTTTCAAACAAGTTTTCATTGGGAACGCAGATAAAGCGTTTTTATCAAAAGCAATCACTTTTGTATGTGAACTGAATCCTACTCCATGTGCTTAATCTAGCTCAGGCTCATGCAATCACTTTTCACCAGGTGTAACCTCCGTGGTAACCCGGGTCAGAAAATTGAATCCCCCGGTAGTGTGTGATTGCGGACCGCATTTTGGTGCCTGGATGTGGACATTCCTGCATCGACCGACCTCCCCCTTGAGCGTCTCTTGGTTCCTGTATGTGGCTTGCGTTTAAGTGACACTTTTGATATTCTCTATTTCCCTTAATTGTCTATGCGATTAAAATGTGGATCAAAAGGGAATTACAAGTATTATCAGAGTTGTTCCTTTAGGCGATGACATCATTGTAGTATAATTAATGTGCAATGTCTTACCTTAAAATGTATGTGTAATCTGTTGATTTTTTGGATGGCAAATGTAACAGATATAACAGCCACCCAACCCCTCTCTTTTTTTAAGCTGTGAGGGAGTGATGTAATAAACAAAACAGACACAGAAGCCCCCACCATAACAGAACTTCGGGAAAGCAGTGCTCAGCAGGCAGGGGTAACGACACTTTCTACTGGTGTCTTAGCTAGCTAGCAGCGTCTTCTTCTTTTGGGGATTTTCATGGTGGACTACATCCTATAAGGTGTGACGCCCCCCCGCCTCCCACATGTGTACCTAGGTTAAAAATTGACCAATACAAGTATAAAGAGGAGTTCTTGTAGATGCAGGAATGCCCACATGCAGGAACGCCCTGAACTGCAGGCCTCAATCACAGCCTTCTCCATAATGTAGCCTACTGGGATAAATTACTGTAGTAGCCTTAACTGTTAATACTTTTTTATGTGTCTGTATACTGCACCATGCATACTTTACAAAAGTGATAGAAATATTGAATTATGAAGAAGTGTGAATTGTGCATTAAGACATAAGGAATGAACATAAAGCAGTTTGAGATCCAAGTGAAAAGTTTCCACACACACAGAGAGACAGAGAGAGAGAGCTACAGAGACAGACAGAGAGCGAGAGACAGAGAGCAAGAGACAGAGAGCGAGAGACAGAGAGAGAGAGACAGAGAGCGAGAGACAGAGAGAGAGAGCGAGCAAGAGAGGAGAGAGAGACAGAGTCTCTCTCTCGCACTCTCTCTGATACATGGAATAAGGGCCTCAGAGGGAAATGTCTGTCTCTGGTCTCTGCTGGGAAACTGGAGTTGACTGAATAAACAATACAGATTACACGCACACATAATAAAAAAACACACAAACATACAATATAAATACATAAACATGGAGGGACTGTGTGTAATCCTAGTCTCAGCTAACTCAGCACACCTTCTGGTTTACAATGACATAAACAAGCACAGATGAATGTATTGCTGGTTGTTAAACTTGAATAAAAGTGACTGTAAAAACACAAACTAATAACACAGTGGTCCACAAACATTTATTACCCTGTGGCCCAAACGTTTGTCATATGTTATTTGGAAAGCAGCAAGAGTCTGACAGAAATGGAGAACTACAGGACTGTTCTCTGAACACAGTACAGCACATCTCAAATTACACTGTATAATTAAAGGAGGAAATGGAAAACAAAACAGACAACCTGACATAAAACGGTTCACCCATTGTTACATTCTATCAGATTTTTACTACAGGGTAGGAACTAGGGGGTAGGAGCTAAGGGGTAGGAGCTAGAGGTTAGGAGCTAGAGGCTGGGAGCTAGGGGGTAGGAGCTAGGGGGCAGAGGGTATAGGGCAGGGATGTCAAACTTAATGTCTGGAGGGCCGAGTGTCTGCCGGGTTGTCGCTCCTCCCTTCTAGTAATTAGGAACTTATCTCAACTGGTGTTAATTGGACACAAATGGAAAGGAAATAATAAAAACCACTAGACCCTCCAGGAATGAGTTTGCCATCCCCTGTTATAAGGAGGGTAGGGGCTGAGGGTGGATTTGGGATTGGTGTGCCTCTACTGAAGCCTGCCTGTGCCTGCTGTCCTCTTCAGGCCATAGGTCAGGGTGGTGTCTTATCTGGTGTCGTTTCCGGTCGCCATCTTGGGAGAACCTCTTCCCGCACTCAGAACAAATGTATGGTTTCTCTCCAGTGTGAATCCTCATATGTATGATCAGAGCACTCCGTCGGAAGCAGCGTTTCCCACAGCAGGGGCACTCATGAGGTCTCTCTCCTGTGTGAACCATCTGGTGTCTCCTCACGCTGTTAGAGCGAGAGAAAGTTTTCCCACAGACAGGGCAGGAGTAGCTGGCTCTCTCCCCAGCGTGCCACTGGAGGTGGATCCGGAGCGTGGTGGACTGGGCGAAACTTTTCCCACACTCTGAGCAACTGTATGGTTTTTCTCCTGTGTGAGATCTCTGGTGCACCTTAAATGCACTTGGCTTGCTGAAAGTCATTCCACAGTCACTGCAGAGGTAAGACCTCTCTTTTACAGTTTTTCGCCGATGTCTTTTCTGGTGGATCTCAAATTGTCTTTTGTCTGGGAACGCCTTTCCACAGTCAGAGCAATGGTGAGGTAGCTCTCCAACATGTATCTGCAAGTGACTATTTAACATTGCCTTTGTAGAGAACTTCTCCTCACACATAGAGCAGTGGTAACGGGTCTTTTCCTTGTGTTTCCGCTGGTGCCTTTTTAGATGTTCCAATCGAGTGAAGCTCTTACCACAATCGGAGCAGTGATTCGACTTCTCTTTATGTGTATACTGGTGTCTTCTCAAGTGATAGGCTCGGGTAAAAACTTTACCACAGTCTGAGCATTGGTGAAGCATCTTTCCAGTATGTTTCTGCTGGTGTCGTTCAAACGTGTGTAACGACTGGAATAGTTTCCCACAGTCGGTGCAGAGGTGAGGCTTTTCCCCGGCATGCACTTTCATGTGACTTCTTAGTTGTGCTGCTTTAGAGAAACGCTCATTACAGTTAGTGCAATGGTATGATTTGTCAGTCATATGTCGTCGCTGATGTTTTTTCAAATGTTCCGGTCGGGTGAAGCTTTTACCACAATCGGAGCAGTGGTGAGATTTATCTTTGTTATGTGTTTGCTTGTGTCTTTTTAAATGATAGACGCGGGTAAAACTCTTACCACAGTCTAAGCAGTGATAGGGCTTGTCTCTGGTTTTGGAACTGTTGTCACAGACATCATCATCACCATCTTTATCACTATTGTCACCACCATCATAATCATCATCACCATTATCATCACCACCATAATCATCACCATAATCATCATCATCATCATCATCATCACTATAATCGTCATAATCATCGTCATCATCATCATTAGAGATTGTGGCTATTTCCTTCCCTTTCTCCAAAGTCCTCTGACGCAGTTGCCTGTCTGTGTGTAAACTGTCCTTGCCGTCAAGCATTGTGTCCTTTAGTGCCACCCCTTCTACCTCAGGTGTCACACAGATTATTTTGCGCTCTGTCTCTTTAAGAGAGAAAAGTTCAAGACATGACAGGTCTTCTTCATCAGAGTCATTTAAATCAGTTTCAGTAAACTGATGCACATTTCCTTCTCCCTTTCCTGTTTTGTGTGACTTTGTATCACTCTGCTTCGATTTGCACATTTTCTGTATGTGTCCTCTTTTGTTACATTGTCTACAGTCTTTGTCTTTAAACCAGCAATCGGCGGGGTCATGTGACTTTTTACCACACCTAAAGCATGCCTGTGATCTCTCTTGACTTCGGGTGTTAAACTTGTTCATTGTGCATACCAATGTACTTTTCCTCTGTAACTCTCCTGCGTCTTTTGCGGTAGCTTCCATTGATATGGCGATCTCCAATGCCCGCGCTAATGTCAGATCTATTTCTGATAAGAGCCGTTTCTGTGTGCTCTCGTTGTGTAACCCAAATACCAGCCTGTCTCTGAGCGCATCGGACAATCCCTGTCCGAACTGACAATGCTGCGAGAGATTGCGGAGCTCCGCAATGTACTCCGTTATTGACTCTGTCATTTGCTGATTCCGTTTGTGAAATCGAAAACGTTCGTCTATGACAAGCGGCTTTGGATTTAGATGAGTCTGTAACACATTTACAATCTCTTTGAAGCTCTTCTCGTCTGGCTTTGTCGGTGCTGTAAGGCTACATAGCAAGTTATATGTTTTTGCTCCCACTACACCCAGAAGTACCGCCACTTTCCTTTCATCTTCTACATCGTTAGCAAAGCAATACTGCTCAAGTCTCTCGATATATGCAGCCCAATCTTCTATGGTGCTATCGAAATTGTCAATTTGCAGCATCAGGTCCATTTTGGGGTAGAGATATCAACGTGATATCCTCAATATCAAGCAAATAAAGTATGTTTTAGTCGATTCTTCTCCTCATGTCGGTTTCCAGTGCAGGGTAGGAATTATACTTAAAGCAGAGATAACGTTTACATGACTTCTTTCTTCTTGTGAATTTCCGGCAGACTAGACGCTGTGTTGCGTATTGCTGCCCTTCACAGGTCGGAGTGTGAATTGCACATTTTGTAGTCTAATTGCACATATCAAATCTAATCAAATTTTATTTGTCACATGCGCCGAATACAACAGGTGTAGACCTTGCAGTGAAAATCTTACTTACAAGCCCTTAACCAACAATTCCGTTTTAAGAAAAATAAGTGTTAAGTGAAAAATAGATTAGTAAAAAAAATAAAAAATAATAATAATTAAAGTGCAGCAGTAAAATAACAGTAGCGAGGCTATATACAGGGGTACCGGTACAGAGTCAATGTATGGGGGCACCGGTTAGTCGAGGTAATTGAGGTAATATGTACATGTGGGTAGAGTTAAAGTGACTATTCATAGATAATAAACAGAGAATAAACAGAGAGTAGCAGCAGCATAAAAGAGGGGGTGGGGGGTAGAAGCAATACAAATAGTCCGGGTAGCCTTTTGATTAGCTTGGCCCCAGTGATGTACTGGGCCGTACGCACTACCCTCTGTAGTGCCTTGCGGTTGGAGGCCGAGCAGTTGCCATACCAGGCAGTGATGCAACCAGCCAGGATACTCTCCATGGTGCAGCTGTAGAACCTTTGAGGATCTGATGACCCATTCCAAATCTTTTCAGTCTCCTGAGAGGGAATAGGCTTTGTCGTTCCCTCTTCACAACTGTCTTGTTGTGTTTGGACCATGATAGTTTGTTGGTGATGTGGACACCTTGGAACTTGAAGCTCTCAACCTGCTTTACTACAGCCCCGTGAATGAGAATGGGGTCGTGCTTGGTCCTCCTTTTCCTGTAGTCCACAATCATCTCCTTCGTCTTGATTAGGTTGAGGGAGGGGTTGTTATCCTGGCACCACACGGCCAGGTCTCTGACCTCACTATAGGCTGTCTCATCGTTGTTGGTGATCAGGCCTACCATTTTTGTGTCGTCGACAAACTTAATGATGGTGTTGGAGTCGTGCCTGTCCATGCAGTCATGGGTGAACAGGGAGTACAGGAGGGGACTGCCACTGTATGACAATTGGTATTGGTATGTTATGTTATGTTATGCTATGCTGATCACATTTACCTCTTGAATTAATATCCCATAGGCCTCTACATTATGGACAAGGTATGTGTATGAAAACCATTATCATTTTCATTCACATTCACCACAAAAACAAATGTATGAATTCTGTCCTGTGCATATTTTGTTAATCATCTGTTTAATTACTATTTTGGGTATTCACAGATTTCCTACACCTAAGATGAAAACCTGTCTGATCACCGTGCACTGCACAATAATTCTGGCTATGGTAACGGTGAACATCAACACATTAACATCAACACGGCAGAGGATATACCCATTGGACTTTAGATTTTTAATTCTATTTTTCCACTAACATCATAAAAAACATTGAGAACTAAAATATTGTGTTATTGTTATGTGTATGTTATGTGTATTATTAATAATAATAATAGGGGGGTAGTTCAAAAATTAACCCCAAAAGGTTATTCAAGGATCTATTAAGGGGTTCCCCCACAGTTTCTATTTGAAGAACCCCTAAAGGACACTCCAGGAACCTTTTCTTTTTAGAGAAACCTTTTCTTTTTTGGAGTGTATCACTGCTCTAGTAGCAACATAAAGTAGTGCCTAGGATAAATGCTATATAATGATATCACATTATTTCATACATAACACATTGTCTATGGATATGCCTTTTCTTTTGTATGCATTTGACGCTTTTGATTCGGGAGGATTTGGCTCTCAGTGAAGTAAAGATAGGAGAGAAGTCCGAGCCCAATAATGGACTAAATGAGCCTAACGTTACTCCTTGTAGTCCAAGGACCCACATGTTCTGTTTAAAGGCGAATTGGCTTTGGAAGCCAAAACAGCCAAATACTCTAAATGTGAACCGATTCTCAAATGTGGTCTGGTTCTAGAAACATAAATTCCTCTACTTTCATATCACATCAAAAATAATGACACAAATGCAAAATACAGACTTACTGTACACCAGTGGAGGCTGTTGACGGGAGGAAGACGCATAATAATGGCTGGAACGGAGCATACTGAATGGAACCAAACCATATGTTTGATGTATTTGATACCATTCTACGGATTCCTCTCCCCACCCCCCTTCACAATTAAGGTGCCTCCTGTGCTGTACACTGGTTTAACCGGTTTTAACACAGTTGCAGCCAACAGTATTTTTCAGTGACAATACTTTTGTGGCGCCCGTCTTCTTCTGTTTACACACAGGTGTTAGGAGACACATAGCTAATTAGCAGAGGTAGTTGACTCTTATGCTGTAACATGGAGATATGGCCGTGTGTGAATACTAACCCTAACCCTTGTGTTTAGAAAATAATTTCTTACTGATATGAAATTTAAGGTCCTTATGCTTCCAAACCCATACCGAAAGTGATGCGTGTTAATATTCAGACCGAGTGTCTTAACAAAACTCCCCCCAAAAATGAGCTAGGGAACTATCTACTCTTTACAAACATGCTAGCTAGCTACGGAAGTAAGATGTAAACAGAGCAACGTCATCATCAGCTTCTTCTTGTGGATTTCCAGCAGGCTGGACACTTTTAAGTGTATGAAGGTCATCAGCTTCACCTCTCTCACGGTTTTCTATTGGTCGTCACTATTTACCACAGTCACAAAGTCAGAAGGCCTACTCGACCAATTAGATGAGTGAGTGTGGTGCCAGATCAGAAAGCCTGCCTACCCGACCAATCAGATGAGGGAGTGTGATGATGCTTATGCCAGGTTGTGCCTCGATCACACCGACAGATATTGCGTTTTGGTACACCAGAAGTACATTCATTTTCAATGGAACGCTGCGTTTGTCTTGCAGCATTGCGTTGCAGTGCGTTCTGTGTAGTGCATGCGTGGACTTATCGAACGTATGCATCAAACTGTATGCGCAGACGGCTTGACAGAAATGATGGCAGAAGGTGAATGTTGATCTTTTGTTAGACACTTATCCAGATGATGATGCGTACCATTTTGCGCGATGGTGCTGAAGACGTTACGGTTCGCGGGAAACGCTGCATTTTCGAAACATCACATCTGAGCAGCATGGTGATGCTGATTAATTAGATTTCTGTCCATACTGAGGTCCATCTAGAAGAGGAAAGAAGCATTAAGAAGGTGCTGCGGGTCAATGTGCAGGCTATCATAAAGAGATCGCAGACCTCACTTATCATCTCCAAGATGAACAGTGCATGACGGACCTGACTTCACGTCTGCAAAGCCTATTGCTGGAAATGGCTCATGTTCCACAGCATAAATACTTTTGCCTTTGGTTTAAATGTTTCACTCTGGACATCTAAAGACTGGTAGGGCAGAGTGAGCCGAATGTTCTACCATTTTAGTACCTTTTGAGTAGTGCAACTTTTATCTCAACTAATTTTAACATTCTGTCATAAAGAGTTCAACTTAATGAAAAATAATGATCATCTCAAAATGTTAAATATAGTTATTAAATTACTATAGTTAATGTCTAAGTGCCGAATAAAGTAATAGGGTTGAAGTTTATCTTACAGTTTTTTACAATCACTTTGTTACTATTTTCAGAACCTTGATGTCATTTTTCACAACTCTAGACACAAAACTCACAACCAATGATCAAAATGCACATTTTTCAAAACTCTAACCCTTTTCTCAATTGCTTGGATACAATACACATACAACTTAGATCATTTGTTAATTCAACAAAAATCACCTGTTCAATATGACACAACTTAACATCAAAGTACTACTACTTCAAAAGGCAATTCACACATTACATTTCAAATGAATGTCTATTCATTTCCTTACAATGATCTAACTATCAATTGATACAACTGCTCAAAATGATAAGTAACTGTTGCATTACTCTTAATGCATAGTTGAATGGAAACAAACAATCTTCCATGTTTACAGTAAATCATGAAAGTTTCAAGATAACGAGATTCATTGTCACCAATTAGCGTGGAGTATGAACCAATTAGACTACAATATCCATGGATGTAGACTAATATTTTATCATAATGCTTCATCAGACACTGTGTCTATGGTCCCAAATACTGTACCACCTTTTCAGACTATTTACAGTATTGACAGTACTGCACTGTATAGATGCAGGCCCTTGTAATTGCTTGTCCAATTTTGCCAACTCGTTACTGATGATTGAGTGCACATTGTGGAATGAGTATATAAAGAGTTGATTTGGATCCAATTGCAAGAGCATAGTGATACGTAACATGGAGCCAGCAGGTGATCAAGGTCACAATGGAGGTCAAGCAGTGGTGGGACGAAGACGAGGAAGACGTGTTGGTCAAAGGAATGGCAGGGGACAGGCACCCCTTCTGAGAGGTGGTCGTGGGCCTCGTTTGAGAGGTGTGGGGGAACGTGGTAGAGGACAGGCACCCCTTCTGAGAGGTGGTCGTGGGCCTCGTTTGAGAGGTGTGGGGGAACGTGGTAGAGGACAAGGCCACGGACCAAGACAGCGGCAGCAACAGCATAGAGTGTCCAATGAAATTCGGGCAATAGTTGTAGACCATGTCATAAATCATGGCATGACAATGACTGAGGCGGCTACAATGATACAACCAAACCTCAGAAGGTCAACCGTGGCCTCAATAATCAGAACTTTCCGCAATGAGAACCGGTAAGTTATCAGCATGCACTAAACATTATGCTACTCTCAATTGTCAAATGACTGCATACCAATGTGTATCACAGAATAGGTGATGTGACCAAGTGTCTTCTTACTCTAATGTTCCCTGTAGAATTGTGACCAGGCCAAATAGTGGAGGCAAAGGCAAAATTCTAACTGACCAACAAGAGCAGGCTGTGGTCGATTTGGTTCGGGCCAGAAATGATATTCGCCTTACAGAAATTCGCCAGCATATCTTGGACAATGAAGACATGTTCAACAATGTGGGATCCATAAGTTTGCCGACTATTGTACGCATACTGAAAAGGCACCAGGTATCTATAAAACAACTATACTGTGTGCCTTTCGAAAGAAATGCAGACAGAGTGAAGCAAATGAGGACTGAGTATGTTCAGGTAAGTTCAGTTTCAAGATGGCTGTTGTAAAAACATTCCCAAAAATTCTACATTGTACAGTAATCTGTAAATCTCTTTCCAAAATGTATTTTTAGAGGGTGATGGAGCTGGATGCTGATGACGACCATCACAAATTCATATATTTGGATGAGGCAGGTTTTAATCTGGACAAGACAAGGAGAGGTCGGAATTTCATTGGCCAGCGGGCAACCATCCAAGTACCTGGACAACGTGGGGCCAACATTACCATGTGTGCGGCTATATCAGAAGATGGTGTGGTGGGACGCAGACCTCATATTGGACCATATAATGCAGCTCTCCTTGTCACCTTTCTTGATGAGCTCGATCAGGTTTGTAGAGCTGAAGGTGTGACCTATGTCATTGTCTGGGACAATGTCAGGTTCCATCATGCTCATGTGGTGCAAGCATGGTTTCAGGCCCATGCACAATTTACCACCCTGTATTTACCCCCATACTCTCCCTTCCTTAACCCGATTGAGGATTTTTTCTCCACATGGAGATGGAAGGTTCATGATAGGCAGCCTCATGAACAAGTCACTCTTCTCCAGGCCATGGATGACGCCTGCAATGACATCACAGCAGACCAGTGTCAGGCCTGGATTCGCCATGCCCGAAGGTTTTTTCCAAGTTTGGCTAATGAAAACATCCATTGTGATGTAGATGAGAACATGTGGCCAAATCCACAACACAGAGTTGATGACAATGTAGAAGTACAGTAATCACTCCTGTTTTGTTTCTTACAGTACAAGCAAGCAAGTTGAGGAACACTGCATTTGATGTTTTACAGTACTGTCTTTTCTTTTCTATTTCATAGCTAATTATTTTTGCTTTGATTCAAATAAACCTATGTTGTGATTGTACTGTAGTGTTTTGCATCAATATATTACAAACTTTGTTCAATGATTCCACTGTGTCTGTAGTATTCTCTCTACTACTGCAGTACTTTTACAGAGATGTATTTACTGTACATGTACCATAATGAAACTTGTATCACCTATTTTGTTCTACAATATTTAATGATTGTACGAACAATGACACAGTGAAACTATCGGTTGCTTATTTGTGGGTGATCTATAGTTATGTTTCAATGGTATTTCACAGTAAATTTGTTTTTTGAACTAATGATTGTGCAAGTGCAAGATTTCTTTAAAGATGTGAATGCACAATGTAATGTTTTGAACATTAGACAGCCTGTGTTACAAGTGATAACCGTTTTGAGTTTTGTGTCTAGACTTTTGAAAAATGACATCAAGGTTCTGAAAATAGTAGCAAAGCGATTGTAAAAAAACTGTAAATCAGCCAATTTAACGGTGTACGTTTTACTTGTGGATTTTGATGTGTCTATTTGTTTGTGTACATGCCAATTTAAAAACAATGCAGCTATTGGAGTAAACATTAAAGGAAGGAACGAAGGTGGGTGGGTCGGTCGGTCTCAATAAAAGTCGTCAATTTTCTTCTTCACGATTGGTTGATCCCTCTTGATGACCCGGTTGGACATGATTCCAACAGGGGTGGGGAGACATATTTTCCGTTTTAAAGTTAAGTTCCTGCAATTCTACACATTTTTCCATGACTTATACCATGTTAATATGATATCTGAGTGAGCGTGACTAACAAAATCAATTGCCCCCCCCCCCTGGAGGTTCGGTCGGTAATTCAGCCATGATTACTACAATTTAGTGGTTTTCTTTGTTTTTTTTGGTACTGACATGGGCTAATTGAGTGACTGTTGGTGACTGACATTATAGCAAGAGGACAAATTGCTGATGCACAACTAAGTTTCGAAATTGCACCTTGTGTATTTTACTATCCTAACTCAACAGTAATTTGAGACCCAGACTGAGTTCCAACATTATTGTTATTATTAACTGCAGTATGCTGTCTTCAATCAAATCAGTATGCAGTTCAATTGAAGTTCAACTAAAGTTATACTGCAGTATGACTGTAGCATAGTGTTTATTTGCATTATGTTTATTTTTTTATTTTTTTTTAATGACCAAGGTCCGAACCTCGGTGTCCTCATATGTAGTTACGCCCATTATTAAAATGGTGGAAGCACTAAATGGCACTACCAATGTTAATGTGGCCTTTTTGGCCTCTATCATTCTCAATGGAGTTAACCTATTTTGGGTTAAGACAATTAACTATGAGTAAGGGCAAACAACATGATAAGCTTGAATAAGACATACGATTATCACTTTGGTTTTATAGCTAATACATAACCAAATCATTAATGGATCACAAGATAAAAGAAATGCAATTCTCTCGTCTGCCCCTGCATGCCGGTCGTCAGATGTGTCATAACGATCCCTCATCTGATTGATTGTTGCCCGCGAACCGTAAACTGGCATGACACTCATCTGATTGGTGGAGTAGGCAGACCTGACTTTGTGGCTAACTAGTGACCTTTCGGTGGCCAGAAGCTTATATCGTGGTTTCTGTGCATAATATAGGCTACTGGGATGAATAACTGTAGTTGTAGCTAGTATCCTACTTTGCCAAATATCAAATCCTTTGTTTTGCCTCTATTGAATGCACCATGAATACTGTACACAATTATGAATGGATAGAAATCTAAAGTTAAGGAAAATTATGAATGTGGTTCCTCTAGGTTTCTTCCTAGGTTCCTGCCTTTCTAGGGAGTTTTTCCCTAGGTTGTTTAGCAACAAAACAAAATATAGCTTACATGACAACATGTAAGCTATATTTTGTCTCCAATGTTTATTGAATTAAAAATACATTTGCACAATGAGCACTTGTTGTCTCTCAAATACATAATTACAATTGTTGGTTAGCTAGCTAGCAAATCTTAGCCAAATTAGCATTCACATGAAATCTGTCAAAACACCTCAAAACAGGACATGGTATGAAGAACAAGATGAAATGAGCTGAAGCGAGCAAGTTATGGTTCCCCACATGGCAGTTTGTCATTTTTGCTAGCAATCTGGCCATCCAGAATCCCAACAACACGGTGACTTCTGCCCCATGGAAGAGTGCACATTGTTCTAAAGACGTTGTCAACTAACCCGTCTATTGCTTGCTTTTTTGGGGTTTTAGGCTGAGTTTCTGTGTAAGCACTTTGTGACAGTTGCTGATGTAAAAAGGGCTTTTTAAATCAGCCCACTGGGCATAGTCAGTTCAAAGTCTAGTTTTGATTTACATTTGGTTGAGTTGTCAACTAACCGTGAATTCTACTTGAAATGTCACCATGTCATTGGATTTGGGTTGAAAGTTGGGTGAAGAAATATGTAATACGTTGATGACTTTTTTCAAATGCAATCAGTTTTCCACATTTATTTTTAGATGGAAATGATGTGGAAACAACATTGATTCAACCAGTTTTTGCATCGTCTCTGCTGGGAGACTGGAGCTGACTGAACAAACAATAAACATTACAAACACATAGCAGTTACCCCAAACTTCTGGTTTACAATGACATAAACAAGCACTGATAAATGTATTACTGGTTGTTAAACTGACTCAAAGTGACTGCATGTAAACACAAACTAATAACACAGTGGTCCACAAACATTTATTACCCTGGGGCTCAAACATTTGTCATGTTATTTGGAAAGCAGCAAGTGTGAGTCTAACAGAAAGGGAGAACTACAGGACTGTTCTCTGAACACATTACAGCACATCTCAAATGACACTGTATAATTAAAGGAGGAAATGGAAAAGCAAACAAAAAAGACAACCTGAAATAAAATGGTTCACATTTGAGCTGTTCTTTAAACCAGATTTTCACTGGAGTGTAGGGGCCAGCAAGAGGGTAGGAGCTAGGGAGTAGGAGCTAGGGGTTAGGAGACAGTACAATACAGTGCATTCGGAAAGTATTCAGTTTTTCCACATTTTGTTACGTTACAGCCTTATTCCTAAATGGATTAAATTGTTTTTTCCCCCTCATCAACCTACACACAATATCCCATAACGACAAAGCAAAAACAGGTTTTTAGAAATGTTTGCAAATGTATATTTAAAAGAAAAACTGAAATATTACATTTACATAAGTATTCAGAGCCTTTACTAAGTACTTTGTTAAAGCAACTTTGGCAGTGATTATTGCCTTGAGTCTTCTTTGGTATGACGCTACAAGCTTCGCACACCTGTATTTGGGGAGTTTCTCCCATTCTTCTCTGCAGATCCTCTCAAGCTCTGTCAGGTTGGATGGGGAGTGTCGGTGCACAGATATTTTCAGGTCTCTCCAGAGATCGAATTCAAGTCCGGGCTCTGGCTGGGCCACTCAAGGACATTCAGAGACTTGTCTCGAAGCCACTCTGTTGCCTTGGCTGTGTGCTTAGGGTCATTTTCCTGTTGAAAGGTGAACCTTCACTCCAGTCTGAGGTCCTGAGCAGGATGCACCAGAGCTCAATTTCGAGTCTCATAGCAAAGGGTCTTAATACTTATGTAAATAAGGTATTTCTGTTTTTAATTATTAATAAATCTGCAAACATTTCTAAAAACCCGTTTTCGCTTTGTCATTATGGGGTATTGTGTGTAGATTGCTAAGGAAAATATTTAATTTAATCGATTTTAGAATAAGGCTGTAACGTAACTGAATACTTTCCGAATGGGGCGGGGATGTCAAACTCATTGTCTGGAGGGCTGAGTGTCTGTGGGTTGTCACTCCTCCCTTCTAGTTGATTAGGAACTCCCCTCACCTGGTTGTCTAGGTGTTAATTGGACACAAATGGAAAGGAAATAATAAAAACCACTAGACCATCCAGGAATGAGTTTGCCACCCCGTTATAAGGAGGGTAGGGGCTGAGGGTGGATTTGAGATTGGTGTGCCTCTACTGAAGCCTGCCTGTGCCTGCTGTCCTCTTCAGGCCAGAGGTCAGGGTGGTGTCTTATCTGGTGTCGTTTCCGGTCGCCATCTTGGGAGAACCTCTTCCCGCACTCAGAACAAATGTATGGTTTCTCTCCAGTGTGACTCCTCATATGTATGATCAGAGCACTCCGTCGGAAGCAGCGTTTCCCACAGCAGTGGCACTCATGAGGTCTCTCTCCTGTGTGAACCATCTGGTGTCTCCTCACGCTGTCAGCGCGAGAGTAAGTCTTCCCACAGACAGGGCAGGAGTAGCTGGCCCTCTCCCCAGAGTGCCACTTGAGGTGGATCCGGAGTGTGGTGGAGTGGGCGAAACTCTTCCCACACTCTGAGCAGCTGTATGGTTTTTCTCCTGTGTGAGCTCTCTGGTGCACCTTAAATGTGCTTGGCTTGCTGAAAGTCATTCCACAGTCACTGCAGAGGTAAGACCTCTCTTTTAAATTTTTTCGCCGATGTCTTTTCTGGTGGATCTCAAATTGTCTTTTTTCTGAGAACGCCTTTCCACAGTCAGAGCAATGGTGAGGTAGCTCTCCAACATGTACCTGCAGGTGACTATTTAACACTGCCTGTGTAGAGAACTTCTCCTCACACATAGAGCAGTGGTAACGGGTCTTTTCCTTGTGTTTCCGCTGGTGTCTTTTTAGATTTTCTGGTCGAGTGAAGCTCTTACCACAATCGGAGCAGTGATTCGACTTCTCTTTATGTGTATACTGGTGTCTTCTCAAGTGATAGGCTCGGGTAAAAACTTTACCACAGTCCGAGCATTGGTGAAGCATCTTTCTTGTATGTTTCAACTGGTGTCTTTCAAACGCACGTAACGACTGGAATAGTTTCCCACAGTCAGTGCAGAGGTGAGGCTTTTCCCCGACATGCACTTTCATGTGACTTCTTAGTTGTGCTGCTTTAGAGAAACACTCATCACAGTTAGTGCAATGGTATGATTTGTCAGTCATATGTCGTCGCTGGTGTTTTTTCAAATGTTCCGGTCGGGTGAAGCTTTTACCACAATCGGAGCAGTGGTGAGATTTATCTTTGTTATGTGTTTGCTTGTGCCTTTTTAAATGATAGACTCGGGTATAACTCTTACCACAGTCTAAGCAATGATAGGGCTTGTCTCTGGTTTTGGAACCCTTGTCACAGACATCATCATCACCATCTTTATCACTATTGTCACCACCATCATAATCATCATTAGCATTAACATCATTGTCACTATCATCATAATCGTCACCACCATTATCATCATCATAATCATAATCGTCATCATCATCACCACCATCATCATAATCATCACCATCATCATCATTAGAGATTGTGGCCATTTCCTTCCCTTTCTCCAACGTTCTCTGACGCAGTTGCCTGTCTGTATGTAAACGGTCCTTGCCGTCAAACATTGTGTCCTTTAGTGCCACCCCTTCTACCTCAGGTGTCACACAGATTATTTTGCGATCTGTCTCTTTAAGAGAGAAAAGTTCAAGACATGACAAGTCTTCTTCATCAGAGTCATTTAAATCAGTTTCAGTAACCTGATGCACATTTCCGTCCCTCTTTCCTGTTTTGTGTGACTTTTTATCACTCTGCTTCGATTTGCGCATTTTCTGTATGCATACCTGTGATCTCTCTTGACGTCGGGTGTTAAACGTGTTCACTGTGCAAACTGTACTTTTCCTCTGTAACTCTCCTGCATCTTTTGCGGCAGTTTCCATCGATACGGCTATTTCCAATGCGCGCGCTAATGTCAGATCTATTTCTGATAAGAGCCGTTTCTGTGTGCTCTCGTTGTGTAACCCAAACACCAGCCTGTCTCTGAGCGCATCGGACAATCCCTGTCCGAACTGACAATGCTGCGAGAGATGGCGGAGCTCCGCAATGTACTCCGTTATTGACTCTGTCTTTTGTTGATTCCGTTTGTGAAATCGGAAACGTTCGGCTATGACAAGCGGCTTTGGATTTAGATGAGTCTGTAACACATTTACAATCTCTTTGAAGCTCTTCTCGTCTGGCTTTGTCGGTGCTGTAAGGCTACATAGCAAGTTATATGTTTTTGCTCCCACTACACCCAGAAGTACCGCCACTTTCCTTTCATCTTCTACATCGTTAGCAAAGCAATACTGCTCAAGTCTCTCGATATATGTAGCCCAATCCTCTATGGTGCTATTGAAATTGTCCATTTGCAGCATTAGCTCCATTTTGGGGTAGAGATATCAACGTGTTATCATCAATATCAAGCAAATAAAGTATGTTTTAGTCGTTTTTTCTCCCCGATTTCAGTGTCCATTGCATGGGAGGAATTATAATTCAAGCAGAGATAACGTTTACATTACTTCTTCTTCTTCTTCTTGTGAGTTTCCGGCCGGCTAGAAACGGTGTTGCGTATTGCTGCTGTTCACAGGTCGGAATGTGAATTGCACATTTTGTCACCCAAAAATTTGATTCTACATTACTTCATTTTGTACGGTCTTTGGGCGCATTCGACATTGCAGCCGCATCACAAATAACTATTGCATTATAAATAACTATTCAATGTTATTTGTTGGTCAGTCAGTCATTCAGTCATTCACAATGTACCCATGCGGTCTACGGCACTGCATCTCAGTGCTAGAGGCCTCACTACAGACCCTGGTTCGATCCTGGGCTGTATCACAACCGGCCGAGATCAGAAGTCCCATAGGGCGGCGCACAATTGGCCCAGCGTTGCCCCGGGTTAGGGGAGGCCGGGGTAGGCCGTTATTGTAAATAAGAATTTGTTCTGACTTGACTAGTTCCATAGAAAAAAATGCATAGCGGTTTTGATGCTCTCGAACACCGCCTTTGACTTCGTTATTCAAACTCAAGCGTACTTTAATAAGTATCACCGCTCTAGTAGCAAAAGTAGTGCCTAGGATAAAAGCTATATAATGGTATCACATTATTTTTACATAACACCGTCTATGGATATGCCTTTTCTTCTGTATCCATTTGACGCTTTTGATTCGGGAGGATTTGGCTCTCAGTGAAGTAAAGATAGGAGAGAAGTCCGAGCCCAATAATGGACTAAATGAGCCTAACGTTACTCTTTATAGTCCGAGGACCTACATGTTCTGTTTAAAGGAAAATTGGCTTTGGAAGCCAAAACAGCCAAATACTCTAAATGTGAATCGATTCTCAATTGTGGTACGGTTCTAGAAACATAAATCCCTCTACTTTCATATTACATCAAAATAATGACACAAATGTAAAATACATTCTTACTGTACACTGGTTTAAGCGGTTTTAACACAGTTGCAGCTGACAGTATTTTTGTTAGTGACAACACTTTTGTGGCTTGGAGATATGGCCGTGTGGGAATGCTAACCCTATAAAGGTGTGTATCAATTTATCCTTTTGTTTTTAGAAAATAATTTCTTGCTGATATTAAATATAAGGTCCTTATGCTTCCAAACCCGTACAGCAAGTGATGCATGTTAATGTTCAGACCGAGTGCTGGGACTCTTAACTCCCCCATACAAAAAAAACACCTTTGTCGAATGTAAAGGAGCTGAGAGTCATGATCAAGGCGGGCTAGGAGAGTCCCACCCATTGTTCCTTTAACATTGTGTAAAGTCTGTGCAACTTCCAGCAAGCATTTACTGTAAAGTGAACACAGAGGATGTGCCCGATTTAAGTTACAATATTAACAGTGGTCAAGTAGGCTCCTGTGGCTATTTGATCATACTGTAGGCCTACCAGAGTGGCCTACCATAAAAAGAATGGAGAAAATGCATCCCATAACATTTTAACGTGGAAATAGCTGTTCTATCATTCATCACCAGCCTACAGTAGCATGTGCTCCTGGATTTAGCACACGCAGCCCTGCTGCACCACCCCAGGGAAAAGTTTGATATTCCGGACGAGTTGAAAAGGCGACGGTGTGGACGCAGGGCGGGATTGAAGTGTAAGACAAAGCTAAGGAAGTACAAGCCGGCTATACCGTCTATCATTATGGGCAACGTGAGATCGCTGCATAACAAGATGGACGAGCTTCAGGGTTTGGTTCATGGACAAAGAGAATACAGGGAAGCGAGCCTAATGTGTTTTTCTGAGACATGGCTGAATGATAACATCCCCATAGAGAACGTCACTATCGGCGGTTTCCGGACCATCAGAGCAGACAGGGATAGCGTTTCTTCCGGTAAGAGTAAGGGAGGGGGGCTGGCTTTATTATTTAACAACAGATGGTGTAATCCGAGCCATATTACTCTTAAGGAAGACTTTTGTAGCCCAGACATTGAGCTGTTAGCTGTTAGCCTGAGACCCTACTATTTGCTGAGGGAATTCACTGTGGCCATTGCTGTTATTGTTTACATCCCGCCCTCCGCTGACGCAAACACAGCACGTGATGTCATCCACTCTGTTATCGCAAGGTTACAGACAGCGCATCCCAGTGTTTTCTTTGCCAGTGAGAGAGGTGTGGAAGGGTATGAGAAATATCACTGGCTTCAAAAAGTCAAACAGTGGGCAGACGGAGGGGACCCAGGACAGAGCCAATGAGCTGAACCAATGTTTTAACAGGCTGCCCTGTCCACCTCCCCTCCAGCTCCCCAGGCCACACACCCTCACGTCTGTCCCACCCCACTCTGCTCACAGCACCTCTGTTGAGACAATCAGCGACCCCACCTCCGCCCCTGCTCCCTTTGGACTGATCCTCAACACCCCCCTTCCCCCCACCTCCCCACCAGGGCTGGCTTTCACCACCAACCAAGTGAAGAGAGAGCTGGAGAGACTACATCAGTGGAAAGCGGCGGGCCCTGATGGCATCAGCCCAAGGGTGCTTAGGGTCTGTGCTGACCAACAGCAGTGTGGAATAGTCCAGCAACGCTTCAACCTTAGCCTGAGCCTTAGAAAGGGTCCATGTGCTGTGGAAAACATCCTGCCTCGTCCCAGTACCCAAGAAGGCGCACCCCACTGTCCTGAATGACTTCAGACCTGTAGCGCTAACATCCCACATCATGAAGACCCTGGAAAGGTTAGTCCTCGCTCACCTCAGACCTCTGGTGTGTACATCACTGGACCCCCTGCAGTTCGCATATCAGCGCAACATCGGGGTGGATGATGCAATCATCTACCTTCTGCACAGGGCCTACTCTCACCTGGACAACGCAGGTTGCACTGTGAGGGTTATGTTTTTTGACTTCTCCAGTGCCTCAACACCATTCAGCCCCTGCTACTGGGTGAGAAGATGAAGAGGATGAAAGTGGAAGCACCCTTAGTCTCCTGGATCACGGACTACCTGACCGGTAGGCCACAATTTGTGCGACTACAGAGCTGTGTGTCAGAACGGGAATTGAGCAACACAGGGGCCCCCAGGGAATGGTCCTGTCCCCTTCCTGTTCACCCTCTACACCTCAGACTTCAGATATAACTCTGAAACATGCCACCTACAGAAGTTCTTGGATGACTCCGCAATTGTAGGGTGCATCAGGGGTGGGCAGGAGGAGGAGTACAGGAGAGCAATCAATGACTTTGTGTTGTGGTGTGAGCAGAACCACCTTCAGCTCAACATCAGCAAAACAAAGGAGATGGTGGTGGACTTCAGGAGAACCAAGGCCCAACTGACTGCAGTCCCTATACAGGGGATGGATGTGGAAATGGTTGGGTCATACATGTTCCTGGGAGTCCATATTGACAACAGGCTGGAATGGGCTGGTAACACCGGGGCTCTGTACAAAAAGGGCCAGAGCCGACTCTACTTTCTGAGGAGGCTCAGGTCCTTCAATGTGTGCAGTAAACTACTGCATACCTTCTACCAGTCTGTGGTGCAGTGGTGTGCTGGGGGGCCCACATAAAGGCCGGTGATGCTTCTCGGGTAAATAAGCTGATCAGGAAGGCTAGCTCTGCTCTGGGGATTAGCCTTGACACTCTAGAGGAGGTGGCGGAGAGACGGATCCTGGCCAAACTGCTGGCTATCATGGACAACGTCACCCACTCTCTGCATGCCATGGTTTTGACGCAGAGGAACACCTTCAGTCACAGACTGATTCCACCATGGTGTGCCAGAGAGCGCTACAGGAGGTCCTTCCTGCCGGCGGCTATTAGACTATTTAATGCCTCACCGGGGTGCCGTGCCTAGTTTAACAATTATGCATCCATTCGTGAGTAACTCTGGTCTGTAATCACTCATTCACTCAGGACTTATTTATTCATTCAGGTCTGTATATACATATTCATGTACAGTTGTTATATCATATCACATGCAATATTGTAAGTAATTCTTGGACTTAACTTACGTAGTCATTCATTCAGGAATGCATATTAGTATCCTGTCAGTTGTATCTTTTCTCATTGCTTTTAGTATATTGAATGTGCAATACGTGCATTTATCTGTAATTAAACCCTGCGCACTAAGGACTGTATTTTAAGGGAATTACTATTATTACCCTAAATGATATCATACACGGCTTTCTAGCCACTGCCGCTCCCTCTTTCATTATCCATTAGTTTTGTCTTGTCATTACGCACACCCAATTACTACATGTTATTTGTTCCCTCTGTTCCTTGTCGGTTATTGTTCATTGTGTACGTGTTTTTACCTCATACCTCATTTTACCTTATTTCTGTTACTCGTGTTATTGTGCGCCAGGCATTCGCCTGGTTGATGTGAGCACATTAGGTTGGTTACTGGCACGGTTGTGCCTTGCTTGTTCTTTTGTGGATTCTATTTTTGTAAACGTATTCAATTCTAAGTTTGTTCCACACCTCCTCATCAGCACGTATGGTTCCGACCACTCCACCACTAACTACCAGTGGGATCCAAATTTCTCTTCCTAGGGAGTACGACGGAGCCGCTGCGCAGTGCCAGGGGTTCATTCTCCAATTAGAGCTGGCGTTCAGCACCATCTCCCCTCCTCCATCTGACCGTGAGATGGTGTCCGTCCTTGTCTCCTGTCTCACGGGAAAGCCCTGGAGTGGGCCAACGCAACCTGGAGAGAGGGAACAGCGTTGGATGACTGGCAAGCGACAGGGAGTTCGCTTGCCACTTCCGAGCCGTCTCCGAGCCGTGTGGACCCCAGGAAGACCATCCACCAGCGGGAAGAGAGGCGGGCAAACGCCTTTTCCACTTGAGACAGGGGACGTGGAGTGCACAGGACATTGCACTGGACTTCCAGACTGCCACCACGACCCGACCTTAGCGGCCGGGTCGTGGTGGCATGAGCGGGCCCTCATTGACCATTTTCGGTGCAGTTTGCCTCCAGTCCTGTCCTGCTGGATGTCTGTACGTGCAGTCTGCTGTCCGTAACCGGCTCATCTATTGGGCCCACACGTCACCCTCCTCTGGTCACCCCGGGATCGGTCGTACAGTGCGCTGTCTTACCGAGAAATATTGGTGGCCCATCTTGGCTAAGGATGTTTATTTTTATTTTTTTTACCTTTATTTTACTAGGCAAGTCAGTTAAGAACAAATTCTTATTTTCAATGACGGCCTAGGAACAGTGGGTTAACTGCCTTGTTCAGGGGCAGGGATTCGATCCAGCAACCTTTCGGTTACGGGCCAAACACTCTAACCACTGGGCTACCTGCCGCCCCATGTAAGGGTGTATGTCTCCTCCTTCTCGGTGTGTGCCCAGTGTAAGGCACCTAGACACCTTCCCAGGGGTAAGTTACTTCCATTACCCATTCCGCAACGGCCATGGTCACATTTATCGATTGATTTCCTTACTGACCTTCCACCTTCCCAGGGGAAAACTACGATCCTGGTCGTTGTGGACCGGTTCTCTAAAGCCTGCCGCCTCCTTCCTCTGCCCGGTCTCCCCACAGCCCTACAGACTGAGGAGGCTCTATTCACCCATGTCTTACGGCACTACGGGGTACCAGAGGACATAGTATCTGAGCGTTCATGGAACGGCTGGGGGTCTCCGTCAGCCTTACCTCTGGTTTTCACCCAGAGTCTAACGGGCAGGTGGAGAGGGTTAATCAGGATGTGGGTAGGTTCCTAAGGTCATACTGCCAGGAACGGCCGGGGGAGTGGTCGGTGTTCCTGCCATGGGCTGAGATGGCCCAGAACTCCCTCTGTCACTCCTCCACTAACCTAACCCCCTTCCAGTGTATTTTGGGTTAACAGCCGGTTCTGGCACCGTAGCATCAGTCAGACCGAAGCTCCAGGTGCTCATTAAGTAACCATGCTCCAATGTCTTGTTTCATAGGCATAGTTTTAGTCTAAGAACAAAGGATCATAAACGTGGGCTCTGGTTGTCCTCAGCCATTAAATATCAAAACTCCCCCTTCCACCACCTCAATCCACTCAACCCCCCCCCCCCCCCCTTTTGGGGGGGAAGAGGAGCTTAGCAGAGATGGTTCCATAAGATGACCTGTTTAACCTCAAGTCATGACATAGTCTATGTGTGATGTTTTTAAAATGTAGTTCTATTCTTGTCTATTAATGTTCTTTATTGTCATGTTTCCTGTTTTGTGTGGACCCCAGGAAGAGTACTTGCTGCTTTCGCAACAGCTAATGGGGATCCTAATAAAATACCAAATACCAATACCAATGTGTATCAGTTTGAGGGCCAGGTAACTGACGTGGTGTGGGACCAAGTCCTCTCCCCAACCTCGAAACCAAACTGTCTGTGTTGCAATACCCTGGCCCAGGCTACTACAACTACACATCTGGTAATGTGCTGACCTGGTCCAAGGCCATCTACTCCACCACTGGAGGAAAACACCTACAACTCCTCCAATGCATATCAGAGCCCATCACCAACGACAGGAAAGAGGAAGTATTTGAAAGGAGGGCGCTGAGAGAGGGTGTGGCTATAGGGGAGAGTAGTGAATAAGGGGTTTTGTTTATCTGGGCAGAGTTACCGGTTGGAGCAGTTTAAAACGGGTGAAAAGTGATTGCATTTGTTTTGGAAGCAGGCTGCCTCCTGGGTGTGAACCTTGTGCCCCAATCTGGCTGACGTTGAAGTTGGCTAAAGACAAAAGTAGGCTAAATACGTGGAGTGATAAGTAGGACTAAATTTTCACATGCAAAAGTGATTGCTTTTGAAAAACGCTTTATCTGCCTGTTGTGTTTCTGGACAAGGTACCTAGCTGCCTTGTTGACAACATGACCGAGCGGCGCAGATTACGGTTTGATTCGAGAAGATGCTCCTCCCTCCCCGCTTTCGCAATGCTCCTTGAATGAATTGAATGACCAATTTCTGCTAAATTACTAAGTTCTGATTCTAATAGATTTCCTGTATCCTGATTGGTCCGGAGTCAAATTAAGTCGTACTCTGGCTGATGATATACTGATACATTATTTAAATAGTTACAATTAAGCACTTGGCAAATGAAAAGCAATCGATGAGAAAAATTTGATTTTTCTGAGTAGGCTCAACCTGGGTCTGTGAAACCTGCCCTTCAGGTTAATACTGAAATGTTGCAATGTCACTAAACAGGCACAGCACATCACTATTTAACATGAAAATATTCAAGGGAGTAATCCTGTGATCTTGTGTTTTTAATTTCATTATGTACAATAAATTACAATAAAACATGTACAACAGCAGTTTTTTGAGGCACAAGCTTGATGGGCTTCGTTGCGCATCCTCATTAAAAAATATAAATTTGCTACAGGACCCAACATTTGATAATTTAGACTTCTGAAACTCAAAGAGGTCCTGTATAGCTGCGTCATACAGTTTAATCTGAACAGATCACACTAATCAAAACGGATTAAAGTTCAATGCGACAATCCTAATATCAACCATAGAGAAGAAAACATGTTAAACCGTTAAACCACCTCCCAGTTGTTGCAGTTCCATAACAGTTTCATAATATCATACTCTCCATGCACAGTCTGAAGAGAAAGCATCAGACCAGGCACAGCAGGAAGATTCTGAGGTGTGTGTGTGTGTTTGTGTGTGGGTGTCAAAAATGCATCTCTCCCCCCTGCTTGAAGTAAGCATTGAGCCTATTCCAACATGGTGATAGCTAACTACTAGTCTCTTCCACCAGTATGCAGTATGCAGTAGAATCGTTGTTTAAAACTACCCAATTCGGCAAACAAAATATTTCCAAGGAAGAGAACAGGGAGGAATGCATGTTACAAGTGTTCAAGGGCCATTGTTGTTGTGATTTTCCTCGTGGCAGGTGAAGGCAGGACAGTCCAAACACTGCAATGCCCTCGTGTGGCTTGAATAGGCATGGCACCTCACACAGACAACAAGTTCACGCTCAGGATGCAGCCGCATACTGGACATTGCGGACAGAAATGCCATGAACACAACTGAAATTATTCCTTACTATGCATGTCTAAGAGGCTTGTTAGTTCTACACAATACATTTCTATCTGATCACTGCCCAGGACAGCACCTTTCTCTGGCACTTTGAAAGAAGGTTTCCTGATTTGGATGGGAAAAAAGAGCTAGTCATCTTCACCCTGGTTATCCACAATGAGGACATGAGTCTGCTAACTTATGTTACCAGATACCATTACTTTAAAGCAGATAATAATAATGTTTTAAGGCAGAAAGGACGATACATATCTTCATGTTGATATCAAAAGTAACTAGTTGCTTGGATTGTTTAGTAATTGTTGCAAAGTTGCAGTAATACAGGAGTCAAGAGAGGTGGGATGTAAGTTGCAGTGTTTCACAACACTGCAGTCCTAAACCCAGGCCTGGTGTTGTCCCTTTGGAGTGGTAGGTAGAAGGTGTCCCTACCCATTGATCCAGGGAAAGATTTTCTCTCCATAACAGTTGGGGTTAGGATTTGGGCGTTGGGCAATCTGATACTTGATCTGTGGTTAAGGGCAACTTCTACCTGGAGCTGTGTGAGCCTGTCTCCATGCCTGGCATTCCTTACAGTTCAGTAGCTGACCGGCACTGATGAGACGGTGCAACACTGTAGAACACTGCAGTCCTGAATGCAGCCCTGGGTGTAGTGGCTGCTATGAGCCAATCTGAAATGACACTCTATTCCCTATATAGTACACCACTTTGGCCACTGGAGTCTGTCCAGAAGTAGTGCACTATGTAGGGAATAGATGGCCATTTGGGACTAAATCTCAAGTCTCTATGGTGCATACTCCTTCAGCAGCTGGCCAGCTATCACTAATCTCTGGATCTCACTGGTGCCTTCGTAGATCTCAGTGATCCGCGCGTCGCGGTAGTATCTCTCCGCTGGCATGTCCGTCACGTAACCCATTCCCCCAAGAACCTGGATTGACTATTAGTTCCACAAATAGAGAAAAAGGGGTCAACATTTTTAAGGGTTTAGCGTCTTAGAAATGTCAGGGAATTGATTATTGATTGACTCAGGCACTAGTTCTACAAATAAGGACAATACAGGATCTCAAATGCGTACCTGGTGGCCACAGAAGGTAGCTGCCTCAGACGCTGCTAGTTTGGCCATCGCTGCTTCCTGTGGGGACAGGAAGGAGGAAGTACAACATTATGTAATATGACAGAGAGGATGGTGTGTGTGTGGTGTGGTGTGGTGGGGTGTGTACCTTGGTGAAGGGTTTCTTGGCGTCTTTTAGCATTGCAGCCTTCCAGGTGAGGAGACGAGCGCTTTCAACAGCTACAGCCATGTCTGCCAGCTTGAACTGAAGCATAGAGATACATACCCTTAAAGTGGAACTGACAGCGTTTAAGCAACATTAAATCTTATTAAATCTGTTCATATACACCCCCAGAAAGAACATGTCCCTGGACTGTGTTTACAGGCAGTTGCAACAGTGCAACTTTAGATCATTAGAACACCATTCGCCATAAGCCACAAAATACACCTGAATGGATTTCTGCAAATATGTCAATACCACTGGAGACTTCTTACATTTGGAAATGTTACAGTCCTATTGATCAAACCACCATGAAAAGGTAGGCTCCCTCTTCCTCAGTTATGCACATCAACAACAACAAGATCAACAACTAATGCTAGCCAGAGCAAGATAAGCTCAAATCTAACGAAGGAACATTAGATAAACTCTTTCAAGCGGTTTCAGCTAGTTGGCCGTCAAAATTGCACTTATAAACGATGGGAAATTGCAGCCTACTCGTCCTTCTGCAGCTTGCCTGCAACCAAGCACCCAAGCTAACTGGCTAAAGTTGGCTAGCTTGCTACTTGAAGACACAAATGAGAGAACACCTCACTCTGACAATTTTACCCGCCCTAGCAGAGCTAGTAATCTAGGCTGTTAACATGTTACCTAGAGTGTTCGTGACTAACTATTACTTTTTTTACCTATGCTTACTGACACCGGTCATATTCAGCCAGTGTTGCGCGTTCGTAAATTCCTCAGTTAATCTACGCTCTGGCACACTAAGACGAGAGCTCTCTGAAATCGAAGTCAGGGCCGGCCCGCCCATTAGGCAAGATTCGCCGATCGCCTAATTTGAGGCGGCATTTTGACAATTGGCTACCGCCCTCCGGCGCCCCTGATCGGCTACTACATCGCCGGCGGCGCTCCAGCTGCCAGCTCATAGCGCTGCTGCACTTCCCGCCCCCACCCGCTTCTCTGATTCATATCTGCAAATTAGTTAAAACGCTGTCAGTTCCACTTTAATATAACAGACACATCTTAACATTTAAACACAAACTTTTACACACACACACACCTGTACGGCTTGCAGCTTGCCAATGGGAGCGCCGAAGGCGGTGCGTTTGTGAGCGTAGTCCGCAGCACAGTCCAGAGCAGCCTGAGCAATACCCAGAGCCTGGGATGCTATACCTATACGCCCATTGTCCAGGGTTTGCTATGGGAGAGAGCGAGAGAGAGTTTTGTTTAGTTTATTAATTTGAACATTTTAAAAAACAAGCACACATAAAACGTGAAAAAAGCCATACATGCACATGAGTAAAATCATTGAGGATGACACAATAATGTCTGGGACTTGTTTCCAATGTGATCCTATTGAAACAAGATGGCTGGGCAAGATCGAACACGGTTGACAGCGAGATAACAAAACAAAAAACAAAAGAAGAAAAACATCTACAATGACACACACGGACAAGCACACATGCACATGATCACTCACATGGACTAGACACACACACACACAAAACCAACACCCCATTTCCCCCTTATGAACCGACCATGGCTATCTTGAAGCCAGATCCTCGTGGCCCCAGCATGTTGCCCAGGGGTATCCTACAGTCCTCCAGGATGAGGTTGGCAGTGGAGGTTGCTCTGATTCCCAGCTTGTCCTCCTTCTTCCCCAGGGACAGGCCAGGGTGGGGCATGGGCACCAGGAATGCACTGATACCCTACAGAGGGAGGGAGGGAGGGAGGGAGGGAGGGAGGGAGGGAGGGAGGGAGGGAGGGAGGGAGGGAGGGAGGGAGGGAGGGAGGGAGGGAGGGACAACACACTGAATTGCATGTATAAGTTACATTGATAAAGTATTATAACATTAAACTACTGGAGAAACAGAGAGAAAGAGAGTGAGTGAGCGAGCGAGCGAGAGATATAGAGAGGGGGTTGAGGGAAAAAGAATAGAGGGGGTTTAACTATGGCTTGACTCCAGCAATGATGTATCTAACCTTGTGTTTGAGTGACTTGTCAGTGGTAGCGAATACGACAGCAGCTGAGGCATCCCAGCAGTTGGTAATCCAAGCTTTAGTCCCGTTCAAGACCCACTCGTCTCCCTCCTGTCTGGCTAACGTAGACGCTGCCCCTGCATCACTACCATTACCTAGAGACAGAGAGACAGAGACAGAGACAGAGACAGAGACAGAGAGAGAGAATCAACAACCACTCATCTTCCCCAGTTGAAGTGTAGTAGTGAATGGAGGCCTCTGGGGCACAGTGTGTGTTGTGTGCTTCTGTGGTGTACCTGGTTCACTCAGAGCAAAGCAGCCAACTTTCTCTCCAGTCGTGAAGGGAGTGATCCACTGTTCCTTCTGCTTCTGTGTTCCAAACTTCAATATCGGCCCTATGTACAAAGACTATACACACACAACCTTTAGTATCAGTGCTAGATACAGTGACAATATAAAACACACTGTTCTAATATACACACTCTTACGTACGTTGTTGACCGAGACCACACATCCAGTGCTGCCACAGCCCCTACTGATCTCCTCCACGGCCAGAGTGTAGGCCAGGTAGTCCATTCCTGCTCCTCCCAGCTCCTCAGGAACCTCTATAGCCATCACCCCCATAGCACCCAGCTCTCGCACCTGCACAAACACACACACGGATGCGTTAGAGGGTGTGTGGTGTGTGTGGACGTCATATTCCGTGTTCTGCGTGTGTGCCTATTTAGTGATGTGTGTTAGTGATGCGTGCACAAGGCCGCAATTGCTAATAACCCATCCACAACCACTTGACTATGTGATAGTGAAAATCTGAGGCCCCACCCGACCCTAACCCGGAAATAGGCCGATAGAAAATGCGTCTTTCTCTTTTTGACAGGGGGTTCAGGATTTCTTTATTTAAGCCTAGATATGTTCCAGTTTATAATTTACAACATTTTGGTAGGCTGTGTCATGTCTTGCCCTGTTGGGTCTGTGGTAACATAGTCTTTCTATGTTACCACAGAGAAAGACTTTGCAATACAGTAACATTTTGGGGTTGGACAATGAACATTATTTCTGTAATCCAACCAGTTGAAAGTGTCCATTGGTACACTTTTTTCCATTGGTAAAGAATATGATGTCAGATCAGTTGTTGTCTGGGATGTTATTACCAATGATACGACAAACATAAATTGTATCTTCGAAAGTCTACACATTCTAGTTATCAAATTTACATGTAAATATTAAAAAATGTATATGATTCAATATGAAACTATTTGTGAGAAGATTAAATGTGATTTTAGTCTTCTAAAGGAGAGAATTGTCTGCATAGTAAACTTCTGTCCAGTCAGTGGCCACACCTAAGTGAACAGACCTTGTTTGAGAACTATGAAACACGCCCTTCTCCTTCCCAGAATAAAGCCCATATGTTCCTGATGATGCTAGGACTGTTGACCATGCGTTTAAAAGGGCTAATTTCAAACTACAACCTAACGAAATTTACATGAGATCAGATAGCGTGAAGGTGACGATCACCACGTTTGAAATTGTGAATTTCGACTAGACCAGCCAGAATATCACATGAGCTGATTATGGCAAAATGGTATGAACTCTGAACTATTTGTTCAATAAAGAATAAGTGACAGACACTACTACCTGAAAGATTACAGAGGACAATGGCGATCTCTGCTTGGCAAACCAAAGCCTCACATCTTCGACCCATCTATCGATGCACAGCTCAAGACTAAATATATATTTTGTATTCCCTTTTCCATAAGGGCGGTTATTAGAATGCACCAGATCTTGTATTTACATTGACCATAGCTTCTCAAGGTCCCATAGAGAGACGTTCCTTTGTCTTTCAATCTCCCGCTCTTTCATTCCCTCACCAGCCGTCATATCGGGTTAATCCACTAGGGACTTTTTATGACATGTTTATCAATCAATGTATAACCTATCTTGTTGTGTATATATATGTAATTCTGTGTGATTATTAAGCTAGTTAGTAAATCAATTATTAAGCCAATTTGTGTATTGCTGATTCAACCTGTTAGCTAGGGTTCGTGCAGATAACCAAGGATTTTACGGCAGAATGAGAAGGTGACGATTAATAATTGGCTGCTATTGATATAAAAGTGTATAAAAACCCAATTCTATATAAACCTATATAAACCCAATTCTTCCGTGGTGCCCCAGGTTATTAATGTATAATTGTTGCATGATTTAATTCAATCACGTAATCAATTAAATGTTAGGTAATTGATTTGATAAAATAGCATGTCATAACCATTACACATAAATCTTAATTGCTAAAATTCCTCATATATTCAGTAAAAAAAAAACGATTGTAATTTAAGATTTATTTATTGAAACCGTAATATCAACTGGTTATATTATATCGTGAAACACAATCTTCAAAAATATATATATATATAGGGCGGGTGAAATAAGTATTGAACACGTCACCATTTTTCTCAGTAAATATATTTCCAAAGGTGCTATTGACATGAAATTTTCACCAGATGTTGGTAACAACCCAAGTAATACATACATACAAAGAAACCAAAACAAATAAGTTCAGTAATTAAGTTATGTGTAATAATGTGAAATGACACAGGGAAAAAGTATTGAACACATTAAGAAAGGGAGGCGCAAAAAGGTATGGAAAGCCAAGACAACAGCTAAAAACTATCAGTAATTAAAAAGCAATCCAGCCCCCTGTCAGTGCAAATTAATATCAGCTGGTTCAGTCCCAACTGATGGCCTACAAAAAGGTCTCATTGCCAAGGTGTCACACAAGACACATCTCATGATGGGTAAAAGCAAAGAGCTGTCTCAAGACCTTCGCAACCTAATTGTTGAAAAACATAATGATGGCATTGGTTATAGGCGCATTTCTAAGCTTCTGAATGTTCCAGTGAGTACTGTTGGGGCCATAATACGGAAGTGGAAAGACAATAATTTCACCATAAATTTGCCTCGACCAGGTGCTCACCACGCAAGACTCCATTGCTGAAAAAAAGCATGTTGAAGCTTGTTTAAAGTTTGCTGCACAACATTTGGAAAAGCCAGTGAAATACTGGGACAATATAGTATGGTCAGATGAGAGCAAAATTGAACTGTTTGGATGTCATAATACACACCATGTGTGAAGGAGAAATGGCACTGCACATCAACCTAAAAACCCCATACCAACAGTGAAGTTTGGAGGTGGGAACATCATGGTGTGGGGCTGCTTTTCAGCAAATGGTACTGGCAAACTTCACATAATTGAAGGAAGGATGAATGGGCAAATTTACCGAGACATTCTTGACAAAAATCTGCTGCCATCTACCAGGATGATGAAAATGAAACGAGGGTAGACATTTCAGCAAGACAATGATCCCAAACACACAGCCAAGGAAACTCTCAATTGGTTTCAAAGAAAGAAAATAAAGCTGCTAGAATGGCCCAGCCAATCACCTGACTTAAATCCCATTGAAAATCTATGGAAAGAACTGAAGATCAAGATTCATAGAAGAGGCCCACGGAACCTTCAAGATTTGAAGACTGTGTGGAAGAATGGGCCAAAATCACACCTGAGCAATGCATGCGACTAGTTTCTCCATACAGGAGGCGTCTTGAAGCTGTCATTACCAACAAAGGCTTTTGTACAAAGTATTAAATAAATATCAGTAAGTGTGTTCAATACTTTTTCCCAGTGTCATTTCACATTATTACACATAACTTAAAATGGTGACGTGTTCAATACTTATTTCACCCGCTGTATATTTTTTAGCCTTGTTTTGTTAATTTAGCAGACAAGACGCTCTTATTTCCCAAGCACTTATCACAGTCAAGACACACCAACATCATAGCAACAAACATGGTGTAATATAACAGAATAAAATATAACAATATTTTTCCAAATGAAAAAAGTTGCCAGTGAGAAGTGATGGAACCGTTATTCTCAAAGAGTGATCATTTGAAACAGGGCTTAGTTTGGCACATTGAAAGACCATTCTTTTAGGGTTTCAAACCAAAATCTGTCTTCTTTTTGATATAGGCCTACAGATGTTAGATTCCACCAAATAGTTTTACAGTAATGGATTAGATTTTTTTTTTTAGATATCTGGTCAAAGATTGAGTTTTGACATCCAATCGAGTACTCAAGAACTCGATTACTCATGCCCATCCCTAACCGCGGGGACTGCAGGTAATGAGTCAACCCGCACATCACTAATGCATGTGTGTGCATGCCTGTACCTGTTGGGCGGGGAAGAGGTGTTCCTTGTCTAGTTTGCCAGCTATAGGAGCCAGCTCTCTGTCTGCGTAGTCTCTACAGGTTTGTCTCATCATCTGGTGTATCTCTGGTAGCTCAGCTAGCGAGGACAGAGACCTACAGCCACTGACACAAATGCCCAGAGCTGGAAAGGGGGAGAAAAACAGGAGAGAGAGAGGCTTTAGTATTGTAAGAATTGCTCATGTCTAGCATAAATTCACAACATCATAACTCTGTTAGACAGTGTTATCATGAATACAACTGCCCAGGTAGACACTGTGTGACAACCAATGATTGTAAATAGACCCAACACACACACATGCACCAGGGCCTTCACCAGAGTTTCATACCATTCAGTGATTAGTTTTGAACACCGAGAAAAACATTGCCTTTTCTAAAATCATTTCTTGTTATTCTAGATCATTTTGGAGACATTACAATAATATATTATATACCACACAAATTACCTAAATTACAAGTTACTCTGACATTGATATACAGATATCAATAAAACAAACCCAAGTCTTAAATGCAACCAATAGCATAGGCAAATGAAAAGGTCCCACGTTGACAGTGCATGTCAGAGCAAAAAACAAGCCATAAAGTGGAAGGTATTGTCCGTAGAGCTCTGAGACAGGATTGTATCAATTCACAGATCTGGGGAAGGGTACCAACAAATGTCTGCAGCATTGAAGGTCCCAAAGAACACAGTGGCTTCCATCATTCTTAAATGGAAGAAGTTTGGAACCACCAAGACTCCTAGAGCTGGCCGCCCGGCCAAACTGAACAATCGACGGTCACTCTGACAGAGCTCCAGAGTTCCTCTGTGGAGATGGGAGAAACTTCCAGAAGGACAACCATCTCTGTAGCACTCCACCAATCAGGACTTTATGGTAGAGTGGCCAGCATCATGATGTGGGGATGTTTTTCAGCGGCAGGGACTAGGAGACTAGCCAGGATTGAGGGAAAGATAAATGGAGCAAAGTACAGAGAGATCCTGAATGGGAGAAACTCCCCAAATAAAGGTGTACCAAGCTTGTAGTGACATACCCAAGAGGACTCATGGCTGTAATCGCTGCCAAAGGTGCTTCAACAAAGTACTGAGTAAAGCATCTGAATACTTATGTATTAATATTTCAGTATTTTAGATTGATGAGGAAAAAAACAATTTAATCAATTTCAGAATAAGGCTGTAACGTAACAAAATGTGGAAAAGGTCAAGGGGTCTGAATACTTTCCGAATGCACTGTACACTGTATATAAGATGGAAGGGAGTTCGATGCATTCATGACTTTGTATAATACTGTACGTTTCCTTGAATTTGTTCTGGACCTGGGGACTGTGAAAAGACCCCTGGTGGCATGTCTGGTAGGGTAAGTGTGTGTGTAAGTTGACTATGCAAACAACATTAATGTTTCTTATAAAAGAAAGAAGTGACGCAGTCAGTCTTTCCTCAACTCTTAGCCAAGAGAGACTGGCATGCATAGTATTAATATTAGCACTCTGATTACAATGAAGAGCAAGACATGCCGCTCTGTTCTGGGCCAGCTGAAGCTTAACTAGGTCTTTCTTTGCAGCACTTGACCATATAACTGGAGAATAATCAAGATAAGCAGGACTTACTTTGTGGAGTGTGGTGTCAAAAAAGAAGAGCACCTCTTTACTACGGACAGCCCTCTCCCCATCTTTACAACCACTGAATCTATATGTTTTGAACATGACAGTTTACAATCTAAGGTAACATCAAGTAATGTAGTCTCCTCAACTTGTTCAACAGCTACACCATTCATTAACAGATTCAGCTGAGGTCTAGAACTTAGGGAATGATTTGTACCACATATAATGCTCTTAGTTTTCGAGATGTTCAGGACCAGTGTATTGCTGGCCACCCATGCCACAACAGGCCAAAACTCTTTGTTAAGGGTTTCAGTGACTTCATTAGCTGTGGTTGCTGATGCGTATATGGTTGAATCATCAGCGTACATGGACACACATGCTTTGTTTAATGTCAGTGGCAGGTCATTGGTAAAAATAGAAAAGAGTAGGGGCCTATAGAGCTGCCCTGCGGTACACCACACTTTACATGTTTGGCATTAGAGAAGCTTCCATTAAAGAAAACCCTCAGAGCCCTCAAAGGCACTGAAATCTAAAGGTACAGCTCCCACAATCTTCTTATTATCAATTTCTTTCAACCAATCTTCAGTCTTTTGTGTCAGTGCAGTACATGTTGAGTTCCCTTCTCTATAAGCATGCTGTACGTCTGTTAATTTGTTTACAGAGAAGTAGCATTGTATTTGGTAAAACGCAATTTTTACCAACAGTTTGCTAAGAGCTGACAGCAAGCTGATAGGTCTGCTCTTAGAACGGAAAGGCCGCTTTACCACTCTTGGGTAGCGGAATGACTTTGGCTTCCCTCTAGGCCTGAGGACAAAGACTTTCCTCTAGGCTAAGATGAAAGATATGACAGATAGGAGTGGCTATAGAGTCAGCTACCATCCTCAGTAGCTTTCCATCTAAGTTGTCAATGCCAGGAGGTTTGTCATTATTGATCAATAACAATACTTTTTTCACCGCTCAAACCCCAACTTTACAAAATTCTAACTTGCAATGCTTTTCTTACATTATTTGTTTTTTTATACATGATTACGATGGCTCACTGTTCGTTGTTGGAATTTCCTGCCTACGTTTGCCCACTTTGCCAATTATGTCATCTTTAAATAATTGGCAACATAATTTAATGTACTCATTCTTTATATCATTGATCTTGGCTTCATAATACAGTTCTCTTTTTGTTGAGTTTAGTCACATTTCTCAATTTACAGTAAGTCAGGCCAGTCAGATGTGCAGCCAGACTTAGCCACATTGCTTTCAACCATACCGTTTTTCAATTCCTCATCAATCCATGGAGCCTTAACAGTTCTACAAGTCAGTTTCTTAAAAAGGTGCATGTTTATCAATAATTGGAAGAAGACATTTCATAAATTCATCAAGTGCAGCATCTGTCTGGATGGTCCTCATTAATCACATCAGACCAACAAATATTTTTTACATCATCCATATGAGTCACAGCAAAATCCTTAGTATGATCTCTTACACACAATTTTATGCCCAGCTTTTGGAACTTTGGTTTTCCTGGATATAGCCACTTGATTACTGCCTCCAATGAGGAGGAAATTATAGTCCACCAAAAAATCCCGCAATTGTATTTTGAAATATTGCAAAAGACCTTTCAGCGGTTGCCTGCTGTTAATTGACAGCCACTACTCAACAATCAGATGTTTAATATTGGATTCCCAATTGTAGGACTATGCGTTCGCAATGTGACAAAACACAATCTACAGCCATTTTTTTTAAAGAAGCTATTGACAGTACTGCAGATCAATTTAAATGAATTTGCCAAATTATACAATTACTTCCGTCTCCACAGAAATAAATGGAGTCATTGAAAATACTAAATTTATCTGCAGTACTGTTTTCTTCCATGCGCTGTGCCAAGGCCAAATAATCAAGTTATTATTATTAATTCAATGGATTGAGGTCAGTAACACCATATGAGGTTATTGTGTAGGTAGGCCTACTGCTAATATTTGAAATAATCTTTCAGCAAGTGGCCTAGCCTACAATTACAAGAGAATACATTCAGTAAATTAATTAAGCCAATCATGGTTTCAGCTTCTGCTATATTGTTATTAAAACATAGGCCTTATGACCTTTTTAACCAATAAGAAAATGTGTCAAATTACTTGAATAGTCTATGGAAATTGTAAAAATGTGTATTCGCATCAGAAGGCTAAGTGACTGAAATGCATCAGAAAAGTATTGGAAAGTTCGGGAAGCTCATCAGATAGGCTATAGACCTACAAAAAATGTACACCATCGCAGCAGCGCAAAATGATTCGACTGACCCAAAATCATTTGAGGCCCCGAAAGCCATGAAGATTACCCAATGATGATGATGATGCATGTTGATTAAGTTAATTAATATATAGCACCTTGATAGAGGCCCTGGATGGAGGTAAGCTATGTAACTTGTAAACTAAAGCTTCCAGGAATTCAGATCCTTGCGACATGGGGCTGTGCATTATCATGCTGAAACATGAGGTGATGGCAGCAGATGAATGGCACAACAGTGGGCCTCAGGATTTCATCACGTTATCTGTTATCTGTCATCACGTTATCTGCATTAAAATTACCATAGATAAAATGCAACTGTGTTTGTTGTCTGTAGCTTATGCCTGCCCATACCATAACCCCACCGCCAACATGGGGCACTCTGTTCACAACGTTGGCATCAACAAACCGCTCGCCCAGACAACGCCATACACATGGTCTGCGGTTGTGAGGTCGGTTGGACGAACTGCCAAATTCTCTAAAACAACGTTGGAGGCAGTTTATGGTAGAGAAATTAACATTCAATTCTCTGACAACAGCTCTGGTGGACATTCCTGCAGTCAGCATACCAATTGCGTGCTCCCTCAAAACTTGAGACATCTGTGGCATTGTGTTGTGTGACTAAACTACACATTTTAGAGTGGCCTTTTATTGTCCCCAGCACAAGATGCACCTGTGTTATGATCATGCTGTTTAATTAGCTTTTTGATATGCCACATGTCAGGTGGATGGATTATCTTGGCAAAGGAGAAATGCTCATTAACAGGGATGTAAACAAATGTGTACACATTTTTGAGAAATAAGCGTTTTGTGCATATGGAAAATGCGTGGGATCTTTAATTTCAGCTCATGAAACATGGGACCAACACTTTACATGTTGCGTTTATATTTTTGTTCAGTGTAGGTGTAAGGTCACCCTCCGTCCTCTCGCTCGTAACCTTTGTCCCAGTTAGATCATGCGTGCCTGAGATACCACTTGGGTTGACAACGTCAAAAGCAGATACCTCGCTATAATATGTGTATTACATAGATAACCACCACCAACAGTCAGTGCAAACAGGGTTTATGTGATTGATAAACAACGGTTATTTAACGTTATCTGGCTGGAGTCACACTTAACCCCATTCAAGTTCAAATGCATTGCTTCGTCGAAAGTTATTATTAGCTCAACTAAAGCCAGACTCAGTAAATCTAATGTATTGCCATTGCAAATGCATCATTCTAGTAATCAATAAAAGCTGTCAATGGTTTTTGGAGGTGGTTAGCTAGCTAAGAAGCCAACTAAACACTCGATGTGCAGCTAGCTGTCGTTACTTAGCATTGGTCTTTAGCTAACTAGCTAGCTAGCTCATTACCTAACACTAGCATAAGCTACTAGCCGAGTACTGTATGTAGCTAGCTTGCTAGCACTCCGGCACATGACTGTCCCAAGTCTATTCATTGTCGAAGAATCAACACACAAACAAAGCAAGTACAATATCCCTTTGTATTTGCGAGACAAAGGGACACACGCCAATAGTTTGTGTATTTATTGTATACTGACCTTTTCTAGCTTTGAAAAGTGCTGCCATGTTGTTTATGCTCGACTTGCTGCTTGAAAACAGACAGCTGCTGTAGCTTTCAACCCACGTCACATAGTTTGAGTGACGTCTGTAGTTTTTGTTATGGTTATGTAGCTTACTTATTTAGCTACATATTTACGTCAGTATAGCGACAGCCTTATGTGCAGAAGTAGCTGATGTTAAAACAAAGGGATGCTCTGTTGTAGCCAAAATTTGATAATTGTCCTATTTGAATGATGATTTGTCATGTCTCCATCTTTTTTTGAAATCACACATAATTGTATATTTTTGTGTTTTGTCATAAACTGAGTAAGCTATATAACCCTTCAGTGACCATAACTCCTACTCTATAGCTCTAGATAGGAAGAAAATGTCAAGGTCCCAGTGAATAACCTTATACAAGCTTTATCTACATGCATGCACATGGTTAGGTAATAATGATTTCCACTGTTCAATCTACAGCTTAGAGACAGGGGGGCTGTGCTGTCTGTCAATGGGTGAGAGGGGCTGTGTTCAACAGGACAGATGGAGAGAATGGCAGAAGGGAGTGAGAGAGAGAGAGAGAGAGAGAGAGAGAGAGAGAGAGAGAGAGAGAGAGAGTGAGAGTGAAGGAGGGAGAGAGAAACAGGGATAAGGCAGTCAGACAGACATAAGGGAAGAGAGAGAAAGAAACAGTGAATAACAAACACAGAGAGAAAGGCAGTAAAGTACAAAATGCTGTGGTCAAAGTAGTCCAGGCAAAAGGAGTTCAGGTTTTTCAAAACATGTTTATTATTTGGCATCATAAAAAGTCATTTAGGTTGTTCCATTCGGTACGATGCTGCCATTCTATCCCTTTAGGATGGAGGGATGAGGGTGTGTGAAGGGAAGGAAAGGAGGGATAGGATTGGAGAAATAAAAAGCGCCGGTTGGGCGGGTTGAGTGAGGAGGGCTTGCTGCAGTTACATCGTGCGTCCACCAGAGGTCACTCACTTGCTGGCGGAAGTGAGGTTAAAGCAACCACGCTGGTGGAACTGCATGTCCCTGACGCGACGCATGGACTGGATCTGGGGCTGGAAGGCACAGAACTCATTGTAGTGTCTGTAGTCACCACACTCAAACAGGTACTGGTAGCCTCTGTATCCGGGGTACTGGTAACCCACCCACCTGGAGAAAGGAGGAGAGGAGAGAGAGAGGGTCAGTTTAGTTTTGTTACAGTACATTTAGATTGATTGTATTTTTAGGCTGTTTTTAGATTAAATTGAAGTCATATAATGGAGTTGTGTGTTTCCACTTAGTGTGCTACAGTTATAAATGTACCTTTGACATTTTATGACACACAAACACGACCCAGTCCTCCTCCCCATGACTGCCTGAATACATCCCTTTATAGCGTGACACTTCCCACAAGCCCTCATGTTGTAGGCACAAGGCAAGGGACCTGCAGCTCTGCCTCAGGCTCTGGGCCATATGTCACTATACTGCTAATAATGTATTACTACTCTATATCTAGCTCTCCTGCAGATATTAGCTTTATCACTTTATCATCCTCTTTATTTAACCAGGTTCTCAGCAGCAGAGTGGCCCTACTGCTGTGATCCATAAAAATAGAAATGTGGTGTGTGTGGGTGTGTGTGTGTGTGTGTGTGTGTGTGTGTGTGTGTGTGTATATAAGGATGAGTGTGTGTGCGTGTGTGTGAATATATGTGTGTGTACTCACACTCCGCCGGGCACCCTCACGCTGCCCACTCTGTCAGTGAAGCCGTGCGCCCAGAGGGTGGGCACGTCATCCTCCTGGATCTCCATCTTATTGCCCTTGAAGTCGGAGAGCTCAAACAGACAGATCTTGTGCTCCATGCTGTCCTGTGGAGGGAAGGAGGGAGAGAGGGAAGGAGGGAGAGAGAAAGGAAGGGAAGGAAGGAGAGTGAATGTCAGGGTAGTGTTGGAGGGTATTTTCACTAGCTACTGTATTAGCCCTGGTCACCAGATGTTTTTGCTTTAGCAAACTCCTTTGTCATTGTCATGTTGGGAATGTGTGTGTGTGTATATGAAAATGTGAGAGTGTGTTTGCGTGTGTGTTTGGCATGAGTCTATGTGTGTATGAGAACGTGTGAGTGTGTATGTGTGTGTGTGTGTGTGTGTGTGTGTGTTTGGAATGTGTGTGTTCCTCACCATGCGGATGGGCCTGAGGGACATGAGGCAGTCACTACGGTAAGAGTTGCTCCAGGTATCCCAGCGAGGGTACTCTCCCTTCTCCAAGATGAACATCTCCCCACGGAAGTTAGTCTGCTCAAAGGCAACAAAGCTGGAGAGGGGGGGCCACCAGTGACAGGGGGGGCACAAGGGGGAGAGGGGGGAGAGAGGGATTAGAAGACGGGATGAAATGAGTGTGAAGAGCTGTGAAAAAGTACAGGATCAGTGTTTGGGCTCAGATGTTAAGTGTTCCTGTGTTTTAGACTAGAATGTAGTGGAGTTTACTGATTGTGTAATCATACCCTATAGGTGTGTGTGATCTTGCCCTGTAGGTGTATGCGTCCACTTACGGGCCGCACTCAACGATGATACTGCGCACTCTGTCCATGCCGCGGTCACACACGTTCATGCACTCGTTCTGGATCTCCATCATTCTGCCCTGGAAGTTCTCCTGGTCGAACAGCATGATCTGCAGGGGTCAGAGGTTAGATGACATCATTAACAGGAGAGGTCGAGGGTGAGACACTGTCCTTCTTCCACAAATATTGTATTCTATATTGGCCAATTTACCATAGAATTAGAATGAATTTGGTGCCTTTTACTACTGCAGATATGTAACTACTGTAGGTCTCAGAGGCCTTTATAGTTGGGGCTGGTAACTATAGTAACTCAGTCTATCAATCAGTTACTGCTGTGAAGGCTGTAAGATGTCTGGCGTCATCTTAAGTAGCAATGTTTCCAATCACAACAAACCTCCTGTATTATGCTCTATACATAGTCAATTAACCCAGCTCAAATAAAGGCTAATGGCAAATGTTTGCTGCTCCCACACAATGGGTGGACATGACTCTTTTTTTCTGCAGTTACAATTTGAATCCAGCTCCTGTGCCAAGGGGGCGGTGTCTATTTATAATGGAGATGTGGTGACTCACTCTGAAGTTTCCCATGCCAGGGTCTCCGGTCTTGGTGGCCTTGCTGGTGGCAGCGGGGGCAGGGGCACCCTTGTCCTTGGCATCAGTGCCCTGGCTGGAGGCGGACTTGGCGGTCTGAGACATGGTGAGGGATCAGGAGATTCTGACAGAGAGTGGGAGGGAGATGGAAAGTATGGCGGAAAGAAGGGGTCAAGGGTGGGAGAATGGAGGGAGGGAATGGAGAGAGGAGTGTGGGAAGAGAGGGGGCATGAGGAAAGAGAAGGTGGAGCAGGCAGAGACAGTAAAAGAGAGGATGATGGAAAGAGGGAGAGCGAGGACCATAGAGATGCAAGTAAAGAGAGGGAAAGAGAGAATGGAGGGGGAGGTAGAGAGATAGATTGAGAGAAAGAGGGACAGGGAGAAATACATTTAAAAAAGGTCAAAACACAATCAGGTAAAGGTGTGGCATTGATGTTCTCAGTACAGAGTCAATGTGTGTTGATTTTGTATGTGTTACTATTTTATTTTTGTAAATAACTGAGGCAGGACACAGGGGCCACACACTTCTATAGGATGGATCAGAATCACCAATGAGAAAATAACCATCCAATGTAGCAATCCAGCCTGGGGTCTGAGTGCCTCATGTAGGCCCTGAGGCCTGGGCCTCAAGGGTGACACACCCGTGCATTGTAGACTGAGAGGAGTGGGCCCTTGTGTGCTGTTTGCTGCCGTGGATCGTGTGTGTGGGTGGGGTGTGTCCTTACCTGCGTGTACAGCTTGTAGTGCCGTGTGGGGTAGGCTGGCTCGTGCTGGCCCCCTCAGTGCAGAGCCCTAGCTTTTATACCCTGGCAAGGGATGAACGCAGAGGCTCGGAGGACAATAAAAACACAAGCGTCATCAGAGTTGGTCTGGACCAAATCACCCCGGGTCATCGCATCACCCAGAACCCCCGCCTCCCCGTGCTGCCTGTAAGCACTTTACTGTCAATGGAAAGCCCTGACAATGGCACTTTCCCCCTCTGTTAGTGCGCCGGGCCTGTAAACTATAGCGGCATATAGAGCACAGTAATGCATAGACCTGGAGGGCGCAAGGAGTTAATCCTCTAACACACACCCGCAGCTGCATGCACACACACACGTACAGAGACACACACACACGCACGCACACACACACACACACACACAGTGTTTCTCTGTTATCTTTCTCTTACTCTGTACCTTTACATGGCTTAGTTTTCAAAAGAGAAAGAATAATTAACAAAAGGTGGGATTACAATTTATTTCTGTACAAATCATATTCAGTTAGTATGATTTGCCATGACTGATTTTGCTCTTCTTCTTCTTCTTCTTCTTCTTCTTCTTCTTCTTCTTCTTCTTCTTCTTCTTCTTCTTCTTCTTCTTCTTCTTCTTCTTCTTCTTCTTCTTCTTCTTCTTCTTCTTCTTCTTCTTCTATGTAGTTCCAAGCGCAATGCGTGAAAAGTAATTCATGATTAAAGTTATGATCACTATTCATATTTTTTAAAATTATGATTTATTATTATTATTGTTATTGAAGAAGATGTAAAGGATTTGTAACCAGGTTATAATGTCTCACTGTCTATCACACACGTTTTACATGGATATAATGCTAATATACAGACAGTATCACAGCATTATAAAACACAGAAAAGGGTGGTAAAGGAGGATGAGATGGAGAAATAGTAGAGTAAAACGAGACTGTAAGACAATGACAAAGCCTTTCTCCTTTCTACTACTCTCTCCTTACCCCCATCTCCCCGTCTCTCTCCTTACCCCCATCTCCCCGTTTCCCTCCACCCCGTCTCTCTCCTTACCCCATCTCCCCGTTTCCCTCCACCCCATCTCTCTCCTTACCCCCATCTCCCCGTCTCTCTCCACCCCGTCTCTCTCCACCCCGCCTCTCTCTACCCCGTCTCTCTCCTTACCCCCCATCTCCCCGTCTCTCTCTTTACCCCGTCTCTCTCCTTACCCCCATCTCCCCGTCTCTCTCTACCCCGTCTCTCTCCACCCCGTCTCTCTCCTTACCACCCATCTCCCGTCTCTCTCCACCCCGTCTCTCTCCACCCCGCCTCTCTCCTTACCCCCATCTCCCCATCTCTCTCCACCCCGTCTCTCTCCACCCCGCCTCTCTCCTTACCCCCATCTCCCCGTCTCTCTCTACCCCATCTCTCCACCCCGTCTCTCTCCTTACCCCCATCTCCCCGTCTCTCTCCACCCCGTCTCTCTCCTTACCCCCATCTCCATGTCTCTCTCCACCCCGTCTCTCTCCTTACCCCCATCTCCCTCTCTCTCGCCACCCTGTCTCTCTCCTTACCCCCATCTCCCTCTCTCTCGCCACCCTGTCTCTCTCTACCCCCTCACCACAGGTCCTTATGGAAAGTGTTCATGTTCTAAACCCATTGTCCAATCAAATACAGGTCCCTCCATTGTATAGGTCAATGTCAATGATCATGACGTCATGGTTTTAAGAATAAAGGTTACTTTTTAAATGTTGTGTGCATCGTGATCCTTGAAAGATTGATTGATTGCTTGTTTGATTCATTGGTTAATTGATTGATTTATATAGAAAGTATTCACAGCCCTTGAAGTTTTCCACATTTTGTTGTGGTATTAAAATTAATTTAATTGTAATTTTTATGTCAACGATCTACACAAAATACTCTAATGTCAAAGTGGAAGAAAAATTTGAACATTTGTAAAAAATAATATATGAAAAAAAAACACAAATATCTTGATTACATAAGTATTCAACACCCTGAGTCAATACACTACATTAGAATCACCTTTGGCAGTGATTACAGCTGTGAGTCTTTCTGGGTAAGTCTCTAAGAGCTTTGCACAACTGGATTGTAGAATATTTCCACATTATTATTTAAGAAATTCTTCAAGCTCTCTCAAGTTGGTTGTTGATCATTGCTAGATAGATAGACATTTTCAAGTATTGCCATAGACTTTCAAGTAGATTCAACTCAAAACTGTAATTAGGCCACTCAGGAACATTCAATGTCGTCTTGGTAAGCAACTCCAGTGTTTTAATATTGTTGTGCTGAAAGGTGAATTTGTCTCCCAGTGTCTGTTGGAAAGCAGACTGAACCAGATTTTCCTACAGGATTTTGTCTGTGCTTAGCTCCCTAGTCCTTGCCAATGACAAGCATTACCATAACATGACGCAGCCGCCACCATGCTTGAAAATATGAAGAGTGGTACTCAGTGATATTTTGTATTGGATTTGCCCCAAACATAACACTTTTTATTCAGGACATAAAGTATATTTGTTTGCCACAGTTTTTGCAGTATTACTTTAGTGCCTTTTTGCAAACAGGTTGCATGTTTTGGAATATTTTTATTCTGCACAGGCTTCCCTCTTATCACTCTGTCAATTAGGTTAGTATTGTGGAGTAACTACATTGTTGTTGATCAATCCTCAATCCTTGTTGATTTTCTCCTACCACAGCCATTAAACTCTGTAACTGTTTTAAAGTCACCATTGGCCTCATGGTAAAATCCCTGAGCAGTTTCCTTCCTCTCCGGCAGGTGAGTTAGGAAGGACGCCTGTATGTTTGTAGTGATTGGGTGTATTGATACACTATCCAAAGTTTAATTAATAACTTCAACATGCTCAAAGGGATATTCAATGTCTGCTTTTTTGTGTGTAGGCCAGTGACAAATCTTAATGTAATCCATTTTAGTCTGTAACACAACAAAATGTGGAAAAAGTAAAGTGGTGTGAATACTTTCTGAAGACACTGTAGATATATAGATAGATAGATAGGCTTCAGAATGTATTCCTTGTCATCGACAACGACTAGGGAGTTCTTTAGATGAAAAAGAAACAGAATAGAGCTAAGCACAGGTAAGATCCTGGAGGAAAACCTGGTTTAGGCTGCTTTCCAACAGACACTGGGAGACAAATTCAGAATTTCAGCACAACAATAACCTAAAACACAAGGCCAAATATATAATGGAGTTGCTTACCAAGACGACATTGAATGTTCCCGAGTGGCCTAGTTACAGTTTTGACTTAAATCGGCTTGAAAATCTATGGCAATACTTTAAAATGCCTATCTAGTAATGATTAAACAACCAACTTGACAGAGAATGAAGAACCTTAAAAATAATAATGTGGATATATTCTACAATCCAGGTGTGCAAAGCTGTTAGAGACTTACCCAGAAAGACTCACAACTGTAATCACTGCCAAAGGCCACTGGATCATACGTTGCTTTGGCATGAGCAAACTATGTAATGGTATGAGCAAACTATGTTACAATGTGTATATGTGGTTTATAAAGTGTGTGACTGGTTATGTACATACAGTACATTTAGCATTAGCCACATAGTGGTTGCATAGTCATAGCCAGTGGTGTAAAGGATCTTAAGTAAAAATACTTTAAAGTACTACTTAAGTTGTTTTAAGGCGGCAGGTAGCCTAGCGGTTAGAGCATTGGGCCAGTAACCGAAAGGTCACTGGTTCGAATACCTGAGCCAACAAAGTGAAAAACCTGTCGATGTGTCCTTGAGCAAGGCACTTAACCCTAATTTGCTCCAGAGGCGCCATACTACTATGGCTGACCCTGTAGGTAGGCCGTCATTGTAAATAAGAATGTTCTTAACTGACTTGCCTACTTAAATAAAAGTAAAATCTGTACTTTATTATCTATATTTTTGATTACTTTTACATGACTACATTCCTAAAGAAAATAATGTACTTTTTTACATTTTTCACCCAAAAGTACTTGTTACATTTTGAATGCTTAGCAATACAAGAAATTGTCAAATTGTCTAAAAGTATTTGGTTTTAAATATACTTAAGTATTAAAAGTAAATGTAAAAGTGTAAATAATTTCAAATTACTTATATTAAGCAAACCAGAAGGCACAATTTTCTTAATTTGTATTTATTTACGGATAGCCAAGGACACGCTCCAACACTCAGACATAATTTACAAATGAAGCATGTGTATTTAGTGAGTCCGCCAGATCAGAGGCTGAGATGTTCACGCACTTATCAAGAGAACATCTCTGATCATCCCTACTGCCTCTGATCTGGCAGACTCACTAAATACACATGCTTCATTTGTAAATTATATCCGAGTAGACTTTTACTCAAGTAGTATTTTACTGGGTGACTTTCACTTTAACTTGAGTCATTTTCTATGAAGTTATCTTTTCTTTTACTCAAGTATGACAATTGAATACTTTTTCCACCACTGGTCATAGCCATAGCTCTGATGGTAGCCAGATAGCTTTAGAATTAGCTCACAGTAGCACTGTGTGTTGAGAGAGCACAGCGCAGTGCTGTCTGTTGTAACAGCAAAGTGTATGTGTGTGTTAACCGTAGAGTGAATGGCTAGTCAAGCAGTAGTCAACAGAGAGAAGAGCTGAGACAGGACTGTCACTAGCCAACCTCTCTCTGACTGGAGCCTGTAGATGGTTGGTACAGTGTATTCGGAAAGTATTCAGACCCCTTTACTTTTTCCACATATTGTTACGTTACAGCCTTATTCTAAAATTGATTAAATAATCCCCCCCCCCCTCATCAATCTACACACAATACCCCATAATGACTGAAAACAGGTTTTTAGAAATGTTTGCAAATTCATAAAAATAAAAAACAGATATACCTTATTTCCATAAGTATTCAGACACTTTGCTATGAGGCTGGAAATTGAGCTCAGGTGTATCCTGTTTCCACAACTTGATTGGAGTCAACCTGTAATTGATTAGCCATGATTTGGAAGGCACACACCTGTCTATATAAGGTCCCACAGTTGACAGTGCATGTCAGAGCAAAAGGTCAAAGGGATTGTCCGTAGAGCTACGAGACAGGATTGTGTTAAGGCACAGATCTGGGGAAGGGTACCAAAACATTTCGGCAGCATTGAAGGTCCCCAAGAACACAATGTTCTCCATCATTCTTAAATGGAAGAAGTTTGAAACCACCAAGACTTTCTAGAGCTGGCCGCCTGGAAAATTTTGAGCAATCGGGGGAGAAGGGCCTTGGTCAGGCAGGTGACCAAGAACCTGATGGTCACTCTGACAGAGCTGTAGAGTTCCTCTGTGGAGATGGGAGAACCTTCCAGAAGGACAACCAGCACTCCACCAATCAGGCCTTTATGGTAGAGTGGCCAGACGGAAGCCACTCCTCAGTAAAAGGCACGTGACAGCCCGCTTGGAGTTTGCCAAAAGGCCCCTAAAGGACTATCAGACCATGAGAAACAAGATTCTCTGGTCTGATGAAACCAAGATTGAACTCTTTGGCCTGAATTTCAAGTGTCACGTCTGGAGGAAACCTGGCACCATCCCTACGGGAAAGCATGGTGGTGGTAGCATCATGCTGTGGAGATGTTTTCAGCAGCAGGGACTGGGAGACTAGTCAGGATCGAGGGAAAGATGCAAAGTACAGAGAGATCCTACTCCAGAGTGCTCAGGACCTCAGACTGGGGTGAAGGTTCCAAGAGGACAACGACCCTAAGCACACAGTCAAGACAATGTAGGAGTGGCTTCGGGACAAGTCTATGAATGTCCTTGAGTGGCCCAGCCAGAGCCCGGACTTGAACCCAATCAAACACCTCTGGAGAGACCTGAAAATAGCTGTGCAGCGACGCTCCCCATCCAACCTGACAGTGTTTGAGAGAATCTGCAGGGAAGAATGCTTATATGCAAGTATTTCACGGTTAAGTCTCCACCGTTATATTCGGCGCAATGTGATTTGATTTGATCATTTGATTAGCCTAATGGTTAACCAACTATAATAGTTCATAACCACCAACTTTTTTTATATAATTGTAACCCATCTGAGTGTTTCCTGGTAAAGCAGCTGGAGAAAGTCTTGTCAACAGCTGAACATCCTCGTAAACAACAGGTGTAGACTAACAGTGAATTGCTTACTTACGGGTCCTTTTTCAACAATGCAGAGTTTAAGATAAAAAATTAAAAATAGAAATAGTGACACGAGGAATAAATACACAGTGAATAACAAATGACGAGTAAAAATAATATGTTTACAGTATATACAGGGAGTACCAGTACCGAGTCAACGTGCATTGGTACGAGGTAATTGAGGTAGCTATGTACTTGTACGTAGGGTTAAAGTGACTAGGCAACAGGATAGATAATAGGCAGCTGCGGACAGCTGCGGGTAGCCATTTGATTAGCTATTTAGCATTTCTGTTTTGCACTTTTATGGCTTGGGGGTAGAAGCTGTTCAGGGTCCTGTTGGTTCCAGACTTGGTGCACTGGTACCACTTGCCGTGAGGTAGCAGAGAGAACAGTCGATGGCTTGGGTGGCTGGAGTCTTTGGCAATTCTGTCCTCTGTCATGTTTCTTGGCTTGGCTTCATCCTTCAATCTCTATGTTTCTTTCTCTCTATCCCCCCTCTCGTTCTCTCTAATCTCTCTCTCGTAGCTTTACCTACTCTCTCACTCTCCGTCTCTCCTTCTCTCTATGTCTCTCTCTTTCCTTCTCTCTTACTCCACCCTGCTCTCTATCTTTCCTTCTCTCAGTCGCCTCTCTCTCCCCCTTTTTTTTCTCTCTCACTCTTTCTCTGCCAGAAGAGATCTCCACATTCCAGCACCAAATGGAGCCTCCTGCTACTGTGTGTTATAAAACATGGAAGCATCCCCTGATCATACTGCCAGATTAACAGGAATAAGAGACACACCATAAACACTACATGCTGCGGCTCAATGTGGGCTACAGAATAACAAAGAAAAACAACAACTTAGTCATCAACAATCTAAAAGTCTTCCAGGCACAAGTTAGCTGTGTACATTTATTTTGAATACGCTCGGTTTGAGTCCTGTCAACCTTCCACAATGACATTAAACCGAAGGCTTCATTGATGATGTCATAATAACAACTGTTACAGTGTTGTACAGATATGTATACAGTATCAGTCAAAAGTTTGGACACACCTACTCATTCCAGGTTTTATTTTTTTACTATTTTCTACATTGTAGAATAATAGTGAAATTATCAAAACTATGAAATAACACATACGGAATCATGTAGTAACCAAAAAAGAGTTAAACAAATCAAAACATGTTTTAGCCACCCTTTTCCTTGATGACATCTTTGCACACTCTTGGCATTCTCGGAACCAGCTTCATGAGGAATGCTTTTCCAACAGTTTCCATATACGCTAAGCACTTGTTGGCTGCTTTTCCTTCACTCTGCGGTCCAATTCATCCCAAACCATCTCAATTGGGTTGAGGTTGGGTGATTGTGGAGGTCAGATCATCTGATGCAGCAATCAATCACTCTCCTTCTTGGTCAAATAGCCCTTACACAGCCTGGAGGTGTATTTTGGGTCATTGTCCTGTTGAAAAAACAGATGAGGTGGCATATCACTGCAGAATTCTGTGGTAGCCATGCTGGTTATGTGTGCCTTGAATTCTAAATCACAGACAGTGTCACCAGCAAAGCACCCCCACACCATCATACCTTCTCCTCCATACTTCATGGTTGGAACCACACATGCGGAGATCATCCGTTCACCTACTCTGTGTCTCACAAAGACACTGCGGTTGAAACCATAAGTATATTTGGACTCATCAGACCAAAGGACAGATTTCCACCGGTCTAATGTCCATTGCTCGTGTTTCTTGGCCCAAGCAAGTCTCTTCTTCTTATTGGTGTCCTTTAGTAGTGGTTTCTTTGCAGCAATTCAACCATGAAGGCCTGATTCACACAGTCTACTCTGAACAGCAGATGTTGAGATGTGTCTCTTTCTTGAACTCTGTGAAGCATTTATTTGGGTTGCAATCTGAGGTGCAGTTAACTTATCCTCTGCAGCAGAGGTAACTCTGGGTCTTCCTTTCCTGTGGCAGTCTTCATGAGAGCCAGTTTCATCATAGCGCTTGATGGTTTTTGCGACTGCACTTGAAGAAACATTCAAAGTTCTTGAAATGTTCCGTATTGACTGACCTTCATGACTTAAAGTAATGATGGACTGTCGTTTCTCTTGGCTTGTTTGAGCTGTTTTTGCCATAATATGTACTTGTTCTTTTTCCAAATAGGGCTATCTTCTGTATACCCCATAGCCTTGTCACAACACAACTGATTGGCTCAAACGCATTAAGAAGGAAATAAATTCCACAAATTAACTTTTAACAAGGCACACCTGTTAATCGAAATGTATTCCAGATGACTACCTCATGAAGCTGGTTGAGAGAATGCCAAGAATGTGCAAAGCTGTCATCAAGGAAAAGGGTGGCTACTTATAATATAAAATGTATTTTGATTTGTTTAACACTTTTTTGGTTACTGCATGATTCCATATGTGTTATTTCATAGTTTTGATGTCTTCACTATTATTCTACAATGTAGAAAATAGTACAAATAAAGAAAACCCTTGAATGAGTAGGTGTGTCCAAACTTTTGATTGGTACTGTATATATAGATACAATACTTTGTTATTTGGGGGAAATAGGGGACAGTGACTGTAGCAGAGCAGGTGAGGTGAACCAGAGTGTGACAGACAGGTGAGCAGACAGGAAAACAGACAGGTCTCTCTACACGTGAGTAAAGAACATGACAAGCTGGTCAACAGAGAGGAGAGGTAGGGGAGGGTCATCCATTAGGCTTTGGGGACACAACTAGCTAGTTTACATACTCATAAGAAAACATGAGGCGTGAACGATAGAAATAGAGAAGGTGTGAAAGGGAGAGATGTTGAAGTGAGAGAGAGAGAAATCTACAGTGTAGGCTACTGTACATGGCTTTGAGGGCATCCCCCTCCCCTCCTCCTCGCACCTTGACATGTTCTCTAAGTGCCCGTCTCTCCTCCTCTTCTCCCTATCTCTGGTCCCTGCCCTGGGTGATACTGTGGTGTCTGCACTTCTGGCCCTCTATAGATTAACCCTGCTTTTGTCGGCGAGACAAAGAGAGGCCCCTCCCTGCTGCTGAGCCGGGGCTTTCAGCATGGCCCTTTGCCAGGGGAGGCTTTAAAAGGGTGGGGGCGCGTGAGTCCTCTCACTCTCATTCCAGGACAGCCAAGGGCATCAAAGCAAGGTGAGTCCCTCTGTCCCACCCATAGAACCACAGCACCAGCCTGATCATCCACCCAGCAAGCCAGGCAAGCAGGCAGGTTGAGCAGGGCAGAGTACCCAGGGTAGGGTAGCAGGCCCCATACTGACTCGGTCTGTCCCCCACCACTTCACACCGCAGCCAAGCAGGCCCAGGGGCCTAACTCTGGGTGGCGGGAACAGGGACCAGGGGCCGACGTAGGATGGACAGAGAAAGAGAGATGGAGAGAGGAGAAAAAAACGAGGGAAAAGGGGGCAAATAGAGAGAAAGATGGCTAGGGTGACACAGGAAGAAAACAATAAGGGAAAAAAAGAGACAGGAGTATCCTGGATATCGCCCCTGGCTTGTTGGACTTTCCTAATTCTAAACAGGGATATGTAAATAGCTGCTGATAATTTCAATCCAGCCTCACACAATGGTCCTGCTGTCCAGGCCAGTTGCTTTACAGCTTATGCTTTTAGGCTCGCTGGGATACTAGCCTCACAGGTGTTTCAGCCCTGAACAACACATAGCCAAATCAAGCCTTTTAGCCTTGCATACAAAGCTAAACCAGCCTTTTCACATTCTAGAGCATTGGAGCCTTTTCAGTACAAAAGCAGGCCATGTAGCATAGCGTAGCTGCGGTCGTAGAGTATGAATAGTTTATTACACATGGATGGAGTCCTGCTGTGCTAACCTGCCACTGGAAACTATTCTGGGGTTTGAAGTACAATGCTGCTCCATTGTCTCCCTCCACCAGCTATTTGTTTTTGTGTTTTATTTTCACCCATATATTTTTTTGATGCTCAGTATTGTGTGTGAGGAAGGGAGTGCGTGTATAATGTGAGTATGTGTGGTAAATAAACTCTCAGCAGTCTAACTAGCATTACATGAGTTGTACATTGCACAAATGTAACATTCTGCGCTTTGTACAATTGTTTATAACAGTCCTGCTATCTGTCCTCTCTCATTCCAGACAAGATGACTCACCATTGCACCAAGTTCTCCGGCCATTGGAAGGTATGTGAGACTGATTAACTGAGTGTGTGGATGACAGCACAGCTCAATGTATTATCTGCTTTGGCCCTGTTTAAATACTTGTATAATTTTTTATACAAGTATTTTTTTTTTCTTTCTTGCAGTAGTCAATGATCTGAAAGCAATGTAGTGTACCTATCCAGCCATGTCAGATCAGTGATTACCTTAAGGAAGGAAGAGGGGAAGGAAGTATGGATTTGTAAAGTATTTGAGCATAGCCTGCTTGTGTGTCCAGGAAACCTCTTTAACAGAGGGCTGTGTGAGAAATAGGCTGAGTTCAGGACACACCGTTTATCACAGATGCCTGTTCTGTCATAACAGCAGGCTCGGGTCTAGACACACTATTTCTGTTCCCTCTGAACAGATTACACGCTGCCCAAATTTAGACAAAACAGACCACATTACATTACCATAGTCTCATAAATAGATAGATACAGTATGTAACTCATGTCTCTCTCTCTCTCTCTTTGCCCCTTTCAGATAATTGTCTTCGACGAGGAGTGCTTCCAGGGCCGTCGCCATGAGTTCACCTCTGAGTGCTGCAATGTGATGGAGTTCGGTTTCGAGACCGTGCGCTCCCTCAGGATTGAGAGTGGAGCGTGAGTACTCACACACACATACACCCGCAGACACACTCACACAGACATAGCACCGTATGGTTTCATACTTTAGAACTATTGCTCAGAGAAGCCGAGGGAAAATTATTATCTCTATGCGATCTCTGACTTCTTCCCTTGATCCCTCTATCTATCTCCCTCTCTGTCCCTCTCTCTCCCTCTCTCCAATAGTTGGATTGGCTATGAGCATGCTTCCTACCAGGGCCAGCAGTTTGTGCTGGAGAGAGGAGAGTACCCCCAGTGCGACGCCTTCGGAGGTAGCAACGCCTACCACATAGAGAGGATGACCTCCTTCAGGCCCATTGCCTGCGCTGTGAGTAACCCAACCACCACCCCCTCTCTCTCTCTCTCTTCCTATCTCTTTCTACAACTATCTATTCTACACTCTTCCTCTTGACTGACTAACTGACATCCTTTCCCCCCATCCTCCGTCCTCTCCCCTCCAGAACCACAGGGAGTGCCGTATGACCATCTATGAGCGCGAGAACTTCCTGGGTCGTAAGGGCGAGCTGAGCGACGACTACCCCTCCCTTCAGGCCATGGGCTGGTGCAACAACGAGGTCGGCTCCCTCAGGATCCAGTCTGGAGCGTGAGTAGCCAGCCCTTAACACAGTCAACCTCCCTCTCACTCAATCTCTCTCTCTCAAATCAAATCACATTTTATTTGTCACATGCTTCGTAAACAACAGGTGTGGACTAACAGTGAAATGATTACTTACGGGCCCCTTCCCAAGATTGTAGAGAGAAAGAAAATACAGAAATTATAGAAAAGTAAAACATGTAATAATACACTCACTCTCGAGCTCTGCCTCTCTCTCTTATATTCTCTATGAATTTTTCTCATCCTCTCTCCAACTTCATTTTTTACTACTCCCCTTGCCTAATAGTAGCCATTACCGCCAGCTTCCTCTGAAATCTCTTTGTCTCTCTACCTAACAGTTTCGTGTGCTACCAGTACCCCGGATACCGTGGCTACCAGTACATCATGGAATGTGACCGTCACTGCGGCGAGTACAAGCACTTCAGGGAGTTTGGCTCCCACTCCCAGACCCCTCAGATCCAGTCCATCCGCCGCATTCAGCAGTAACCTCACCTGTTAACCCAAGCTTATCCCCACTGCTACCTAATGCTGAATAAACTGTCTTTCTAAAACCTCACTGACCTACCGTCCATGCTTCTGCCTCTCTGAATGTATGTCAGCTGTAGGTGAAATGGTACTATGAGATATTTAGCTAGAGACAAACAAGCAAACAATTAAATAAATAAACAAACAATTAAACAGAGGGATATTTACACGTTCGAATACTTCTGACATTAGCTCCACTGACCTGCAGGCGGCGCTGCGTCACCATACGTCTCCAGTAATGGATCTAAAAAAGTTAAATATAATAAAACGCGGATTGGTTTTATCAAATCTAACGGTGTGATGACCCACATTGCTGGATAGAATCACACACATCATACTGATGACATAACACAAAGCGTCCTTCTGCGACAGCCCTGCTATGAGAAGAGTCAGGTGGACAGTGGAAGCCCAAGTTTGCCATGCTTTCATCAGAATTTGCAGGAATCACTGTATCATACTCGAAAGCACAACAACATTGGTCAGTAATTAGTATTCTATAACTATATAATGACTAATGGTCAATACATGTTAAAATGCCATATGTCTAGGCTACTGGATCAGAGCTGGGTTAAAATACTATTTCATACATTTGTAGTAAGATATATTTTATTTGAAAAGACAAGAAGTTTATTATTTTAATGTAGAGTATTTTTTTATATATATATATATTTTTTTTTTACAAATAACCATTCAAATAATCAAATACTCAAACTTGTTTTTCTGCTGTGTATTTGAAAATACTCAAATATATAGAAATCTATTTTAAATACACATGTATTTAAACTGCACTGGACATCAGAAAAAATAAAGTTTATTGATTAAATATGCGTAGGTCTATAGCCTATGCTTCAAAATCTGAGTAATTGATAGCCTCAATTTACAACAAATTTGACAAGGAATGGGTCTCTTAACGCAGGCCTACAATAACGTGGTTTCAAGGTCCACAGATGAGTTACTCGTCTGTTGATTCAGGGATTTGATCCGTTGGATTGATCCAGCAAGTTATCAAATGTCTGTAATACCGTATATTATTCACGTAATAATAATTTTAAAAAATATGCTCATAATGACAGCCTACCGACCTCCTCTTTGATCCTATTCTATAATGGTTTTAATTTGATTAAAATCGTAATAGGCCATTTAAAGTCATGTAGTTCCGCGTCCATGAATAGTCCTGCTCCATTACATGTTTTCCAGGCTGCTTAGTCGTAGTTGAAGGAAGTGGGGCTTTTACAATTAGCTAGAGCTTGTTTCTGAGAATACACAACACAGCCAGCGAAATGGAGTAAAGTCTACTGTTCCAACTCGGACTCAAAAGGGATAACAAGAGGACCTCGGTGCCTCTTTGAGGACCCGTAAACAAACAGGATATAAAACGTTCTCCTGCGTCGTCAGTCTGTCGAATGCACGGATCTCAGCTGCGGCTCGTGCTGATTGAGGAGCAGAAACGTTGGATGGTCACAACTTTACCGAGGAAGTCACTGACGGGCAGCAAATATTACCAAGTTATATGCACTTAGGTTGATCGTTTAGCTTTCATTGCCTGTTGGTCAGCTAGTTAGCACGTTGTTGGTCGCCCAAAAAACTCACAACTTCTAGTTGAAAACTCAGTCGTGGGACGGTTACCAAGCTAAGAGGTTAACTTTAAACTAGCCAATTTCCTCCAAAGCCCCCTCCCCCATCATCACAGCTAGCTAGCCAGCCACTGGCGTCTCCATGCCAGAGCCCACAACACTGGGGTGAAATAAATGATGGTTAATTTTGTGCGGTTTCGTTGGTCTCTTTTGAAATAACATGGATTTAGCTGAAGATCATGATTCGTTAGCTAACAGAGGGCGAGCTAGCTAGCGAACTATATGAGTGGGTTTCGTGTCGGTGCGATAAAGTGGTTGTGTTAGCTAGCGGTAGTTCGTTACATATGCTACTGTAGCTACGTAGATTAATTAGCTCAAAGTACCATCGGTTTTCACACCAGCTAGTAGTAACACTTCTCCCTTGTCGACCACAAATTGAGAATCTAGCTGGCTGATTTCGGGGCTGAATTTCCAGTTTAAATATAGGCTCTAGCGTAACGTTGCTACCGTTAGTGCCAACATCTGATTGCTTGTTCTTGTTAGCTACGTTTGATAGTTGTCGCCAACGTTAGTTACCTAAAGTAGATTTTAGTCGGGTATCTAGCAAATTGTTTCAGCATTGTTTTTGCGTGCTGGATATTCAGCTAGCAACATGCATCTGTGATTTGATTGATTGTCCTCTTTCGGATAAAGACGATTGTAGCCAGACTTGAAGCCAACAATGGACAATATGAAAACAGCGCTGTGTAGGATTCTATGCCAATAAGACAATTGTTTTGATTTTATTCGCTAGTATCTGGACTATTCATTCGTCGGGTTTTTGTGATACAGGCGAGTTGGCTTGCTCTTGTTGTTTTAGCTTTCTACCCCTGTCATCGGTATTACACGAGGATGTCTTTATTGGATGCCAATTCGATATAATTGATACAACCCATCTTTGTCGAGGCATAAAGTCATGTTTTATTTTGAAGCTGATGCGACAACGCAATTAGGAAGCTTGATACGTCTTGCTGGAATACCAGGTACCGCAATATTACAATTTTAGCTTTCTAAGAATATTAAATAAACTATATACCTAAGATCAGTGGGGGTTTGACAGTTATTAGTTAGCTGCCTAGCTAGTTCGCTACATAGAGCAGGTGGGCCATCTAAATAAGTGAAGTTTTCTGAAAGGTGATAAACGAAATATCTCATCAATCTTGCCTGGCCACATCTGCCATTGAAACCACTACCATTTTGCACACAAAAATACCCAGATGATATATACATTTTTTTTTCTGTCACTGGTTGTGTTTTGAGGGACCGTGTGTGCCGAACCTAGAGGAAGAAAACGACACGCTCCATTCGATGGTCGCCCCTGTCATCAGCATAGTTGCCTCTATCGCCCAGGTTGGATCTAGATTCTAACCATTTTCAGTGGACATTTGCTTTAGTGGTGTTGTATCCCACGGCTGGTGTTGTATCGACTCCACCGAACCAGGGTTGAAGATGGCGGACCTCGAAGCAGTTCTCGCCGATGTCAGCTATTTGATGGCGATGGAGAAGAGCAAATCTACTCCAGCGGCCCGAGCGAGCAAGAAAATCATACTGCCTGAATCCAGGTACATGTAACTGCTCTCCCGCCTTGTAGGTTCTGCTTCGGTCAGTCAATGTTTGTCTACCTGTCAAATTGATGTGTGTATGGCCTTATAGGGAGATGGAAGCCCTATCTCATTGAAACCTGTCGGTCTCTTAGAGTAACTTGCTAGTAGGAAACTATTTGTCAACTGTCTCCATTAGGAGACTCTAGGGTCCCTACCATCTGAGGCCCTAGCCCTCAAGTCCACATTAGGCCAATTTGCATCTGACGTAATGCCATTGAGAATTATATCATTTTAATGAAGCTCAATAGCGATGTGTTCTGAAGACCAGACCAAGAATCATTCCAGCTAGCACCAAAACAGCCCATCCATTACCACCACTTTCATCTGGTGGCAGCATCTGTTTAGTTTTTTTTACTGGTGGCTTAGAATGTAAATAATATTCTGTTATTTTCATCAGATACATTAATCTGTTAGGCCTACAAGTATCTGTTTTTGATGTAATAATACAATGAAAGACCAGAGATTGCGGGAGGAGTCTTCTTTATCCATCCATTTGCATATCTCTCCCCTTCAACTGCCCGAAACTACCATTTACATTTTTTACATTTAGCAGATGGTCTTATCAAGAGCGACTTACAGTAGTGAGTGCATCCATTTTCGTACTGGTCCCCCTTGGGAATTGAACCTACAGCCCTGGCGTTGCAATCACCATACTCTACCAACTGAGCCACACGGGACATATTGATAACATATACGTGCCTACAGGCAGGCAGCTACCATTGGGACGTTGTAGGCTAATGTGAGGTAATGGAAATTGAGCGTAAGGAGAGTGTGATGTGTGCAAGGCCTTTGATGCCACCATAGCAACACCTTCATTCAGTATGAAGCCAGTTAGCTCCAACAATACTAGATAACTGCTACATTACCTAAAGTATGTGGACACCTGCTCGTCAAACATCTCCTTCCAAAATCATGGGCATTAATATGGAGTTGGTCCCCCCCCTTGCTTCTATAATAGCCTCCACTCTTCTGGGAAGGCTTTCCACTAGATGTTGGAACATTGTTGCCGGGACTTGCTTCCATTCAGCGACGAGCATTAGTGAGGTCGGGCACTGATGTTGGGAGATTAGGCCTGGCCCGCAGTCACCTTTCCAATTCATCCCAAAGGTGTTCGATGGGGTTGAGGTCAGGGCTCTGTGCAGGCCAGTCAAGTTCTTCCACACTGATCTCGACAAACCATTTCTTTATAGACCTCGCTTTGTGCACAGGGACATTGTCATGCAGAAACAGGAAACGCCCTTCCTCAAACTGTTGCAACAAAGTTGGAAGCACAGGATCATCTAGAATGTCATTGTATGATGTTGTGCTTTTTTATTTTTATTTAACCTTTATTTAACTAGGCAAGTCAGTTTAAGAACAAATTCTTATTTACAATGACGGCCTACACCAGCCAAACTCGGACGACGCGGGGTCAATTGTGCGGAGCCCTATGGGACTCCCAAACACGGCCGGTTGTTATACAGTCTGGATTTGAACCAGGTTGTCTGTAGTGACGCCTCTAGCACTGAGATGCAGTCTTAGACCACTGCGCCACTTGGGAGCCCAAGATTTACCTTCACTGGAATTAAGGGGCCTAGCCCAAACCATGAAAAACAGCCCCAAACCGTCACTGAGCACTTCAGTAAGGCTATTCTACTGCCAATGTTTGTCTGTAGAGATTGTATGTCTGTGTGCTCGATTTTATACACCAGTCAACAACGGGTGTGGCTGAAATAGCCAAATTCACAAATTTGAAGGGGTGTCCACATACTTTTGTGTATATATATAGTGTATGTCTCTAGCAGCCCATACAAATATGACATCCCCCTCTTAGGTGTAGTTGGTAGCGTGGAGAGGCTCTGTTGTCTGTGACCTTTAGATAAGATTTATGCGAAACTGCTTTCTATAAGCACTTTGGATATGTGAGAACACCCACTATACAAATAAAATGCTTTACAATTTTACCTTTTCAGATTAGGCTACACCTTCCTCTGAAAAACCTGCACACACCAGTTTAGCGTATAGCTGTACATTTTATGGTCAGGGTTTGGGTGTCTAGTGAGCTGTTAGTCAGACTAAGGGAAAGAGGATGTGGTGGAGGGTTTTGTCAGTGTTGAGTTGACACCGATGGCTTTCTCACCATAGATTTCTCAGTGTATATGTGAATGTGAAACGAGCAGCTCAAAGGAGATCAACATGATGAACATGTGATAATGTTAACACGTGCCTGACTTCTAGTCTAGGCTCAGAATGTACAATGTCTAGGCCTAAATCACAAGCATAGTTCTAGTCCTCACCAAGCTTATTTCTACCCTTCACCAAGCATATTTCTACTCTTCACCAAGCTTAGTCCTAGTCCTCACCAAGCTTAGCCCTAGACCTCAAAGCTTCAGAAGCACAGTGCGTTATGCCATCTCTTCCATCTATTGATTGCTTTATGGACCTTTCTCAGTCATAATATGACACATAATATTTAGTGTCATGCTGCGCAATGACCATGGATGCAATCACTTCTTCAAAGTTGTTTCTGATAATGTTATGAATTTGCTTTAATCCGAGCAATCCTCAATGAGGTTTATCAGGTTCATAATTTGTTCATCATATAGCCTAGACACGTGTAGACCTGACACAATTCACTATTCTACCCGACAGAGAATTATTTATGTTCTACAAAATACAATCTCTATCAAAACTTTCTGTAACGTTGCAATTGAAGACAGAACTGTCATGAAAAGAGCTTTAGGCTTATTCCTTATTATAGACCTGTCCATATTTCTGTCTGAACTTTTTGCGACCCTGGTGTTTGCCGCAGCACCCCACTGCCTAATGGGAGCTGTAGTGCAGACAGACATCCTCACCACTGACTGACCACCTCAAGGGATCAGATCACCAACACACAGGGGCCAGTTTCCCAGACCGAGTATACCTAGTCTTGGCCTTAACACTTCTGACAGAGATTCTTCATCGATCACGCTTTTAAGTCCACGAGTAGGCTTGATCTGGGTTCAGGATGCTGGCCCTAAACATAACATCCCTTTTAGTGAAATTCAATATGTTTAGTCACATCTATTGATTAAATCTAATCACGAACTGGGCCAAAGTTAGCCTACTAAGGGATGACTGTGTTTACAGACCCTGCTGTGTGTGCTCAGGCCAGGCTGAATTGTACCATGGCCATTTGGCAAAGCCACTGGTTGATTTGTTGTTTTGCTTTAGATGTGGTCAATGAACAGGTCCAAACTGCAGCCTTGAACCCATTTAGACTAATGTTGTTGTTTTATTTTTCTACGTTGATCTCCTATTACAGCCAAAATCTTTTCCACACTAGCTGATGTAGATGGTGTAGACCTTTGCTCGAGCAGAGCAGTCAACTAATCATCATAGTCTTCAAATAAGGCTTTGATTGGTTGAATCAGGTGTGTAACTGCTTGGCAGGAACCTAAGCTGTTCAGAGAAATGTGCTAGTTCTGGTACTGAGAAACGATTATTTAGCTACTTCTGTTAGTGTTTGCGTTTTCAATTAAACAAGGCTACTTCTGTGAAAGTGTACAGTTGTGGCCAAAGGTTTTGAGAATGACACAAGTATTGGTCTCCAAGTTTGCTGCTTCAGTGTTCTTAGATGTTTATGTCAGTAGTTACTATGGTACACTGAAGTATAATTACGAGTATTCCATAAGGGTCAAAGGCTTTCATTGACAATGACATTCAGTTTATGCAAAGAGTCAAAATTTGCAGTGATGGCCCTTCTTTTTCAAGACCTCTGCAATCTGCCCTGGCATGCTGTCAATTAACTTCTGTGCCACATCCTGACTGATGGCAGGCCATTCTTGCATAATTAATGATTGGAGTTTGTCAGAAGTTGTGGGTTTTTGTTTGTCCAACTGCCTCTTGAGGATCGACCAGAAGTTCTCAATGGGATTAAGGTCTGGGGAGCTTCCTGGCCATGGACCCAAAATGTCGATGTTTTGATCCCCGATCCACTTAGTTTTCACTTTTGCCTTATGGCAAGGTGCTCCATCATGCTGGAAAAGGAATTGGTCGTCACCAAACTGTTATTGGATGGTTGGGAGAAGTTGCTCTCGGAGGATGTGTTGGTAACATTCTTTATTCATGGCTGTGTTCTTAGGCAAAATTGTGAGTGAGCCCACTCCCTTGGTTGAGAAGCAACCCCACACATGAATGGTCTGAGGATGCTTTGGTGATGGTAGCGCTCACCTTGTCTTCTCCGGACAAGGCGTTTTCCAGATGGCCCAAACAATTGGAAAGGGGATTCATCAGAGAAAATGACTACCCCAGTCCTCAGCAGTCCAATCACCTGTACCTTTTGCAGAATATCAGTCTGTCCCTGATGTTTTTCCTGGCGAGAAGTGCGTGCAGATGCACTCACACCTGCCTGTTGCCATTCTTGAGCAAGCTCTGCACTGGTGGTGCCTGTGAAGCCCTTTTTGTGCAAAGCAATGATGACGGCACGTGTTTCCTTGCAGGTAACCATGGTTGACAGAGGAAGAACAATGATTTCAAGCACCACCCTCCTTTTAAAGCTTCCAGTCTGTTGTTCTGACTCAATCAGCATGACAGAGTGATCTCCAGCCTTGTCCTCGTCAACACTCTCACCTGTGTTAATGAGAGAATCACTGACATGATGGCAGCTGGTCCTTTTGTGGCAGGGCTGAAATGCAGTGGAAATGTTTTTGGGGGATTAAGTCCATTTTCATGGCAAAGAGGGACTTTGCAATTAATTGCAATTCATCTGATCACTCTTCATGACATTCTGGAGTATATGCAAATTGCCATCAACACTGAGGCAGCAAACTTTGTGGAGACCAATACTTGTGTCGTTCTCAACCTTTGGCCACGACTGTATATGCGTTCTATCCAGTCAGTCAGGCTTCTGTGACTTCCTCATCCTCTCAAAGTCTCAGCTCTATCAGACCCTGAGCCAGTGAACTAGCTGTGTTGTTAAACTGTGTAGGCATTCAGTTGGTTTCCCCATGTGCAGAGCAAGTTCACAGCCCCCACATTAAAGCAGGGATTGACATTAAGGGTTGCCCTATTGCCTGGGGCAAGTGTCTTGATCAGTCGTGCAAGTTGAGCCTGCTCTGAGGCTGGCCCCTTCGGGCAGTTAAAAAAATAAACTTTTAACCAAAATGCAAAGAATTCCATTCTTTGTGGTTCCTCCCCTGTGTGTTCAAAATCGCTTACTTTACATTTTCGGGCAAGTGATCTTACTCCTGACTTTCCCAATGGGCGAGTGCCTTTCAGACCTTAATGTCAAGATCTGTAAAGGGACCATTTACTCAGAAATCAGAGTTATTCCTCAGATGAGTTAATTCCTAATTTGGTGTAGATCTCACTACACACATTAGAAGTGTGAAGGGCAGGCCTCAATCTCAAATGGAAAAGATTGCCTCTTCAAATCAATCTCTTTGAACTGTCTACTGCTTCTTCTACTTTTGGTGTGTGTGTGTGTGTATATTATATCCATGTGTATTGAGCTTGTAGAATTTGAATTTGATTGCTAATCGTCCCATTAGGTATTTGTTTACAGAGCTTAGGAGATAAGACACTATTCTTCTGTGATAAAAGAGCGTGTCATGGGGTGATAGTGAGGTTTGCTTTAATAACGACTGAAGTAGTAAGGTATACATCGCATGCTTTTTATGATTAGGCTGCTTTAGAGAGAGAGTGTGTGTGTGTGTGTGCGCTCGCGCTGAAGCCAGGATTACCAATACAGCACAACAGGCAATACCACAGCAGATTGAGAGAGAGCATTAATACCATCGGGCCAGGGTCAGGAGGGTCAGCATACTACTGTAGTGGGCTGTGTTGCATAGGCTAGTCCTTCCAAACAAAAGTGTCTGAAGTGGACAGAGTGACTGGCTGTTAGCCTACTCTGCAACCCCACCCTCCCAGAAACAATTATTAGATCTGAATTGTCTGATCCCTGCCTGGGTTCAGATGGCTTTATGGGAATGATTTGTTTTAATTTGATAAGGATTAAAAGATTATCAATGGAAAAACCTGTGTGATCTTCTGAAATTGGCTATGATAATAATCTGACTAGAGAGGGAGAGACTGGGCGGGGGGGGTTGGGGGGCATAGGCTAGCGAGGGAGAGAGAAGTGCTGAAAACCAGTGTTGTTGTGTGAGTGATTTGGAGCTGTGTGTATGTGGGATTTGTCTGTGTGTGTTTCAGCCCTGTATGTGTGTGTACTTGGGGCTGTGCGTATGTGAGATTTGTCTGTGTGTGTGTTTCAGCCCTGTATGTCTGTGTACTTGGAGCTGTGCGTATGTGGTCTTTGGAGTTGTGTTTGTGTGTGGCATTTGGAGTAGTGTACGTGTGTTTTGTGTTTAGAGCTGTGTGTATGTTTGGAGTGGTGTTTTCGGAGCTGTGTACGTTGGCGTTTACACAGACAGCCCAATTATGATATTTATTTCCGCTTATTGTTTTTTTGACCAATCACATCTGATATTTTCACATCAGATATTTCTCAGATTTGATTGGTCAAAAGACCAATGAGTGAAGAAAAAAATCAGAATTGGGCTGCCTGTCTGTGACGTTGTGGAGATGGCGCATCGCTGCTACATTCTCTTCGTGCCGAGGCTTTGCCTGCTGGCAGAGAGGTGAGATTTTGACGGCAGCACTGGAAGAGATAGACAGGAGAGGGATGGGGGAGGGGAGAGGAACTGGCGCTGGTACTGTTTGAGAGCGAGATCAGCAGGAGAGACGAGAGATTATGTGTGTTGTGCGGTAGGAGGTGGGAGAAGAGAGGAAATAAACTAGAAGGATAAAGAGGGATGACAGAGAGAAAGAGAGAGGGAGGGGTTGTTGGCGTACAGTAGTTACAGGAGGCAGGTTCAGATCCAGAGGGGGAGGACAGTCAGGAAGGACTGGAGAGGACAGTCAGGGAGGACTGGATAGATGACACATTCCCAAAACAATGGATAGATGACAATTTGTTGCAAATATAACAAATTCTTTGGAAATATAACCAATTATCAGTGCTGCCCTCGACCTCGTTGAAGACTGAATGTGGCCCCCGGGACAAAATGAGTTTGACACCCCTGGTCTAAAGTATACAAGCCCTATCCTTTTTAAATCCAAGAAGGGAAGTGCACAATTTGTAAGTGTGCACCAGTCTAGAAGAGAGTCAGTGGATTGTTATTGGTCAGTATAGCAGAGTGGGTTCTAGATTGTTATTGGCCAGTGTAGAAGAGTGGATAGTGATTCGCCAGTGTAGCAGAGAGAAGATTCTGACAGGACAGTGTGCTGTCTGCTCTATGGCCCTGTCCAGAAACAACCCCTAGCCCCTACTCCATAGGGCCTAGGCACTTCATGCATTTGAAATAATTTGATTGTTACGTTATTGTAGTAGCTCCATTTTTTTCACCTGATTGGCTACTCTGAGGAATTTGCACCAAATTGCTTATTTAGATCAGCTTCTCCACCAGGGACTAGGGGTTAGCTAGGCTAGTTGTTTCTGCAGCAGGCAGGCATGCCTATGAATCACCCCTGGCCTCCAGTGAATGAGGAAGCGTCAACTTCCTGTATCCTGGTTCCTGTGGCTCAGTTAGACAGAGGAGGGCTATTACTGGACTGGGTACAAGTTGGCCTATAGGCACAGATCCAGGCCCAGCTATGTTACTACTGGTACTATTGGTTCAATTCTTACCCTGGTTTTATCATTGGTGCTAGGCTAGCATTAGACACTGTTGTAAATTAGTAGTTAGTAGGAGTGTGAAATGAAATTGGGATCCTTAATGTTAAGAAAAACCCCTAACTGAAAACATTTTTTTCCACAAAATTCTTATCACAGTGTAGTTATCACAAAACATATTATTTTCTGTGTTATAGACCAACTAGATTATAAACTATAGAGAAATAGTAATGGCGTCTTTTTGTAGGCACTAACTCTGTCATGGTTTGTTGGACAAAGCCTATGAGGAAAATGAATGGCGTTTCTTGTCTGTGGTAAACACCAGCTTAGGAGATCTTATACGTTCAGTTCTGAGATAATCTTCATCAGCTAACGTCACTTTTTGTGAATTTTGACGAATTTATGTAAGAACACAAATCACAAAGGCTTCATAATTCATTAAGCTCATGTTAACTGACTGCTAGTATCTTATAGAACATCTCCTAAGCCTGTGTTAGACATGAGCTGGGATGTCTTTTCTGAAAATAGTTTAGGTCAGAAAATGTATAACGTTTTTGCAATGTGCTCGTTAGCATTTATTTAGCATTCTCTATGGGAGTGCACATGTACTTGTTAGCATTGCTAACATTCGGATTACAAAGGCTCAGTGGGGTTTGAAAATAGTGGCCCTTGTGTTCAATGCTGGTATTACCAAATATCTCGGTATGAATGTCTGACCATCTGGATACACTGGCAGTAATAGACCCATCCAAGACCTCGCTTGCTCGCTCTCATCGCTCTCTTTTCCGTCCTCCTTCCATTTCTCTCGTTCTCTCCTTTAACCTCTCTCTCTCTCTCTCTCTTAAATCCATCCGTCTTGGGCCAGGTGTCTGTCTGGCCAATGTGCTGCCGTGTGGAAAGTGCTACCCTCCTTCTGCCATGTGCGTGGTATCATTCCCATCCCCTCTCGCCTGTGTGTGTGTGTGTGTGTGTGTGTGTGTGTGTGTGTGTTAATGGGCCCGTGGAGGGGGTGCTAATTGATTCATTCTCCCCAGTCCTCCTCTCATTAACACTCTCTCCCAGGGCAAGCTGCTGTTCTGTCCGTGTCCCCCCCCCACCGCTCCTTTGCTCTTCACCTTCCTGCTCTCCCCCGGGCCTCCCCTCTGTCAGGGGACAGGTGGCGGGGAGGGAGAGACCCAAACCAGGGCCGGGATCAGGAATGGAGGTGAAGTGGAGCAGGGAGGAGAGGACAGAAGAGATGAAGGTGGTGAAGTTAGGAGAGTAGAACCTGGGCAGGGAGGAATAGAGAGGTTTTGTAGTGGGGATTATCTGTGTCCCTTTTTTAAAATATGCTCTGGTTTTCTAACAACGTGGAGCTCATTGTAACCTTAAGTCCTGTAGGGGAGGAAGATAATTAAGTTTCTAACATTGTATTCCCCTTTCTCACCTCTCTCTTTTGAGCAGTATTCGCAGTGTGATGCAGAAGTACCTGCACGAAAGAGATGAGCTGACGTTCGACAAAATATTCAACCAGAAGATCGGTGAGTACTCTGTGTGATAAAGAGCTCTATTGTCCTTTCAATAACCGGACAACCACAAGAACTATAGCACCACGTCAGACACAATACAATTACACCCACACACAAGAATGTATGCTGGGAGGGGAGCTGTTGTAGGACTGGGCAATATGGATAAAAAAAATATTTCTCTAAATAGGCTTTCTTGTACAATTTTAAAGGGAAAATACACTGCATTTCAAACAGTCAGCCATAATCTAATGAATTCAGGGCTTGTGAAATTATACCTAGGCTGAATATAAGCCTTCCACAACCATAAGACCCACTAATAATTATTTTATTAAACTAGTTTAACCTGCTTTTTTGCCATCACTGATCTGGCTTTCAAGTTTCTTGCCCTTTTTGTTACAAATGTAACCAGAACCATGCACATTTACTTCTTGTAGCAGGCATTGTAGAACATGAACACCGGTCTCATAAACAATCTCACAAGTGCTAGTGAGTAGCCAGCTAATCTTTATAGGAATCGTTATGTTTCAAATTCAGCTAACAAGGCAGAACAGCTTTCTCTCTGTCTCCAACTGTTTGAACAGTACGCTAACCTGTCCACTTTGTTCAGATGTTGAAATCAAGTGTCCTACCTTATTTCTCAGAATGAGAACGAGTTACCAATTACTTATACAATAAAACATTTCTGCTTATTGCACATTTTATAAAACACTGACTTGACAAAGTATAACAGTCTGTGGTTATATTGCTGCTAGCGGTACCGCAATGCCACGCGTGACAAACTAACAATTAATTTCCCAGAGTCAATGTTTATTGATACTCCTGTTTTAGTAGTGTCTGCTCTGTGCTCAATTTGAGCAGTTGAGACACAAAAAGGGTATTGTTAGAAAGGTTAACTTCTCCTTTATTCATGTCTCAAAGTGTTTTGGTGTCCATATGACTGATTCTGTAGGACCAAATCTCAAATGCAAATAGAGAGTTGAAACCGCTTGTCAGAGAGGAAGAAATGCTCTCATCTTTGTTGTTTGAGTGGCAGAGGCAGGGGCTTTGTCTGTGTAAACAGAGCGGAAGAGGTGAAGTGAGAGGTTTCACTCGCCAATATCTGGCCATAAACATACATTTGTATTCATCAAATTAATTCCATATCGCCCAGCCCTAAGCTGTTGTCTTGGGATAGGTTGGTGATTGAGTTAGTGTGTGTGCTGTCTTGCCTGACAACACTCACTCCACTTCCCTATCTGAGATGACATTGGTATGAGGCTGCTGATTGGCTAACCCTGTTCCTGCTCTTCACATGCTTACAGATACTGCTGATCAGTGGTAACTAAACGGTTATTCACTGTGGCCTACCTAAAGCACTCTGACACATGTAAAGCTTTTGGAACTTTTCCTATGACTCAAAACCCATTTTTTAAACTTCATCTGTGCTTGTAGCCAGGACCAAGTCTCAGCCATCTGTCACGATAGTGTGCTGCGTCGCCTGGTTTCCACTAGTATTACAGACCGTGAGACAGTAGCAGCTGTCTGTACCAGGGGACCAGAGCCCTGCAGCTCTCACTAGCTTTACTTACTGCTGCCCTGCTCTCTCTCACCTTCCCTCAGAGACTGCTGCACTAATTCTCTCTCTCTCTACCTCTACCTCTCTTTACCCCTCTATCTCTCTTTACCTCTCTTTACCCCTCTATCTCTCTTTACCTCTCTTTACCCCTCTATCTCTCTTTACCTCTCTTTACCCCTCTATCTCTCTTTACCCCTCTATCTCTCTTTACCCCTCTATCTCTCTTTACCTCTCTTTACCCCTCTATCTCTCTTTACCCCTCTATCTCTCTTTACCCCTCTATCTCTCTTTACCCCTCTATCTCTCTTTACCCCTCTATCTCTCTTTACCCCTCTATCTCTCTTTACCCCTCTATCTCTCTTTACCCCTCTCTCTCTCTACCCCTCTCTCTCTTTACCCCTCTCTCTCTCTCTACCCCTCTCTCTCTCTCTACCCCTCTCTCTCTCTACCCCTCTCTCTCTCTACCCTCTCTACCCCTCTCTCTCTCTACCCTCTCTACCCCTCTCTCTACCCTCTCTACCCCTCTCTCTACCTCTACCTCTACCCCTCTCTCTACCTCTACCTCTACCCCTCTCTCTACCTCTACCCCTCTCTCTACCTCTACACCTCTCTCTACCTCTACACCTCTCTCTACCTCTACACCTCTCCCTCTACCTCTTTACCTCTACCTCTCTCTCTACCTCTACCTCTACCTCTACCTCTACCTCTCCCTCTCTCTCTCTCTCTCTCTCTCTCTCTCTCTCTACCTCTATCTCTCCCTCTCTCTCTACCTATATCTCTCCCTCTCTACCCCTCTCTCTCTACCCCTCTCTCTACCTCTACCCCTCTCTCTACCTCTACCCCTCTCTCTCTACCCCTCTCTCTACCTCTACCCCTCTCTCTCTACCCCTCTCTCTACATCTACCCCTCTCTCTACATCTACACCTCTCTCTACCTCTACACCTCTCTCTACCTCTACACCTCTCTCTACACCTCTCTCTACCTCTCTCTCTACCTCTACACCTCTCTCTACCTCTACACCTCTCTCTACCTCTACACCTCTCTCTACCTCTCCCTCTCTACCTCTCCCTCTCTACCTCTCCCTCTCTACCTCTCCCTCTCTACCTCTCTCTCTACCTCTACCTCTCTCTCTCTACCTCTCTCTCTCTACCTCTCCCTCTACCTCTTTACCTCTACCCCTCTCTCTACCTCTACCCCTCTCTCTACCTCTACACCTCTCTCTACCTCTACACCTCTCTCTACCTCTACACCTCTCTCTACACCTCTCTCTACCTCTACACCTCTCTCTACACCTCTCTCTACCTCTCTCTCTACCTCTACACCTCTCCCTCTCTCTACCTCTCCCTCTCTCTACCTCTACCTCTCTCTCTACCTCTCCCTCTCTCTACCTCTACCTCTCTCTCTACCTCTCTCTCTACCTCTCTCTCTACCTCTCTCTCTCTACCTCTCTCTCTCTACCTCTACCTCTCCCTCTCTACCCCTCTCTCTCTACCTCTTCCTCTCTACCCCTCTCTCTCTACCTCTCCCTCTCTCTCTACCTCTCCCTCTACCTCTTTACCTCTACCTCTCTCTCTACCTCTACTTCTCCCTCTCTCTCTCTATCTCTCCCTCTCTCTCTCTCCCTCTATCTCTCCCTCTCTCTCTCTACCTCTATCTCTCCCTCTCTACCTCTATCTCTCTCTCTACCTCTACCTCTCTCTACCTCTACCTCTACCTCTACCTCTCTCTACCTCTCTCTCTCTCTCTCTCTCTCTACCTCTCTCTCTCTCTCTACCTCTACCTCTACCTCTCTCTCTACCTCTCTCTCTACCTCTACCTCTCTCTCTACCTCTACCTCTCTCTCTACCTCTACCTCTCTCTCTACCTCTCTCTCTACCTCTACCTCTCTCTCTACCTCTACCTCTCTCTCTACCTCTACCTCTCTCTCTACCTCTACCTCTCTCTCTACCTCTACCTCTACCTCTCTCTCTCTACCTCTCTCTACCTCTCTCTCTCTACCTCTCTCTCTCTACCTCTCTACCTCTACCTCTCTACCTCTACCTCTCTCTCTACCTCTACCTCTCTCTCTACCTCTACCTCTACCTCTCTCTCTACCTCTACCTCTCTCTCTACCTCTACCTCTCTCTCTACCTCTCTCTCTACCTCTCTCTCTACCTTTCTCTCTACCTCTCTCTCTACCTTTCTCTCTACCTCTCTCTCTACCTTTCTCTCTACCTCTCTCTCTACCTCTCCCTCTCTCTCTACCTCTCCCTCTCTCTCTACCTCTACCGCTCTACCTCTACCGCTCTACCTCTACCGCTCTCTCTCTACCGCTCTCTCTCTACCGCTCTCGCTCTACCTCTACCTCTCTACCGCTCTACCTCTACCTCTCTACCGCTCTACCTCTACCTCTCTACCGCTCTACCTCTACCTCTCTCTCTACCTCTACCTCTCTCTCTACCTCTACCTCTACCTCTCTCTCTACCTCTACCTCTCTCTCTCTACCTCTACCTCTCTCTCTCTACCTCTACCTCTACCTCTCTCTCTCTACCTCTACCTCTACCTCTCTCTCTCTACCTCTCTCTCTCTACCTCTCTCTCTCTACCTCTCTCTCTCTACCTCTCTCTCTCTACCTCTCTCTCTCTACCTCTCTCTCTCTACCTCTATCTCTCTCTCTCTCTACCTCTATCTCTCTCTCTCTCTACCTCTATCTCTCTCTCTCTCTACCTCTCTACCTCTCTACCTCAACCTCTACCTCTCTCTCTACCTCTACCTCTACCTCTCTCTCTACCTCTACCTCTCTCTCTCTACCTTTACCTCTACCTCTCTCTCTCTACCTCCCTCTCTCTCTCTACCTCTCTCTCTCTACCTCTCTCTCTCTACCTCTCTCTCTACCTCTATCTCTCTATCTCTCTATCTCTCTCTCTCCCTCTCTACCTCTCTACCTCTCTACCTCAACCTCTCTCTCTACCTCAACCTCTCTCTCTACCTCTACCTCTCTCTCTACCTCTACCTCTCTCTCTACCTCTACCTCTCTCTCTACCTCTCTCTACCTCTCTCTACCTCTCCCTCTCTCTCTCTACCTCTCTCTCTCCCTCTCTCTCTCTCTCTCTCTACCTCTCTACCTCTACCTCTCTCTCTACCTCAACCTCTCTCTCTACCTCTACCTCTCTCTCTACCTCTACCTCTCTCTCTACCTCTACCTCTACCTCTTTACCTCTACCTCCCTCTCTACCTCTCCCTCTACCTCTTTACCTCTACCTCTCTCTCTACCTCTACCTCTCTCTCTCTACCTTTACCTCTACCTCTCTCTCTCTACCTCTCTCTCTCTACCTCTCTCTCTCTACCTCTCTCTCTCTACCTCTCTCTCTCTACCTCTCTCTCTACCTCTATCTCTCTATCTCCCTCTCTACCTCTCTACCTCTCTACCTCTCTACCTCTCTACCTCTCTACCTCTCTACCTCTCTACCTCTCTACCTCTCTACCTCTCTACCTCTCTACCTCAACCTCTCTCTCTACCTCTACCTCTCTCTCTACCTCTCTCTCTACCTCTATCTCTCTATCTCCCTCTCTACCTCTCTACCTCTCTACCTCTCTACCTCTCTACCTCTCTACCTCTCTACCTCTCTACCTCTCTACCTCTCTACCTCTCTACCTCTCTACCTCAACCTCTCTCTCTACCTCTACCTCTCTCTCTACCTCTACCTCTCTCTCTACCTCTACCTCTCTCTCTACCTCTACCTCTCTCTCTACCTCTCTCTACCTCTCCCTCTCTCTCTCTACCTCTCTCTCTCCCTCTCTCTCTCTCTCTCTCTACCTCTCTACCTCTACCTCTCTCTCTCTACCTCAACCTCTCTCTCTACCTCAACCTCTCTCTCTACCTCTACCTCTCTCTCTACCTCTACCTCTACCTCTTTACCTCTACCTCCCTCTCTACCTCTCCCTCTACCTCTTTACCTCTACCTCTCTCTCTACCTCTACCTCTACCTCTACCTCTCCCTCTCTCTCTCCCTCTCTCTCTCTACCTATATCTCTCCCTCTCTACCCCTCTCTCTACCTCTACCCCTCTCTCTACCTCTACCCCTCTCTCTCTACCCCTCTCTCTACATCTACCCCTCTCTCTCTACCCCTCTCTCTACCTCTACCCCTCTCTCTCTACCCCTCTCTCTACCTCTACCCCTCTCTCTACCTCTACACCTCTCTCTACCTCTACACCTCTCTCTACCTCTACACCTCTCTCTACACCTCTCTCTACCTCTCTCTCTACCTCTACACCTCTCCCTCTCTCTACCTCTCCCTCTCTACCTCTCTCTCTCTACCTCTACCTCTACCTCTCTCTACCTCTACCTCTCTCTCTCTACCTCTCCTTCTCTCTCTACCTCTCCCTCTCTCTCTACCTCTCCCTCTCTCTCTACCTCTCCCTCTACCTCTTTACCTCTACCTCTACCTCTCCCTCTCTCTCTACCTCTCTCTCTCTACCTCTCCCTCTCTCTCTCTACCTATATCTCTCCCTCTCTCTCTCTACCTATATCTCTCCCTCTCTACCCCTCTCTCTCTACCCCTCTCTCTCTACCCCTCTCTCTCTACCCCTCTCTACCTCTACCCCTCTCTCTACCTCTACCCCTCTCTCTACCTCTACCCCTCTCTCTACCTCTACCCCTCTCTCTACCTCTACACCTCTCTCTACCTCTACACCTCTCTCTACCTCTACACCTCTCTCTACACCTCTCTCTACCTCTCCCTCTCTCTACCTCTACACCTCTCCCTCTCTCTACCTCTCCCTCTCTCTACCTCTACCTCTCTCTCTACCTCTCCCTCTCTCTCTCTATCTCTCCCTCTCTCTCTCTCCCTCTATCTCTCCCTCTCTCTCTCTCCCTCTATCTCTCCCTCTCTCTCTCTACCTCTACCTCTCTCTACCTCTCTCTGTCTACCTCTACCTCTACCTCTCTCTCTCTCTCTACCTCTACCTCTCTCTCTCTCTCTACCTCTACCTCTCTCTCTCTCTCTACCTCTACCTCTACCTCTCTCTCTACCTCTACCTCTCTCTCTACCTCTCTCTCTACCTCTCTCTCTACCTCTACCTCTCTCTCTACCTCTCTCTCTACCTCTACCTCTCTCTCTACCTCTACCTCTCTCTCTACCTCTACCTCTCTCTCTACCTCTACCTCTCTCTGTCTACCTCTACCTCTACCTCTCTCTGTCTACCTCTCTCTCTCTCTCTACCTCTACCTCTCTCTCTCTCTCTACCTCTACCTCTCTCTCTACCTCTCTCTCTACCTCTACCTCTCTCTACCTCTCTCTGTCTACCTCTACCTCTCTCTACCTCTCTCTACCTCTCTCTACCTCTACCTCTCTCTACCTCTACCTCTCTCTACCTCTACCTCTCTCTCTACCTCTACCTCTACCTCTCTCTCTACCTCTACCTCTCTCTCTACCTCTACCTCTCTCTCTACCTCTACCTCTCTCTCTACCTCTCTCTCTACCTCTATCTC